>OX457044.1:55746674-55764174 GCA_949752735.1 Lumbricus terrestris
GCGATTGTATATCTTTCACATTATAAGTCGCTTGATGTCATAATCCCGTGATATGACGTCATCGCAGAATGACGCAATCTTCATTTGTTCATTGGATTCAACGGATGACTGCGCTGAAGTAGACGCAGAAGACGACGAAATTTGTCAACGAAAAACGACGACAAAAACGACGAAAGACGATGAAGATTAGAGAGAAGATGACGAACAACAGTTGGCAGACGATCAACGAAGTGAAATAGAAATTATTCGAATATCGTACGACAGAAATATCATCGCCGTCATTTCAAAGACAGAAAATAATCGACAAGTAGGTTTCAAAGGCGTTACTATAGCAACAAAATGGCCGACGATCAGACTGTAGAGGGACGAGTTGAGGACAAGCGGAAACAGAACATAAACAGATTGTCGATGCATGCATAGGCCTAATTGTATATATAATATAGGCCTAAGCTAGGACGACAGCCAAATGCAGACATAGGCCTATTATAGTAATACTTATCCGGTCTCTTTTTCACTTCTACGTGTCTCTCTGAGACTGTCTCTAATCTTCTGTTACAAGTCTAAAGAGCGCAGATTTCAAAGTTGTGTAATTTCATAGAAGTTCAATTTTACATCATAACTATTTCGAACCATTGTATGCGTACGTCATTTTTATGTAAAGAAGAATGAAGTGGATTATGAGGTATTTTACTATTAATGGCTTACTAGATTCCGAAGAATAATAATAGTGGATGTTTTGTGACAATCTGCAGGCGTTGCTTATTTTAATATATTTTATTTAAATTTAGAAACAACTCTGAAGCAATACGAAAAATAATCGAAGACGAATGAATGCCGGTTGTGAAGTTGTTTGAAGTGAAAGAACGAAGACACAAATGTAAGTGATTCAGAATAATATTATGCTTCATTTATGGATTGATTCGTCTCACAATTATGGCCTCAAGAGGCTTACCGGTACAACTTTTTTAGATTGTGTTGGATCAATTATAACCAACAAACGAGGCACGTCCGCAGGATAATGTATATTAATTATTTATGGCTTAGGCCTAATTGCAGTTTCAGGGACCAGCAAATACAGTATCTTTGAACAGTATCTAATAACATTAATCCTAACACTAATCCTAACCTTAACCGACCCTCACGACGCCTAACCTGACCCTGCCAACAATTACGACACCTAGCCTGGCCGTAGCCGACACTGTCTTGAGTCCCAATATACTGCAATTGATTGTTACTAAATATGCTTATACCTACCATGACGTGTATTAATTATCTTCGTGGATTTCTGTGTTGCTTCAGGAACCGATGCATTGCAGCATGAGGGTCATGAGGGAATGGCGTGAGGGGAATGCGATGAGTGACGGTTGTGTGGCTCTGTGTTGTTGTTGTGATGGTCGTTGTTGTTGTTGTTGTTGTTGTTGTCGTTGTTGTTGTGTGTTTGTAGTTTATTTGTATTAGTACCTGCCGGGCCTCTGGCGTGGCTTAAAATCCCGTAAGCTCCTCGCAAAGGCAGGAGGGCCCCTGGCGCGGATTAGGCTAATATCCCGCAAGCCCACTATTATTAATTTTAAATTTATTATTTTATTTATGTGTTGTGTGTTGTTGAGTCGAGGGATGGAAGGGGGGATGAAGGGATGGATTGATTAGTAGGAAGTGGTGGACGATGGAGGAGCCAGATCGCAGTGGATCGACCGTCGAAACGCAGCCTCAAGTGATTAGATCATTAGAAAGACATCCTCAACTCGATCAATCGACAACGAGGCGGAAGAACTCTTCGTGTATACGAGACTTAAACAGCTATTGACTTGTTGCAAATAGAATCAATTAACAACGTGGAAGTTGAAACATCCTCACTCGATCAGTGAACTTTATAATAAAAATTAACAGTAATTTTTTCCATTACTTGTCTTTTCTGTGTCGCAGCTGTTGTGTCTTTCTGGATAATTATATATTCTCGACTTTAGCTGTCACCGTAGAGGCCATAACTATATCCTATGCCAAAATTGGTAAGCAAGTTTATAATAAGAAGGAACCTCAGATCTCATCTGTCAATTTTACCCCCACATCAGGATTTTTTAATGTGCAGTTGTACACAAAATGTGCAATTCTAAACGGATTTGTGCAGTTGTAGAAGCACTTCTGTACAGTTAAAACTAGCAAAATAGGCCATTGTCCTCCGATTAGAAGTAATTTACCTTGGATGATGGGAAAGCAAAGAAGGAGTTGTGCAGTTCTAAAAATTCCTTAAAAACAGCCCTGGATCGATGGATGGATGGATGGATGGATGAATGAATGGATGGATGGATGAATGGATGGATGGATGGATGGATGGATGGATGGATGGATGGATGGATGGATGGATGGATGGATGAATACCTTTCCACATGCCAGTCCACCTGAGACGGAGAGTACAACTCCTCCTGCCTTTGCGATCAGTGTTCGTAGACTCATCAAACCTGGCATTCGAATTCCATTCAAGTAACACTTTACGTTGGGAATTCCACTTCCGGCGGCCAACGGCTACAGTCAAAACACACGAGAGCAGTATTACACAATATGCATTAGAAACATGACATTGTATTGTTATTACATTGTAGTGTTATGATATTGTATTGTTATGACATTGTATTGTTATTACATTGTAGTGTTATGATATTGTATTGTTATGACATTGTTTTGATATGACATTGTATTGTTATTACATTGTATTGCTATGACATTGTATTGTTATGACATTGTATTGTTAAGACATTGTATTGTTATGACATTGTATTGTTATGACTTTGTAACAAGAGTATGACTGACGGCATGGATTGTAACAAGAGTATGACTGACGGCATGGATTGTAACAAGAGTGTGACTGACGGCATGGAATGTAACAAGAGTGTGACTGACGGCATGGAATGTAACAAGAGTGTGACTGACGGCATGGATTGTAACAAGAGTGTGACTGACGGCATGGATTGTAACAAGAGTGTGACTGACGGCATGGAATGTAACAAGAGTGTGACTGACGGCATGGAATGTAACAAGAGTGTGACTGACGGCATGGATTGTAACAAGAGTGTGACTGACGGCATGGATTGTAACAAGAGTGTGACTGACGGCATGGAATGTAACAAGAGTGTGACTGACGGCATGGATTGTAACAAGAGTGTGACTGACGGCATGGAATGTAACAAGAGTGTGACTGACGGCATGGAATGTAACAAGAGTGTGACTGACGGCATGGATTGTAACAAGAGTGTGACTGACGGCATGGAATGTAACGATGTAAGCTCCGATGAAGACGAGCGACATGTTGATCAACATCCAGACGAAAGTTGGAAGAAGAAGACAGACCGGGTGACGACAATCCTTCATCACTTTAAGACGACAACGACGAGAGCAACAACAACGAGTGACTAAGGACGAACAACAGTCGTGGCAATCATTTCAACTATGATGAAGACGACGATGATGATGACGATGCATGCTTCATAACAGTGATCATTGTGTTTTACTGATGCGGGATAATTATGGCGCCACATAATTGCTCAGTCGAGGATGGACTGTCGTAATTCGCTGTTGGTCACTCACTTCTGGTTTAAGTGATTCATTTCAAGAGCGTTCTTGTAGCCTTTCTCGATGATTTTCTGCCTCAGTTTCAACAATAACATCCATCTCAACACGAATTATTGAAGTCCTGAGTCTCTGCACTCAAGTCCCAGTTAACGAACTCTTGAGTCTATATCCAGCCCACCCTCCCACCCTCCCACCCTCCCACCCTCCCACCCTTCACCCATTGAAGAAATGAAGTTCGTGCAAAGGATACGTGTGTAGAGAGCGGCCATTTTGGCGTTGGTGATGTATCTGGTGGAGAGCGTTACAGCGATCGCAATGAAGGCGACGAAGACACCGATGAGAAAACTAATCAACCAACGAACGAACGACAGACGACGCACCGTCTAACACACCAACACACCAACACACAAGCACAGACTGTAGTGTAATCGACGTTAGACACACCAACACACAAGCACAGACTGTAGTGTAATCGACGTTAGACACACCAACACACAAGCACAGACTGTAGTGTAATCGACGTTAGACACACCAACACACAAGCACAGACTGGAGTGTAATCGACGTTAGACACACCAACACACAAGCACAGACTGTAGTGTAATCGACGTTAGACACACCAACACACAAGCACCGTCTAACACACCGACACACCAACACACAAGCATTGTCTAACACACAGACACACCAACACACAAGCACTGTTACACACAGAGACCGTAGTGTAATCGACGTTAATGGCTGATGTCAGCGCAATCCTTAATAAAAATGACTCAGAGCTTAATTAGATAAATAATGATAATTAACTTGAACATCTTCTCAGTCGATCAATAATTCTGATGCAATGAGACGCTGAAATGAAACTCCGAGATTTGGAATATTTTTCACCTGTCATGTTATCTTCAAATTAAATGGTAGATATTATATATAGCAAAAACTATAATTGAAAACAAGAATTACTTAAAACTGGAAAAGAAATCAGAAATCGATTAATTAATTAATTAATTAATCAGGAATTATTTGCCGAACTAAAATTGTGAACGAAATAAGGAACAATTTCCAGAAGTAAATCAAGGGGTGGATTTTGGTGAAAGGTTGACAATACTCTTGCAGTTTTTTGCACGAAGAGTTGAAGGTCAGCATAAGCGAGGAATCTATTCCCTTCCACATTATCCACAATTCAATTGAGTCTTTCATTCGCCAGATGTCGTTCGTAGTACGTGAAGGGCGCCTTGCATGGCAGCCAAACAGCAGTAGCTGTTTAGACTCATATCGTAACTTCTGTTCATCTGTTCGTATGCCGATTTGACGTCGATTTCGAATGTAGAAGGCAAGAGGAGAGGGCGCAATAAAAGGTCAGACGCGTGACAATCGCCCTCACCCCCGCACTCCCCTGGTCTCCCCAATCCCACCTACCAAGAGTTGAAAGATGGGCGTATGCATTCAGTAACCCCATCCTATGTAATGAATATTTTTCTATGATTACTTATTGTGATATTGTGATATTGTGATATTGTGATATTGTGATTGTTGTCTCTGCTCTATGTCTCTGTTCTAGCTCTGTTCTAGTTCTGTTCTAAGTCTAGTTCTGTTCTACTTGTGTGTACCGCCTCGGTTCTTAATCGATTCTACATCGTTCAATATCGGTTGTGTCTATCTACAGATAAACTGTTCAACTGTGTCATAAAACCCGTTGAATCCACCAAACCTGTCTGTCTGTTTATGTCTGAACCGTCCGTCTGCCTGTCTATCTGTCTGTCTGCCTGTCTATCTGTCTGTCTGCCTGTCTATCTGTCTGTCTGGTTTTCTGTCAGAGTTACCTGTGGATCGATGTCTTGTTGTCGTTTCATGAAAACCAGATTCTCCGACTCAGAATAGTTGAAGCTCTGCGTTTAAAACCAAATGAAAGACGAATACAACAAGAAAAAGAGAACACTGACTATTATTATTGTTTTATTATTATTGCTATGATAATTAGATTAGTATTATCATTATTATTATTCTTACTATCATCATCATCATCATCATCATCATCATCATCATCATCATCATCATCATCATCATCATCATCATCATCATCATCAATAATCATCATCATCATCATCATCATCATCATCATCATCATCATCATCATCATCATCATCATCATCATCATCATCATCATCATCATCATCATCATCATCATCATCATCATCATCATCATCATCATCATCATCATCATCATCATCATCATCATCATCATCATCATCATCATCATCATCATCATCATCATCATCATCATCATCATCATCATCATCATCATCATCATCATCATCATCATCATCATCATCATCATCATCATCATCATCATCATCATCATCATCATCATCATCATCATCATCATCATCATCATCATCATCATCATCATCATCATCATCATCATCATCATCATCATCATCATCATCATCATCATCATC
Source organism: Lumbricus terrestris (assembly GCA_949752735.1). NCBI lineage: Eukaryota > Metazoa > Annelida > Clitellata > Crassiclitellata > Lumbricidae > Lumbricus > Lumbricus terrestris. The sequence goes on from OX457044.1 coordinate 55,752,695, forward strand.
ATCATCATCATCATCATCATCATCATCATCATCATCATCATCATCATCATCATCATCATCATCATCATCAACATCATCATCAACAACAACAACAAGATCATCATCACCATCATGAGAGAGATAGATCTGTAAAAGTAGATGGTCAGAGAGGCGATGGATGATCTTTACATTGAATTTGCTGGAGATTCTCTTTCTCGGATCATGATGACCTCCTTTGACCTCTTCTTCTTTCCCGGCGACGATGACATTTGACACGATGGTTGAGGGCTGAAAAGACAATCATCAGTCAGTCAGTCAGTCAGTCAGACAATTAATTGACTGAAAATGGTTTCCTGTCCGTGTTTATGAGTTGTCTGTTTTGTGTTTAAATGACGAGAGGTCGATGACCAACAACTTCAATCAAAGAAACGATTTATTGATTCTGATCAAAATGTTCGTGAAGAAATAATTCTATACTCTAGCAACTTTTATTTGAAGGTTAATGGTTAAAATGGAATTGATTGATGCGTTCGCAACTTCTTCATCATTGAATTTCGTGCTACTGTTATTATGTTACTGTTATTATTATTTATTATTATTGCCAGTCATATGCAGCAGAAGTTGCACAGAACAAGCGCGAGAGTTGGATAGTCAGAAGGACAGAGAGGCAAATGGACAGACAGACAGACGGACAGACAGACGGACAACCGTGTTGCATAATTCTATCAGCTGATGCTACGAGGTTGGACATTCTACAAAACGACGACGGTTTGACCTTATGCTGAGACAAAAAACAGAGAGACAAAGAGAGAGAGAGACAAAGAGAGAGAGGGAGAGAGAGAGGGAGAGAGAGAGAGAGACAAAGAGAGAGTGAGAGAGAGAGAGAGAGGGAGAGAGAGAAAGAGAAGATATATCGTCTCTTAACCTGTATCTGTCCAAAGGCGACGCCCTCTTCTTCAATTCGATCCATTTACAGACCGTATACAGATTACAGATTACTCGAACTCACATGATAACTATCTCTCTCTCTCTATTGACAAGTACCTCTCACTCTCTCCCCCTCTCTCTCTCTCAGTATATATATATATATATATATATATATATATACCCTTTGCTTTCTTTCTACCTCCTCCACCTCCTCCAACCTTCATCAGTCGTCTATCCATCCATCTATTCACCTATTCATCCGTTCATCTATTCACCTTTTCATCCGTTCATCTATTCACCTATTCATCCGTTCATCTATTCACCTTTTCATCCATTCATCTATTCACCTATTTCCTCTATTCCAAACGACATCATATCAGCATCAGATTTGTCTCGGAAGCGAATGCATATTTTCTGGACAAACCTTCTGACTTGACTGCGTGTATAAGCTGGTCCCTTGTGCGTTTAACAGTATAAAAATCGGAGTTGACGTGTAGAACCATTGAACCAGCGCCATTGTAATTCTGGCCATTGCATCTCATTCGCCCGTCAATGCATTGTCACATGCCACAATGTCACATGTCACAATGTCACATGTGACATGTGACATGTGTATGAATAATGAATAGGATCTTTAACCGTAACCGTAGCCACAGATTTTAAATATAAATGCTTGAGGTGTCGGTGATTAACAAAATGTAAATGTAATCGGATTTTATATAAATTATAGCGGCTGTCTTATGGCCTCGACCCTGAGGGTGAGATCCTTCACCACCGCTCGCCCGTTTTAATGGACGCCACGCCATTTAGGTCCCCGGCCGTGGACGGACCGTGTTAGCCCGAGATTTTGAATCTCTGAAATAGCCACCTTCGGGATTCGAACCGCGGTCCGCACGCTCTCTTCCACACACGCGCGGCCGCCAGCTCTCTTACCGATGTAGCTAACGCAGATTATAAAACATCGTTTTACTCACAATAGACAATCATAGAAATTGATTTTGATCTGATCACATGACTTGGAAGTGGATTTGTTTCTGGATCGCCATTGGTTGATGCTTTTGTGCGTTAGACACTGCATGGCGCAATAGAAGCTACTCATCAATATTACAAAAGAATCGATCAATCGATGAATCGAGATGGTAGGATGAACAATGGATAAGACGGTAAAGTGGATGATGGATAATGAATTAAGAAGGTAAAGTGGATGATGGATAATGAATTAAGAAGGTAAAGTGGATGATGGATAATGAATTGAGAAGGTAAAGTGGATGATGGATAATGAATTGAGAAGGTGAAGTGGATGATGGATAATGAATTAAGAAGGTAAAGTGGATGATGGATAATGAATTGAGAAGGTGAAGTGGATGATGGATAATGAATTAAGAAGGTAAAGTGGATGATGGATAATGAATTGAGAAGGTAAAGTGGATGATGGATAATGAATTAAGAAGGTAAAGTGGACGATGGATAATGAATTAAGAAGGTAAAGTGGACGATGGATAATGAATTGAGAAGGTAAAGTGGATGATGGATAATGAATTAAGAAGGTAAAGTGGATGATGGATAATGAATTAAGAAGGTAAAGTGGATGATGGATAATGAATTGAGAAGGTAAAGTGGATGATGGATAATGAATTGAGAAGGTAAAGTGGATGATGGATAATGAATTGAGAAGGTGAAGTGGATGATGGATAATGAATTAAGAAGGTAAAGTGGATGATGGATAATGAATTGAGAAGGTAAAGTGGATGATGGATAATGAATTAAGAAGGTAAAGTGGACGATGGATAATGAATTAAGAAGGTAAAGTGGATGATGGATAATGAATTAAGAAGGTAAAGTGGATGATGGATAATGAATTAAGAAGGTAAAGTGAATGATGGATAATGAATTAAGAAGGTAAAGTGGACGATGGATAATGAATTGAGAAGGTAAAGTGGATGATGGATAATGAATTGAGAAGGTAAAGTGGATGATGGATAATGAATTAAGAAGGTAAAGTGGATGATGGATAATGAATTAAGAAGGTAAAGTGGACGATGGATAATGAATTAAGAAGGTAAAGTGGACGATGGATAATGAATTAAGAAGGTAAAGTGGATGATGGATAATGAATTAAGAAGGTAAAGTGGATGATGGATAATGAATTAAGAAGGTAAAGTGAATGATGGATAATGAATTAAGAAGGTAAAGTGGACGATGGATAATGAATTGAGAAGGTAAAGTGGATGATGGATAATGAATTGAGAAGGTAAAGTGGATGATGGATAATGAATTAAGAAGGTAAAGTGGACGATGGATAATGAATTAAGAACGTAAAGTGAATGATGGATAATGAATTAAGAAGGTAAAGTGGATGATGGATAATGAATTAAGAAGGTAAAGTGGATGATGGATAATGAATTAAGAAGGTAAAGTGGATGATGGATAATGAATTAAGAAGGTAAAGTGGATGATGGATAATGAATTGAGAAGGTAAAGTGGATGATGGATAATGAATTAAGAAGGTAAAGTGGATGATGGATAATGAATTAAGAAGGTAAAGTGGATGATGGATAATGAATTAAGAAGGTAAAGTGGATGATGGATAATGAATTAAGAAGGTAAAGTGGATGATGGATAATGAATTAAGAAGGTAAAGTGGATGATGGATAATGAATTAAGAAGGTAAAGTGGACGATGGATAATGAATTAAGAAGGTAAAGTGGATGATGGATAATGAATTAAGAAGGTAAAGTGGATGATGGATAATGAATTAAGAAGGTAAAGTGGATGATGGATAATGAATTAAGAAGGTAAAGTGGATGATGGATAATGAATTAAGAAGGTAAAGTGGATGATGGATAATGAATTAAGAAGGTAAAGTGGATGATGGATTGCGACGGTAACTGAGGTAAGTGAATGATGGACTTTGGATGTCGTTCTTGTCCTGTATGTCCGCAGGATTTCGCCTTGACTGTAACGGAGACATTTACCATGAACTTCTATTAATAGCGGTCAGTAAAAAAAGAGATGCAAACCTGAGATCTGTTAGAGACTGTTACCTTTGTGTAAATGAAGGTAATAAAGATCCTGCATTGTTTTCAGTCGAAGTGCAATACATCGATTGACGTATTGTGATAATGGCGCTATAGAAGTTCCGATAACTTTGAATAAGAGCAGATCTCTTCGATCTCTTTTCTTTTTACCATATTTTTCCGACTTGTGCCACCGTCTTTCGTCGTCCGTTGATCCATGGAATGACTCCTGGAATGACTCCTGCATGGAATGACTCCTGCATGGAATGACTCCTGCATGGAATGACTCCTGCATGGAATGACTCCTGCATTGAAGACCGCAGTCGATAGAGAAACGAAATCAGCGAAGAATTCACTCAAGCGCTTTAATAGGAAACCTCATTCTAAACTTCGACCTTGAATGTTACGTCACCTGCATGCGTTGCCTCCCACTCCCTCCCTCTCTCTGTCTCTGTCTCTGTCTCTGTCTCTGTCTCTGTCTCTTTCTCTGTCTCTCTGTCTCTCTGTCTCTCTGTCTCTCTGTCTCTCTGTCTCTCTGTCTCTCTGTCTGTCTGTCTCTCTCTCTCTCTCTCTCTCTCTCTCTCTCTCTCTCTGTCTCTCTGTGTGTCTCTATGTCTCTCTTCATTCTGTATCTCTCGTTTTCTGACTGTCTCTGCCTGGTTCTGACACACACAGAGACAGACAGACAGAGACGGAGACAGATAGTGACAGTGTGCGAGAGAGAGGTTGAGAATGAGAGATAGAGAAAGACAGAGAGAGACAGAGACAGACAAACAGACAGAGAGGTACAATGGCGCATGGATGCGCGCAGGATTGCACATCGATATGCCAGACGTGTAGGCCTATTGACTACAGAATCTCTCTTTCGTTCTGCTTTCATCTCCCCACTCAATTCGCCCCCACCCCCTATCCACCGACCCTCACCTACAACTGCATTTTCATCGTCAGAGCAATCCTAGCTGTATTCGTGACATGGATCTGAATTACAGAGAAAAAATTTAATCGGCCCCTCCTATAATAATATAGGCCTATATACGCTTTTATCATCTTAATGTCTTCTGACTCATTTGACCGACTATAGGCCCTATACGCTGCTGTGAGAGATTTCACCTTCAGATTACACCGTGTCTTGATTTTAATCAATTATTACGTCGGAAGTCTAAAGAAAAACTTGAAAACTTGAAAAAATTTCAGTGGACTTAGGCCTAACGAATTATTTATTTAGCATTTCCACGCCTTGAAAAAATTGCTCTTTCGATACCGACGAATAGACGTATTATATGAGCTTATTATATATAATTATGTATATATATATATATCTCCGAATGAATAAATGAATGAATATATATTTATATATCGTTGTGGGGCGCGGTGTTGTAGTGATGGGTTCGGGGTTCGGTGCCTGGAGCCGGAAGGTTCCAGAATCGAACCCGCCGCGTAGTGACTTTGAGCAAGTCCTTCACTCGCAATTGCTCGTGCTCTTCGATCCTTCAGCGTGAAACTCCAATGCAGTGTCCGCGCTGTAGTAGTAAGGAGCGTCTATGAGTGGAGAGCTTGAAGGGGCGCTATAGCAAATGCGAGAAATAAAATAAATAAATCAAATAGGCTGCATTTATATAATAATATTTATCTCTACATAATTATCTCAGACGTTGATTATCCTATCATGAGTATGGCTTATTATTAATTAATACTGTGGGTCACATCCGATCACTCAACCCAAACCAAGACTCAATTATTCATCTGGCTGGGCACGCGGCAACAACTAGCTAAGATTGATCGAGCAGCCATTGACTCTGAGTTTCCACAGTTTGCTTTCTGTTCGCGATCTTGCCGTTGTCCTATATAGGTAGATAAGGAGCTTACTTTTGCACAGCACATTCACCAGCTCTGTCATAACTGCTATATAAATATCTATAGCCTAATGAATGAAAGAATAAATGCCCAAACTTAGGCCTAAAGCCCTAGACTATTTTTCCACCACCACTGCTAACAATTTTGTGTGACAGATATGTTATAAAGGTTCTCTTCAAATAAAAGCAGGAATGCTGTTCAAAAGCTGCCGCGTTATAACGACCGGTCATTTTCTCAATAAAACGGATATTATTAGCATACCCATTAGAGGCAGACAAATGATGTCTATACTTACTTACTTCAAAATCCTTTGACGTGAGGCAGTGAAGCAGACTGGCAGCGTCGTTGTATCCAGAACAACAGCCACTTCCGGACAATCTTCTGGACTTTCATTTCTGCGAATAAAAATAAAATGCGTTGACTTTCAATATTATTCTTACTTTGAAGAAGAAGGGTTTGTGCGATACTCGATCTGAATTGCAGGCATTCATTTGGTCATCATGTTCAGTAGTTTTAACAGTCAGTTTGAGGATGACCCATTTTTCAGGTATGAATAATTAAACTGCGTCGCTTGAAATTTAATTCTGATTCCTTCTCAGAGTTTTGCGTTGATGTGCAGTCAACTTATGCGAATGTTTTCTTGCCAAGGGTTAAGCTGCGCAAATGCAATCTAAAAGTGTATTGCGTCGCTTATTTAATGAATGCTTTTAAGGTGCTTTAGTTAACTGTACATTCCCAACTTTATTTCAGTATGCACCAGGATCGTCTGAGAGGGGCGGATGAGATTTTCTCATCATTCTTCAACCATGATCCGTTTCTCGCTCTGACCGATGGATCACAGCCACAAAGACACAGAACGAGAGATCGGGGACAAGGAAGATCACATGGTGATCAGGACTTTGATGGATCAATGGATCTGATGATGGCCCGCAATCCTTTTGATTCGATGAACTCAATGATGAGAAACATGCACAACATGATGGGCCGTGGATTGTCACAGCAAATGGTTTGTTTTGGCGATGAAAATAATCGGATAAGAATAACTGGAAGATCAATATTAGAAATGATAATAATTTTAGTGGTTTTAATTATAATGACAATAACAGTAATAACAGTGCTCCAATTAACTAAAGTGGAATATTTTGCTAGATTTTGTAATGAAGTGTTCATGTGCCAGTGTTAGCTTCAGAGTCTTAGTGTGTGGTTAAGTAAATTGTGTTTTGGTTGATAAGGTTTCCAAGTTGTGTTCATGAGATATTATGGATTGGAGACTGAATTGTGGAATTGAATACCCGAGGATTTCTTGCTTTTCGTTGTTGTTGGCGGTGAAATGTCTGTTTTCATTTTATTTTTATTTTATCTGCTTCAGATTGGAATGCAGAATGATGCAAATGCCAACGTCTATTCTCAGTCATCTGTCATGTCATTTTCTAACGTTGGCAATGGTCAACCTAAGGTCTACCAGGCAACCACAGCCACCAGACAGATGCCAGGAGGTGTAAGTACTCGATGCTCTTTCATCTTAATACACTATGCATCTTATGATCAGAATGACCAGTTGAAATTAAGTTAGAATTATCATTTTAAATGTAATAAATATTTTCTGTATGTCACTCAAGGGAATTCATTGTATTATTCTTAATCAGTGCTATTTGGAAAGCAATTCGCAACACCAGATTGTTTGGATCCATTTTTGGGCCAGTAACAATTCCATGTCAACGAAGAGAATCTTGATGCGAAAAGAAACACAAGTGACGTATGTTTGGTTGGCGTGAAAATATATGTTTAAAGCATTTGGAATGATGAGTGTTTACTAAAACCTGTTGGGGGAAACGACAGCATCTTGTCGTTTAACCATTTATCTACCAAAGTGTAGTAAATGATACGGAATGTCCTATGCTCTCAGTGATTAAAGGATTAAACAATAAGAAAGATGTGTGAAACGTTTTTAATGGATGGCCATTAGATTATATTTTCCAGCAAGTAGTTGGCCAGAGGGATACTGCTCAAGGAATCTGAAGAACTGGAGCAGGTCACTTATAGGCTGCTCGGTTGCCCATCCATTGAGATTTTGGCAAAACTAGATCTTTAAAAGGTTCATTTTTAGCAGACGAGCAGTAAAATCAGGCTTTAGAAATCTATATTAAATAGATTTTCATTACGAGTCATAAGGATAGCATGGAACTCGTTAAACCTTAAAAATTACAAAATGAACTTTTATTCTCAAAATATCTAGTCTGTAGGCCATGCACTGTTGGCCAAAAATATATGATCAGCACTCTTGACATCCCTGGTTAAGAATGAGTGAAATCAGAAGAGAAATGCGCAGTTTTGTCATATTTGAATGCGATGTAAAGTGACTGAGTTGTATTTCTGATTGAGTTGATTTCTTCATATGTGATGACGGTTGTTGCTGTCTTTGCTGTCATCAGTTGCGTGAGACGCGTAGGGCCGTGCGTGATTCGGAGGCTGGACTTGAGAAGATGGCGATTGGACGACACATCAACGACCGTGCTAACGTCATAACTCGCCAGCGAAACACACGCACTGGAGACATGGACGAAAACCGAGAGTTCTTGAACATGGGCGAAGGTATACCTTCTCACATTATTAGCTTTCTTGCGGTTGCATTGTATGGCCAAAGGTTGCTGTGCTTGGTGCAATTAGCATAGAATGGAAACAGAAATATCTGATGACCTTGAGAAGGATGCTCTATCCTGACATAGTACATACCCAGCAGAGCATTCTCACACACTTATGTACACAGCTGCTTTTGTTGCTTCTATCTCACAAGTATTATTGAAACCAATCATTCAATCTGACTTTTTAAGATGCATAGCAGCATGGTGATGAGTTTCTTGGCTTTATTGAATGGCTGCTATACAAATGAACACGGACAACGGCAGTTACAAACAGTGGGTATGAGGGAGAGACAGACGGTTGGATGGAGGGTGGGGTAGAGAGAGAAAGGGAGAGAGAGAGAGAGAGAGAGAGAGAGAGAGAGAGAGAGAGAGAGAGAGAGGAGGTTTTAAGAAAATGGTTTGTCTTCTGGAATGGTTTGGATGGTCAGTATCATTTCGTCTCAATATATCTTGGTTTTCCTCTTTCTGCGTCCGTTGATTCGTTTGCATTCGTTGTGTAATCGATGTCGATTGCTTTGGTTGCAGAGGATGAGCCGCAGTTTGACAATGAATGGCAAAAGAAGATGAGCAACCATCACTCATCATCCAACCACGCACGAAATGCCATCAAGGGACAACAACAACAGCAACATCAACAACAACAACAACAACAACAACATCAACAACAACGAGACAATGGCAGAACCAGGTTCAGACTACTATTAACACAATAGCATCAATGACGATTGTAATAATGGTATAGAATTTAAACAATTGGAGCTATAAAGAGAGTTCAGTGCCATGGAAGTATACAAACTATACATACATCAGGTCTTGTTTGCAGAAGCCAGTCTATGTAGCGCGTAGTAGAGACAAAGTATTGAATTGGTTTGTATATGCCAGAGAACAGTCTGTGTAAGTTAAGTTCTGATTGTCAGTGGAAGTAGGGCTAAACTGTAGCTGCTATGCTTGCTATAGTTGCTAATGTCTTAGCATAAATTTGTTTCTTTTGTTCACAGACATCGTGATGTAACTGATGCTCCGGTTGCAGCGTTGGAAGCTCCTCCACGTGAAAGACGACATCAGAGACATGGAAAGCAGAAGTAGATGGAAGCCATGGCTGGAAATCAATTCCTCCTCCGAAATAAGACTACTGAAGAAATGATTCAGTTGAGGACAATAAATGAATTCCTAAACTACAATGAAAACATTTTTCTGTGTTGCCAAAATCGTTGGCATCGTTTACAAGACTAAACTTCCATTTTTTTGTCTTATATATTTATATTCTGTGGATTCAATGTTTGTTTGTTTTGTCCGTGTCAAAGTATTTATTTTTAAAAATCGTACATTGCAAAAGAATGGTATTATATGTATGGTATTATATATATGGTATTACATATATGGTATTATATATATGGTATATATACCGGTATGGTATTATATGAATAAATATATGTGATGCTTTTGAACTTGAAAGCAACTGCGTAGAAAACTAAATTTTGTTCATTTGATTTGGGATATGAATGCATCTCTGTTGATTTTTGTCCATAAATGTGAATCATTTTGAAACCAGATCCAAGTGCCATTAATTTTTTGGATTTTTGTAAAATGACAGATGATAACTGAAGACATTTGATGAACGATACTTTGATGCATAATTATAATCGCTATTTACCTGCAGTAGAGTGTGAACATGTTTGAACAAATCCTGTAACTGCTTTTTAAAAATTAAGAGACTTCTGAAAAGTTAACTGCAGAGAAAGAATTCCACTGAAGAAAATGTCTTTTATTATCATTAAACGAGGAATTAAACAGAGAAGTCTTTATCTGTCGTTGCCATTTTGCAGGGTGAGAATTGCCGGGGGGGTTGGGGGGTTTCAACCCCCCCAGTCTTTCTTAGAGCCCCAGGGTAAAATCTGTTTTTCACACCCAAATTTCAAGTGGATAATGGTCCAACCCCCCCAGTTATTTTTTCACAATTCTTACACTGCCATTTTGTTTTGTCTATCATAACTGTCTTCTTATCAGTCTTATGGTCAGAGCATCTTGAGAAAAAAATGCATAGAAATATTTGAATAATAAATAGATTGCTTAGAATGTCTTAATATGTACAACACAGGGACTTAATATTGCAGCAGCTTTTCTCATGGAAGCCACCATCCCTCGTCTCTGATGCCCACCTGTCGTCTTCAATCCTCCGCAGACCACTGCATCATCTGTGCATGATGAATGACCATACCCCCATTACCCAGGCGTCTGCACACTTTCCATCATAAGATTTCGTCTTTACGTCTGGCTCGTGTCAGGTTGTCAACTGATAAAGCTGTGGTCCAACAGATGTCTTACTACTATCTATATCTGACGATTCTTTCCTCTCCGTGTAGCGTCCACGGTGAACTTGAAAGATGAATTATTTCTACAACAATAAAAGTCTGGAGGTATTGCAGGATATAGACTCGAAGAATATTCGCCGTTCACACAACAGAAGATTGAAAAACTGATGATAATAATATTATTATCTCGTCAAAACTCGTTGACCGCAGTCTTTAGTCATGGTCGGTTGATATTTGCATGCGATCCGTCCCTGGTCCATACGATCGTGGAGTTCGATCTGAGCGAGTGTAGCGACTGCCTCCTCCACATATCGACATCCTCGCAATGAATAGTGGGAATGGAAAGGGGACGGGGGGGGCGTGGGTGATCTGCAAATAGGTGATGCGGATAGTCATGGAGGAGGAGGAGGAGGAGGAGAGGAGGCAGAAATCTTTCACCGGACATTCCTTCATTTCGATCGTCGTTTGATTGATTATTCACCGACAGACATGTTCGACGATCGTCACCTGACACTCCTGACACTTGACGAAGCAACACCAGTGGAACTTGCAATGACATCTCTGCGTCACTGTCTTCTGTCTCCTGTGAAACCCTCTTCCGCAGCACATCACAGCGCAGTCGTCCGTTGCGTTGGACGGCGGCGTTCGACTGCACAGACGATTGTGAGTCCCGTGCGATGCCGTCCGAGAGTCCGGCTCACAGAAGTCAGGAGATGCTTCGAGGTAGACGAGGTCTGTGTCTCTGGCAG
>OX457044.1:55771674-55789180 GCA_949752735.1 Lumbricus terrestris
TGTTCTCGTTACAACGTAGGCCACTCCAGCAGACGTTATGGCGTGCACATAGGCAGACTCACGAGTACCTTTACACGGACAGACAGACAGACGGACAGACGGATGGATGGATAAGTAGGCTAAGGAATACTACAGAATATATTATATATAAATATATATAATACTTACAGATAATAATTAGACAAAATTAATAATTATTGTCTGGCCTACTCCCAGATCACTCTCTGACACATCCTGTCTACAGGCACATGAAACAAAACTGTTTTCTTTGACCATACTGGAGTCGGGAGCACCTCCGAGTAGTTTCATTGAAAGTGATGCTGCACTATGATGAATGAATGAATGAATGAATGAACGAATGAATGATGGATGCGACTATTAATTAAAGCAGTCAGTGAAAGGTATCAGGGTCAATGGGGTCACTGGGGTCACTGGGGTCAACGAGTTCATTCAAACGACACTTCGGCATCTATACATATATACTATAGCCGACGAATGAGTCTTGACCTCATTCGATGCATGACCTTTGACCTTTACAGATCGATCGACCAATCAATCAATCAATCAATCGATCGATCAATCAATCAACCAATCAATCAACCAATCAATCAATCAACCAATCAACCAATCAATCAACCAATCAATCAATAAATCAATCAATCAACCAATCAATGATCGATTAATAATAGTATCGATTACTCATCTCACCTGAATTGCCGAGCTTTCCGAAGACATCCTTCTTCCTCTGCGTTGCCTTCCTCATCGCTTGGCTGCTGCTGGTGGTGGAGGTGGAAGAGGTGGAGGTGGTGGTGCTGCAGTTCCATCTTCTGTCCTTGAACTGGAATTGGCATTCAGCGATCGCTTCTATAGCGCCCTCTCTGACTGGCCTCATCATATCAACGCTGCGTCTACACAGCTGGACCTGCTTCGGGGTCAGACCTTCCAATCGCTCACACTCGTCATCACGTCGCGGATCCACAACGACCCCTGAAGACGATGACGACGACGTCGCTATCGACCTAGACATATGCACACAGAATAGGCTAATTATAGGCAAGACGTTGAAAGATACTGAACAACATGAAAAGGAGCATGGTATTGCCAATGTATACAGTATGTTGACACGCTGAAGAGAATTTCAGATATATATACCACCAGGTCGTATGATCACCTGAAGATATATTGTTGTCAGAAAGATGAATGATTTTCCTGTCGGTCTGTTTGTGACATAATCTAGATAACACAGACATCAGCCAAGACATTTCTCGTGCGAGGTCACATGACAACATGGCATGGAAAGGAAAACTTTAAATGGAGTGATCAACTTATTCCGTACAAAATCGGCGAAACTCTAACCAAAGTTTCTCAAAGTAAAAACCTAAATCTTCCCTATAATCTGCAGGTGAAACTATAGCTACTCACAAAAATATATTCGGACAAAACAAAAACTGACGCATAATCACCGGCTATTAAAACAAAATATAAATATTTAGATAACGTATACGGGATTCTCCTATATGTCTGATGTCAAAGACAGATCTCAAGTGGAGATATCCAACTGAAGTTAACCTCTTCTTGTGGATGAGGTTGGAGGATGATCTGCATGATTGGTTTGGTGTAGCTGCGCATAGATCTAATGAATGAAAGTCAGTTCTCAACGATTCTTGATTCGTCATCGCCAACAGACAATCGACCTCTGTCTGGAACTGAATTGGAATCGATGGATGGGTTAGAATGGAGGTGGATGAGATCCAGGGCGACAAAGGTCAACGGGGTCATCGGACGGGAGAACTGGAATGTGACAGATATAAGGCAGGCAACGGGTGACTGGAAATGTGCAGAAATAGCACGAGAGACATAGATAGACAGACAGAGAAAGATACAGACCCTAACCCTAACAGACATAGAGAAAGCAGGAAGGGATGGCGAGGTTGTTAGGATCAAGCGGATCGTTGATGAGTGCAGAGGGAAAATCTGACGATTGATGCGTGTGAATCAGCCAATCTCACCCAGCCAGTCAGTCAGCCAATCAGCCAACCAAACAGGGAGACAGACAGACGGACAGACAGACAGACACGCAAGGGGTGCGATGATGACACAGCACCATCATCATCATCATCAGCAGCAGCAGCAGCTGTAGTAGTAGTGGCCGTCGATTCTCGTTCGTTCCTTCCGTGTCTTCTGCCGACCGAAGATAGCGCCATCTATCCTATTAAACGTCCATTACTGTCGTCGTCGTCCGCTGGTTCCCTGCTACGATGACGCCCGCCGTACGCACCGACCGACCGACCGACCGATCTCTCACCCGTCAGCCGACGATGAATTTATGGCCCTCCCTCCCCCAACTCTCATCTCTCCCCAACTCTCTCTTCCCCACCTCCCCCACCCCCAGTGGACGACTGATGGTCAGTTAATGAATGATGACCGGTCGGAGGAAATCCCTCGGACGCTGGACACAATGATTTATTGTCTAAATCGTCGTTTGTCTGTTGCCGCCTCCGACAAACAATGCAAGCATTATACGAAAGGCCGTTACGGTCACGACAAACGCCTCAGCTATGGAAGGCCGTTACAGGTCGTGACTCAGTAGCGCCACCTATGCGCTGATGGACCGTTGAGACAATTAGGCTCATTAGTTCTGCTATAGGCTCACGTGACGTCATCATGACGATGCCAAACTGTTTGAGCCGTCTGCGCCTGCGCGAGACGGCGGTAGGTTGGTCGATAGCGTAAATGAATATTAATGAGTTTGCTTTGGTTTCGTTGGTGCAGAATTTAAGAGCACCTGGGGACGTTTGTTGTGTCGGTGGATGACGTCAGAATGAGATCACAGCTATGAGCAGATGGCAGAAACGTTTAGAGGTGCATATATATATTATAATTATACAGTATACTACATAATACATAATACATACATTCACACATACATACATACATACATACATACATACATACATACATACATACATACATACATACATACATACATACATACATACATACATACATACATACATACATACAATACATACAATACATACATACATACATACATACATACATACATACATACATACATACATACATACATACATACATGCACACATGCACACATACATACATACATACATACATACATACATACATACATATTTATTTATTTCAGAAATTTATATAGCGCCTCTTCAAGGTAGGCTACTCAGAAGCGCTCCCGGCTCAACCACGGCTAAATATACTGCCTAATACATAATGCATGCATACATACATACATACATACATAATAGGAAAATTGGTTGATAATGAGTTGACCAAAATCGTATACATATATCGTGGTAGCTGTAAACGTAAATGGTGGAAGAGTAGAACAAGAATGACCAGGACAACAATGATAAGGACAACAATGATAAGGACAACAATGATAAGGACAACAATGATAAGGACAACAATGACAAGGGCAACAATGATGAGGATAACAATGATAAGGACAACAATGATGAGGATAACAATGATAAGGACAACAATGATAAGGACAACAATGACGAGGACAACAATGATAAGGACAACAATATTGAGGACAACAATGATAAGTACAATATAGTGATAAGGACAACAATAATAAAGACAACAATGATAAGGACAACAATGTTGAGGACAACAATGATAAGGACAACAATGATGAGGACAACAATGATGAAAAGGACAATGATGTGGACTGTCATCGACAGACAATCGTCATTATTCTACCTTGATCAACGCAACTTCTATCATTCTATGGCAACGCGGCTGACTTCTATCGCACAACGAATGCATCGCTCTCAACTTTTCCATTACTACAGTCAAAATTCAGATGGTCAACTCGTAGACAGACAGACAGACAGACAGACAGACAGACAGACAGACAGACAGACAGACAGACAGACAGACAGACAGACAGACAGACAGACAGACAGACAGACAGACAGACAGACAGACAGACAGACAGACAGACAGACAGACAGACAGACGGACAGAGAGACAAATAAGCAGACAGATAGACACTCAGACAGACAGACTGGTGGGAGGGGAGAGAGTGCGTCGAGTGTGTGTCGAGTGCAGAACGATTCGTCAAAATGCGAATGCCAGATCTCGAGGTCACGTGCACGATGCAACCGAGAAGCACGTGTCTGGTTGGCGCCAAAAGGTCACGTGCAGCACCTGCGCGTACTATCAGCCGATGGACATCGCTATGTCGGTCGGTCCAAATTTATATCCTCTTTTAGACCAACCTCCTTAGAACTACCTCCTTAGAACATTCTTACGACGTCCCGCATATATATGACCCGCTGCTGATGCAAATCGTAAATCGTGCACTTCATAATATCGCGCTACTCTATATAGAAAGCTAAATGCAGGGCTCTCCAGCTTATTCAGAAGCGCTCCTTTTGATCCTCCTGCATGTAGACCATCCAAGATTCAGACATTCACATCACAAATCACAATGCGTCTCATGAATCTCTGATTTCAGTGTAAAGATTAAAGTTGGTGGATGTTCATAGGCGGAAACCTGGGCCGAGAATTGGGAGGGACGGAAAGACGCGAGATTTTCCGAAAAATTTCTGACGACCGGCGAAATCTCGAAAAAAATTATTTTCGCCGCCAAAAAAGTTGATGACCTTTTTTTTTTTTTTTTTAGTCATCCGGCCAAAATCTCGACGAAATTTTCTATTTTCGCCGCCAAAAAAGTCTTGACGCTCAAACATTGGGGGGGACAAACGCATGGGCCGTCCCCCCCAACACTTTGATTGGGGGGGGGACCGTCCCCCTGTCTCCCCCTAGGTCTCCGCCCATGTGGATGTTGATGGTTGGTTACAATAAATGAATTGAATTGAATTGAGTTGCAATATAAGTCGCAATAATTGAGAAAACAGAGTTATTGAGTTCATTTCGTGAATCTGATGATTACACAGTAAAAATTTTGAGTGGAGCGGGGGTGTTTAAACCCACGTCTTGGTGGAATTGCCTCCAACCTATCCGTGGAGAAGCTCTGTCTAGCGGAAATTGCCACGAAGGGCAAGACCATCAATCCTTAACCTGAAAAGTGGTGGAATTAGCCACCCCTTATCCAGCAAAGTGCACTCCACCTAGCGAAACATAAATTACTTTCTGAAACCACGCCATGCTTACTCTTGAACTGTAAAAATATCACATGAATTACTAGTCATTATTTTGTTACTATTAATTTTGTTATCATCTTTACATAAGTGCATTGCATAATAATATTATAACAAGCAGAATTTGCTCTCAAGTGATGCCTGCAGAATTTACGAGCATGGCTCCGTTTATTGTAAGTGCGCCTCTTCCTCCTCTAATTCCTCCTCCTCCTCCTACTCCTCTTCCTCCTCCTCTTTATCTTTCCCGTCCCCTTATTCTTCCTTTTCCTTTGCCTCTTCTTCCTTTCCTCCTCGTCCTCATCGTCGCCCTCCTTCTCTTTCTCCTCCACCTCTACCTCTTGCCTTCTACCTCTTCCTCTTACTCCTCCTCCTCACACTCCTCTTTCTACCACTACCCCTTCCTCCTCCTCTTCCTAATTTTCATCCTCTTCCTGTTCCTCTTTCTCTTCTTCCACTTCCTCTTCCTCTTCTCTTCCTCTCACTCCTCTTCGACCTCATTCTTCTTCTCCTTCTCGTCTACATTATCCTCCTCTTCATCCTCCACTTCCTCCTCCTCCTCTCACCCCTCTTCCTCGTCATATCTCCTACTCTTCCTCCTCGTCCTTATTTGCCTCCTGTTCCTTCTCCTTCTCCTCTCCTGCTCCTATTCCTCCTCCTAATCTTCCTCCTCGTCCTTCTTTTCCTTCTCTTTCTCTTCCTCCTTCTCTTTCACTTTCTCCTTCTCTTCCTCTTCCTCCTCCTCTTCCTCTTCTTCCTTCTCTTCTTCTTCCTCCTTCTCTTTCTCTTCCTCCTTCTCTTCCTCCTCCTCTTTATCTTCCTCTTCTCTTCCTTTTTCTCCTCCTCCTCTTCCTCCTCCTTCTCCTCGTCCACCTCGTCCTCTTCAAGGTCCTCGCCCTCGTCCACGGTCTTCTCCTCGTTCTCCTTCTCCTCGTCTTCCTCCTCGTCCTCCTGATCCTCATCCTCCTTACCCTCCTCGTCCTCCTGGTTCAACTCCTGCTCCCCCTCCTTCTCCTCGTCCTTCTAGTCCTCGTCAACGTCCTCTTCCTCATCCTTCTCCTCCTTCTCCTCGTCTTAGTCCTCGTCCTCCTCCTCTTCTTCCTGCTCCTCCTCCTGCTCCTCCACCTGCTCATGCTCCTCTTTCTCCTTCTCCTCGTCATCGTCCTCCTTTTCGTTATAATCGTCTTCCGGGTCCTCCTCGTCCTCCTCCACTTCCTCCTGCTCCTCCTCCTGCTCAAGCTCCTAATCCTTCTCCTCCTCGTCCGCCTCCTCCTTCTCGTCCTATTTAACGTTCTCGTCCTCGTCCACGGTCTCCTTCTCGTTCTCCTCCTCGTCCTCCGTCTACTCGTCCTGCTGCTCCTCCTCCTGCTTCTTCTCCTCGGCCTCCTGGTCCTCCTCGTCCTCCTTCTCGTCCTCCTCCTCGTCCTCCTCGTCCTCTTCCTCTTGTCCTCCTCCTCCTCTTCGCCTTCATACTCTTCATCTTCGTCCTCGTTCTCCTCCTCCTCGCCGTCTTCCTCCTCGTCCTCCTCGTCCTCCTTCTCGTCCTCCTCCTCCTCCTCGTCCTCCTTCTCCGCCTCCTCGACCTCCTCTTCCTCGTCCTTGTCCTCCACTTCCTCTTCCTCTTCCACTTCCTCTTCCTCTTCCTCTTCCTCGTCTTCCTCTTCCTCTTCCTCGTCTTCCTTCTCTTCCTCTTCCTCTTCCTCGTCTTCCTCTTCCTTTTCCTCGTCTTCCTCTTCCTCTTCCTCGTCTTCCTCTTTCTCTTCCTCGTCTTACTCTTCCTCTTCCTCTTCCTCTTCCTCTTCCTCTTTCTCGTCTTCCTCTTCCTCTTCCTCGTCTTCCTCTTCCTCGTCTTCCTCTTCCTCTTTCTCGTCTTCCTCTTCCTCCTCTTCCTCTTCCTCGTCTTCCTCTTCCTCTTCCTCTTCCTCGTCTTCCTCTTCCTCTTCCTCGTCTTCCTCTTCCTCTTCCTCGTCTTCCTCTTCCTCTTTCTCTTCCTCGTCTTCTTCTTTCTCCTCTTCCTCTTCCTCTTCCTCTTTCTCTTCCTCTTCCTTTTCCTCTTCCTCTTCCTCGTCTTCCTCTTCCTGGCCTTCCTCTTCCTCGTCTTCCTCTTCCTCGTCTTCCTCTTCCTCGTCTTCCTCTTCCTCGTCTTCCTCTTCCTCGTCTTCCTCTTCCTCGTCTTCCTCTTCCTCGTCTTCCTCTTCCTCGTCTTCCTCTTCCTGGTCTTCCTCTTCCTCGTCTTCCTCTTCCTCGTCTTCCTCTTCCTCGTCTTCCTCTTCCTCGTCTTCCTCTTCCTCGTCTTCCTCTTCCTCGTCTTCGTCTTCCTCGTCTTCCTCTTCCTCTTCCTATTCCTCTTCATTTTCCTCTTGCTCTTGCTCTTGCTCTTGCTCTTGCTCTTGCTCTTGCACTTGCTCTTGCTCTTGCTCTTCGTCTTCCTCTTCGTCTTCCTCTTCCTCTTCGTCTTCCTCTTCGTCTTCGTCTTCCTCGTCTTCCTCGTCTTCGTCTTTGTCTTCGTCTTCGTCTTCCCCTTCCTCTTCCTCTTCCTCTTCCTCTTCCTCTTGCTCTTGCTCTTGCCCTTGCCCTTGCCCGTCCTCGTCCTCGTCCTCGTCCTCGTCCTCGTCCTCTTCCTCTTCCTCTTCCTCTTCCTCTTCCTCGTCCTCTTCCTCGTCTTCCTCTTCTTCCTCTTCCTCTTCCTCTTCCTCGTCTTCGTCTTCCTCTTCCTTCGTCTTCGTCTTCGTCTTCGTCTTGCTTTTGCTCTTGCTCTTGCTCTTGCTCTTGGTCTTGCTCTTGCTCTTGCTCTTGCTCTTGCTCTTGCTCTTGCTCTAGCTCTTCCTCTTCCTCTTCCTCTTCCTCTTCCTCTTCCTCTTGCTCTTGCTCTTGCTCTTGATCTTGCTCTTGCTCTTGCTCTTGCTCTTGCTCTTGCTCTTGCTCTAGCTCTTCCTCTTCCTATTCCTCTTGCTCTTGCTCTTGCCCTTGCCCGTCCTCGTCCTCGTCCTCGTCCTCGTCCTCTTCCTCTTCCTCGTCCTCTTCCTCTTTCTCTTCCTCTTCCTTTTCCTCTTCCTCTTCCTCGTCTTCCTCTTCCTGGCCTTCCTCTTCCTCGTCTTCCTCTTCCTCGTCTTCCTCTTCCTCGTCTTCCTCTTCCTCGTCTTCCTCTTCCTCGTCTTCCTCTTCCTCGTCTTCCTCTTCCTCGTCTTCCTCTTCCTCGTCTTCCTCTTCCTGGTCTTCCTCTTCCTCGTCTTCCTCTTCCTCGTCTTCCTCTTCCTCGTCTTCCTCTTCCTCGTCTTCCTCTTCCTCGTCTTCGTCTTCCTCGTCTTCCTCTTCCTCTTCCTATTCCTCTTCATTTTCCTCTTGCTCTTGCTCTTGCTCTTGCTCTTGCTCTTGCACTTGCTCTTGCTCTTGCTCTTCGTCTTCCTCTTCGTCTTCCTCTTCCTCTTCGTCTTCCTCTTCGTCTTCGTCTTCCTCGTCTTCCTCGTCTTCCTCGTCTTCGTCTTTGTCTTCGTCTTCGTCTTCCCCTTCCTCTTCCTCTTCCTCTTCCTCTTGCTCTTGCTCTTGCCCTTGCCCTTGCCCGTCCTCGTCCTCGTCCTCGTCCTCGTCCTCTTCCTCTTCCTCTTCCTCTTCCTCTTCCTCGTCCTCTTCCTCGTCTTCCTCTTCTTCCTCTTCCTCTTCCTCGTCTTCGTCTTCCTCTTCCTTCGTCTTCGACTTCTTCTTCGTCTTGCTTTTGCTCTTGCTCTTGCTCTTGCTCTTGGTCTTGCTCTTGCTCTTGCTCTTGCTCTTGCTCTAGCTCTTCCTCTTCCTCTTCCTCTTCCTCTTCCTCTTCCTCTTGCTCTTGCTCTTGATCTTGCTCTTGCTCTTGCTCTTGCTCTTGCTCTTGCTCTAGCTCTTCCTCTTCCTCTTCCTCTTGCTCTTGCTCTTGCCCTTGCCCTTGCCCGTCCTCGTCCTCGTCCTCGTCCTCGTCCTCTTCCTCTTCCTCTTCCTCTTCCTCTTCCTCGTCCTCTTCCTCGTCTTCCTCTTCCTCTTCCTCTTCCTCGTCTTCCTCTTCCTTCGTCTTCGTCTTCGTCTTCGTCTTGCTTTTGCTCTTGCTCTTGCTCTTGCTCTTGCTCTTGCTCTAGCTCTTCCTCTTCCTCTTCCTCTTCCTCTTCCTCTTGCTCTTGCTCTTGCTCTTGATCTTGCTCTTGCTCTTGCTCTTGCTCTTGATCTTGCTCTTGCTCTAGCTCTTCCTCTTCCTCTTGCTCTTGCTCTTGCTCTTGCTCTTGCTCTTGCTCTTGCTCTTGCTCTTGCTCGTCCTCGTCCTCGTCCTCGTCCTCGTCCTCGTCCTCTTCCTCTTGCTCTTGCTCTTGCTCTTGCTCTTGCTCTTGCTCTTGCTCTTCCTCTTGCTCTTCCTCTTGCTCTTGCTCTTGCTCTTGCTCTTGCTCGTCCTCGTCCTCGTCCTCTTCCTCGTCCTCTTCCTCTTCCTCTGCCTCGTCCTCTTCCTCTTCCTCTTCCTCTTCCTCTTCCTCGTCTTCCTCTTCTTCCTCTTCCTCTTCCTCTTCCTCTTCCTCTTCCTCGCATTCCTCTTCCTCTTCCTTCGTCTTCGTCTTCGTCTTCGTCTTCGTCTTGCTCTTGCTCTTGCTCTTGCTGTTGCTCTTCCTCTTGCTCTTGCTCTTCCTCTTGCTCTTGCTCTTGCTCTTGCTCTTCCTCTTGCTCTTCATCTTCCTCTTGCTCTTGCTCTTGCTCTTGCTCTTGCTCTTGCTCTTGGTCTTGGTCTTGGTCTTGGTCTTGCTCGTCCTCGTCCTCGTCCTCGTCCTCGTCCTCTTCCTCTTCCTCTTCCTCTTCCTCTTCCTCTTCCTCTTCCTCTTCCTCTTCCTCTTCCTCTTCCTCTTCCTCTTCCTCTTCCTCTTCCTCTTCCTCTTCCTCTTCCTCTTCCTCTTCCTCTTCCTCTTCCTCTTCCTCTTCCTCTTCCTCTTCCTCTTCCTCTTCCTCTTCCTCTTCCTCTTCCTCTTCCTCTTCCTCTTCCTCTTCCTCTTCCTCTTCCTCTTCCTCTTCCTCTTCTTCTTCTTCTTCTTCTTCTTCTTCTTCTTCTTCTTCTTCTTCTTCTTCTTCTTCTTCTTCTTCTTCTTCTTCTTCTTCTTCTTCTTCTTCTTCTTCTTCACATGCCTGTTCTCACACACACACACACACACACACACACACACACACACACACACACACACACACACACACACACACACACACACACACACCTATGCATACATGCAGCATGTTTATGGTATAATTAAGGTCGTTATAATTATAGACAGGGATTCAATGTCTAATGGGCGGAGGCTCAGTCAGAGTCCTTGGTTCTTAATGACACACACTGTTGCAGCGCACAGCGGGCTAATTAGTTGGATCTCTTGCTTGAACCCCAGGATGCACTGTAACGCCCTGAACTCAGATCCCCGCATCTATAAAGGAGTCTTTATCACATCAAAGGTGCCTTGAAATGGACGCTTGCTCGACTCATTAAGATCCTACGGCAGCCACGGGTATGACTATTATCTGATCTAAGCAGAGCTGTGGGTCTAATCTGATTTCACGACAGGCTCCGTGCATCTTAGTCGTCATGTGCTCACTGCTTAAACATTAAGCCCATACACGTTTAAAGCGACGCAAATTTCTGAGTCCGTATATTAAAAGATAGGCCTATATAATAGCTGTAGCCCTATACTGATCACCGACGTCGTCGATAGGCCTACTGCCTTGATTCGCTCTGCTGAACTAATCGACTACTCTGAAAGTTGACAACAAGAAATCAAGGTACAGTATACAGTTGTCTTTAAAATTCCGACATATTATCAAAAGTCAATTTTGAGGCAAGTATGTTGATAACTTTGTTTGGGCCTTTTCATCTGTAAGCTACGGGAAAGAAGGAAGAAGATGAGGAGGAGGAAAGGAAAGAGGAAGAGGAGGAAGAATAAGTGGATGGGAGGACGAGAAAGAGGAGGACGAGGAAGAGTAAGAACAGGAGGAAGAGAAGGAGGAATTTAAGAGTTTAAGAGAGAAGAGGACGAGGAAGAGGACGAGGAAGAGGAGAAAGAATAGGAGGAGGAGGCAGAAGAAAAAAGAGAAGGAAGAGGAGGAATAAGAAAAAAGGAGGAAAAGGAGGAGGAAAGGAAAGAGGAGTAGGAAGAATAAGCGGAGGGGAGGACAAGGAAGAGGAGGAATAGGAGGAGGAATAGGAAGGAGGTTAAGAGAGAAGAGGACCAGGAAGAGGACGAGGAAGAGGAGGAAGAATAGGAGGAGGAGGAGGAGGCAGAAGAAAAAGAGGAGGAAAAGGAGGAATATGAAAAAAGGAGGAAGAGGAGGAGGAAAGGAAAGAGGAGGCGGAAGAATAAGCGGAGGGGAGGACAAGGAAGAGGAGGACGAGGAAGAGTAAGAACAGGAGGAATAGGAGGAGGTTAAGAGAGAAAATGACGAGAAAGAAGACGAGGAAGAGAAGGAAGAAGAGGAAGAGGAGGCAGAAGAAAAAAGAGGAGGAAGAGAAGAAATAGGAAAGAAGAAGGAAGAGGGGGACGAAAAGAAAGAGGAAGAGGAGGAAGAATAAGTGGAGTGGAGAACACAAAGAAGAAGAGGCAGAGGAAGAGTAAGAACAGGAGGAAGAGGAGGGGGGAGGAAGAGGAAAGGAAGAGAAAGAGGAGGAGAAATAGGAGGAGGTGAAGATAGAAGAGTACGAGAAAGAGGACGAGAAAGAGGAGGAAGAAGAGAGGAGGAGGCAGAAGAGAAAGAGGAGGAGGTAGAGGAGGAATAGGAACGAAGGAAGGAGATGAGGAGGAGGAAAGGAAAGAGGAAGAAAAGGAGGAAGAATAAATGGAGGGGAGGACGAGGAAGAGGAGGACGAGAAAGAGCAAGACCAAAAGGGTGAGGAGGAGGAGGAGGAGGAGGAGTCAGAAGAAAAAAAGAAGGAGAAAGAGGAGGAAGAAAGGAAAGAGGAAGATGAGGAAGAATGAGTGGAGGGGAAGGCAAGGAAGAGGACGACGAGGACGAGGAAGAGGAGAAAGAATAGGAGGAGGAGGCAGAAGAAAAAAGAGGAGGAAGAGGAGGAATAAGAAAAAAGGAGGAAAAGGAGGAGGAAAGGAAAGAGGAGTAGGAAGAATAAGCGGAGGGGAGGACAAGGAAGAGGAGGAATAGGAGGAGGAATAGGAAGGAGGTTAAGAGAGAAGAGGACCAGGAAGAGGACGAGGAAGAGGAGGAAGAATAGGAGGAGGAGGCAGAAGAAAAAGAGGAGGAAAAGGAGGAATATGAAAAAAGGAGGAAAAGGAGGAGGAAAGGAAAGAGGAGGCGGAAGAATAAGCGGAGGGGAGGACAAGGAAGAGGAGGACGAGGAAGAGTAAGAACAGGAGGAATAGGAGGAGGTTAAGAGAGAAAATGACGAGAAAGAAGACGAGGAAGAGAAGGAAGAAGAGGAAGAGGAGGCAGAAGAAAAAAGAGGAGGAAGAGAAGAAATAGGAAAGAAGAAGGAAGAGGAGGACGAAAGGAAAGAGGAAGAGGAGGAAGAATAAGTGGAGTGGAGAACACAAAGAAGAAGAGGCAGAGGAAGAATAAGAACAGCAGGAAGAGGAGGGGGGAGGAAGAGGAAAGGAAGAGAAAGAGGAGGAGAAATAGGAGGAGGTGAAGATAGAAGAGGACGAGAGAGGACGAGAAAGAGGAGAAAGAAGAGGAGGAGGAGGCAGAAGAGAAAGAGGAGGAGGTAGAGGAGGAATAGGAACGAAGGAAGGAGATGAGGAGGAGGAAAGGAAAGAGGAAGAAAAAAAGGAAAAATAAATGGAGGGGAGGACGAGGAAGAGGAGGACGAGAAAGAGCAAGACCAAAAGGGTGAGGAGGAGGAGGAGGAGGAGGAGTCAGAAGAAAAAAAGAAGGAGCAAGAGGAGGAAGACAGGAAAGAGGAGGAGGAAGAATGAGTGGAGGGGAGGGCAAGGAAGAGGAGGACGAGGAAGAGTAAGACCAGGAGGAGGAGGTGATAGAGGAAGTGAAGAGAAAGAGGAGGAGGAATTGGAGGAGGTGAAGGATGAAGAGGACGAGAAAGAGGGCGAGGAGGAGGAGCAGGAAGAAGAGGAGGAGGACCAGAAAGATTAGAAAAAGGAGGAAGAAGAGGAGGCAGAAGAGAAAGAGAAGGAGGGAGAGAAGGAAAAGAGGAAGAATAGGTTTGCTTTTTTATTGCCACGAGGTATTTAGGATTCCTCAGGGATTGTAATATTAATTAGGAACGGAATAAAAAGCATCTGAAACTGCACCAAAATATTATTATTATTATTGTTATTATTATTATTATTATTAATCCTTATTATCACTACTACTATTGATAGTGGTAGTAGCAGTAGTAGTAATAGTAATAGTACTTGCAGTAGCAGTATTATTATTATTATTATTGTTATCACTATTACTGTTATTATTATTATTATCATTATTATTATTATTATTAATTTTATAATTATCATTATCATCATTGTCATTATTATCATCATTATGATCATTATGATTATAATCATTATTTTTTATAATTATTATACATTAATTATTATAATTATAATTATCATTATTATCATTATCAGTGTTATTATTATAATAATTATCATTAATGTCATTATTATAATTATTATTTCTACTACTATTATTACTATTATTATTACTGTTTTTATTAATTTTTTATTGTTATTGTCGTTGTCTTCGTTGATGTTGTTGTTGTTGGTGTTTTGGTGGTGGTCGTTGATGTCGGTGTTGTTGTGGTTTCCTTTATTGCGAAGCAGACTCGTTTTTATTCTATCAACAATTCCTCAGAATAATTTTAGGTACTATAGCTATTATTATTATGATTATAATTATGAGTATTATTATGAGTTTTATTATGGGTATTATTATTATTGTTATTTTCACCGTTTATTATTATTATTATTATTATTATTATTATTATTTTTATTATTATTATTATTATTAGGCCTATTAACAAACTAAAACAAACTAAAATTGTTCTGTAAAAACTGAATCGATTTCTAAACCTAACATTCCAGTTATAATAATAATAATAATATTAATAATTATTATTATTATTATTATTATTATTATTATTATTTTTACTAAATCACTCCAAGTCCCCAACTGGTGTGAAAGCGTTCAGCTGAATGTCTTTCACAGCTCGGGGAGCAGTGTTGTGCCAGTGTTGGGAAACAATTTGGAGGATAGTCTTTGGTTAATTGTGACGTTGTGTGTTTTTATTACAGTGCACTCCCATATACTGGAACCAGCATGAACACCTTAGAATTTGTTCAATGGTAAATAGAATTTTCTATCAATTGCAATCCTAACTTTGCAATGTGTTTCTTTACAACTATGTTTCTCCTTAATCCTTATGCTCTGGTTTTATCTAGCATCTATGTCATAATTCTATCATAAACTGCTCCTGTTGTTTCCACACAAATATCTAATGTTGTCATTACCTTTCGATAATTTCTTATAAACTGATGACCTTTTTCCGAAATCTGAACCAAATGTCATCAATTAGTTAATTCTAGTTAATTTTTTACAATTTTCCATTTTGGGTGTGTTTTCATGGTTTTATTTCATGGTTTTTACATCATGTGCTCGTAAATGCATTATACATTGTTACATGTGGATGACGTTCAGGTCTATATTCATGATCCTCCGTCTACTTACCTAATAGGCCTACTAGTCGGCCGGTGTTCGCAGGGTGTTCAAACACCCAAAACACTCTCCTAGCTACGGTCTTGTATTGATGTGCAAATTGGGGGTAATGCAGGGGTGAGGGGTTGACACCGGTCGTCTGAGAAATCCAATACCGATCGGCAGAGTGACCAGAGGAGTTAGGTATAATTATGATTGGCCGGTGAATAGGGAGAGACAAGATTGAGGCACCTGAGACTGAACAGAGGCAGTCATAGAACTTTGGTCTGCTGGCAAGGGAGACTCTGTCTTGGTAAGACTGGCTACGAAAAGGAGAATGGTCGTCTCTTGGAAATGAAAACCATGTATTCGACAAAACTGGTCCCAGGCATGGAGTTTAATCCCCAGAAAAACCCACAAATTTGAAGCTTTATATCATAGCCTTAAATTCCAAGCTCTAATAAAGCACTACCCGAAAGTGTTATCACTCAGGAAGCTACAGGTTTATCATCGTGAATATGGGCTAAATTGGCAAATTGCAAAGGCGAGAAAAACTTAAAAGTGCACGAATAAGTAAAATTATGTCTAAACTCTAACTGGAAGAAGTTCAATTATTTGAAAACTATAAGTAGAAGTAGAAGTAAAATCACGTCAACTGAAGTGAATAAGAACAAGAAGTAAAATTATTTGAGAACTGGAAGTAGAAGTAGAAGTTGAAGTAAAATCACGTCAATTGAAATGAATTAGAACTAGAATGAAAATTAATCTGAGAACTTAATTATACCTAACTCCTTTATCTGAGAACTAAAATATCACTGATTCCTGTCCTATTATATACAAGTTTTCAATGGAACCTTCCGTCTTTCCAAAGTATTCCCATTTCGTCTCAGTGATGTAACAAACCTCCCCAAATAAACTCTATCTACTGATTTTCATAAACCACAAAGCATGTATGAGCATCCTGCCTGTTCTGAGAGCTCCTCTCTGATAGCGCTCTTATAATTATTTTTATTATTAAACAAATTTTTAATGCTCACAGTCACCAAACTGAATCTGAGGTACGGATACCCGACCGCCAAAGGAAGATGCTTGAGCTTATCTTAACCCTAATCATTTCCAGAAATATCAAATATTTATAAATTGTCCATCTATATAAAATTCTTGAGCATCTGTTCTCTGTTCAGATTTTTACCGTGACTAATCAGGCCTTCTGCCCTCATGGTTATCTGTTTTCCGGGCCTTCCAGTCAAATGAAACAGCCCTGCTCTCATGCACGTATCGATAAAGCTCAGGTTCCTTTCCTGCACTCTGTGATGTCTTAGCAGCCGTAGACATGGTTGACCACAAAATTGTAGTCCAACGCCTTGAATCCCCATAGTTATGGTAGTAAGGGTAGTGCGTCCCTCTTCTCTGGCCTCAATCTTACCTGTCTGGTGGGACCCAAACGCTTATAAGTTTATGACTGGTATTTCCGGATATAACTAGGTACCGGTCTTTACAAGTGTTCCATAAGGACGAGTCTTTGGAAGTTGTACCTATACTTGTCATTTTGTTCATGGCTAAGTTTACTTTTCGGTTTCCATGTTGCTCTGCTGATGGTCACCTCTTTGTGGATGACGTTCAGGCCTATATACATGGTCCTCCGTCTACTTACCTCATAGGCCTACTAGTCGGCCGGTCTGAGGACCTTTTTCATTATTTGCCCTAAGCTCTTCCATAACTCAACTCATCTGGCTTGGCACCTTCTAACAACTGATTTTTTGCTTGTCTCTGTGAAATTTAACCTCTGTGCGCGACCTAGGTATCACTTTTTACAGCTCACTCACATTCTCTGCACATGTAACCAACCTGACAAGCTCGTCTTTCATCAGCATTGTCCTAGGGTCATTAAAAGTTCTATTTCCCTTTACACAATGTCATCCACAGTCCACGTCCACACATAATTGCATAGGTCTACATCTGCTTCAGAATTGATTACTGCATATCATTTACTTTTGGTCGTCCGAAGGTCCGTCTATCTATTCAATATGTTCTTATTGCTGCTGTCCAAGTGATTGCTTCCCTTCCTGAATACTCTTATATCTTCGTTGGTTCACTGACATTTGAACGGATGTAAAAGAGCGCACGACTGTAGAACGGCGACAACAGAACGGTCGAGGCCATTTAACGGATGGACTGTTGAACGGGTGACAGATAGCCAGTGAACAATAATATTGTTGATCAACGACGTTTGCTAAATTCAAAAGCAATCGAACAAGATTCTACTGTCTTGGGCTATGAGCATATACAATATTATACATACCAAGCTCTATGTCTAGTTGATGGACAAAATGAGTAATTGAACGTAAATACATTAAAAATTTACTCTACCGTAAGTGGTGACTGCACGTGTGAACCGTTCGTTCTAATTTTCGCTATTTCTTCCTGATCCTTTGAATCATCTTGATCCATTGTTGCAAAAACATTTTGCATTTGAATCTGTCCTTAGACCTGCCAAAATGGTCCATACGGTGGGATGATGATAGCCTGCCATTCTTCTATTGATTGTCTTTCAAATACTTATGAATTTGGTACAACATCGGTACAAATACGCCATGGCGTAAAGTAAAACGTCGTTTCTCTACAATTCAGCCTCACTAAAGCAACGTCGCACTCAACTTTCAGTCGAAGCTCAGAGTAGGCCTACGCAAAGAGTTGAGCCTGCCACACCTTGTGTGAATTGTTCATTGGTC
>OX457045.1:0-329152 GCA_949752735.1 Lumbricus terrestris
GGAGGGGCCGCTACCCTCGCTAGTACCTATATGCCCACCGGCAAAGGTCTAGTATACTCTATTCTAAGGCCCAGGACGCATAGATGCAGAGGCCTATACTAATATACTCTACTACTACTGAGCCAAGGAAGCTACAAAGCAGAGGCTGTAAAACATAATACTATTATAATATGTAGCTGGGGAGTTGAGAAAAGCACCCCGGAAGCGCTGGAGGAGTCGATTGTGCCCGTGCACCTGTATATAGTTCTTTTAAACCTAACTCTAGCCAGTGCCTAACTTCTCCTTTGGCGTCTACGGACAGTGTTACAGCCTACAGGAAGAGGGAAACTCACGGAGATCCCTCCCTGTATAGGACTCTCCTCAGCCTACATTTTACACATATATATATATTTCATATATAGATATATGAGGTTTGAGGTGTTTATAATATTTTTGCACATATATAGCCTACATGCAAATGGGCAGGGCCGTACTATTATGCATAAAATAAGGATAACTAACCCTAACCCTAAAACTAACCCTAAACAAGGGAAATATAGAAATACAGGAACAAAAGACGCTGCAGAACAACCGCAAGCATAATTATATCATATTCATACATGGAAAGGTCAATCGATCTAATAAGAGCTGTGATATAGAGATATATTCATTCTGATGAGTTTATACAATAGCCAAAGGGCCAAAGAACCCACACAGCAAATAACGAAAAAATCTGTCGATTAGTATAAAAACTATGAATATTTTTGTGTGCACACAGCGCCTACAGGCCAATCGGCAGGGGCAATGCTGTTGGGCCTCAAATATTTGAATTTTGGAGGTTTGTGTCGGTCTGCCTGCCTGTGTCTCTCCATGTCTGCGTCTGTGAGGTCCAAGATGGCTCGCAACAGATGCAACCGCCGTGCGACGGTCACAACCGCCACCGCATCCCCCCTCAGGGCACAGTCCCTTGTTTGAGCCGTGGGCCGCCGCCTGGTCAGCCGCCGCCACCGCCACTCCCACCTCTGAGGGCCATAGCTCCACTTATAGAGGTCCCCTCCTCGACATCTGCAGTTTGAAATCAACAGTCCGAACAGACGGCAAGACCCAGGAACGCTCAGTCAAGGCAGCCGAAAAACCAACAAAGTGGTAATGTATAATATAATATTATAATAGGCCCACTATGGCCAACATTACTCTATCTAGGGTAGCTCTCTCCTCACTCTTGTGCTTTCTTGACCACGCCAACAAGCGGGCAACTCAGCCACGGACAGAACATTTCTGCCGTGCCAGTCCCAAGCCTGGACAAATGAGGAGGGGCCGCTACCCTCGCTAGTACCTATATGCCCACCGGCAAAGGTCTAGTATACTCTATTCTAAGGCCCAGGACGCATAGATGCAGAGGCCTATACTAATATACTCTACTACTACTGAGCCAAGGAAGCTACAAAGCAGAGGCTGTAAAACATAATACTATTATAATATGTAGCTGGGGAGTTGAGAAAAGCACCCCGGAAGCGCTGGAGGAGTCGATTGTGCCCGTGCACCTGTATATAGTTCTTTTAAACCTAACTCTAGCCAGTGCCTAACTTCTCCTTTGGCGTCTACGGACAGTGTTACAGCCTACAGGAAGAGGGAAACTCACGGAGATCCCTCCCTGTATAGGACTCTCCTCAGCCTACATTTTACACATATATATATATTTCATATATAGATATATGAGGTTTGAGGTGTTTATAATATTTTTGCACATATATAGCCTACATGCAAATGGGCAGGGCCGTACTATTATGCATAAAATAAGGATAACTAACCCTAACCCTAAAACTAACCCTAAACAAGGGAAATATAGAAATACAGGAACAAAAGACGCTGCAGAACAACCGCAAGCATAATTATATCATATTCATACATGGAAAGGTCAATCGATCTAATAAGAGCTGTGATATAGAGATATATTCATTCTGATGAGTTTATACAATAGCCAAAGGGCCAAAGAACCCACACAGCAAATAACGAAAAAATCTGTCGATTAGTATAAAAACTATGAATATTTTTGTGTGCACACAGCGCCTACAGGCCAATCGGCAGGGGCAATGCTGTTGGGCCTCAAATATTTGAATTTTGGAGGTTTGTGTCGGTCTGCCTGCCTGTGTCTCTCCATGTCTGCGTCTGTGAGGTCCAAGATGGCTCGCAACAGATGCAACCGCCGTGCGACGGTCACAACCGCCACCGCATCCCCCCTCAGGGCACAGTCCCTTGTTTGAGCCGTGGGCCGCCGCCTGGTCAGCCGCCGCCACCGCCACTCCCACCTCTGAGGGCCATAGCTCCACTTATAGAGGTCCCCTCCTCGACATCTGCAGTTTGAAATCAACAGTCCGAACAGACGGCAAGACCCAGGAACGCTCAGTCAAGGCAGCCGAAAAACCAACAAAGTGGTAATGTATAATATAATATTATAATAGGCCCACTATGGCCAACATTACTCTATCTAGGGTAGCTCTCTCCTCACTCTTGTGCTTTCTTGACCACGCCAACAAGCGGGCAACTCAGCCACGGACAGAACATTTCTGCCGTGCCAGTCCCAAGCCTGGACAAATGAGGAGGGGCCGCTACCCTCGCTAGTA
Source organism: Lumbricus terrestris (assembly GCA_949752735.1). Lineage (NCBI taxonomy): Eukaryota > Metazoa > Annelida > Clitellata > Crassiclitellata > Lumbricidae > Lumbricus > Lumbricus terrestris. The sequence goes on from OX457045.1 coordinate 2,604, forward strand.
CCTATATGCCCACCGGCAAAGGTCTAGTATACTCTATTCTAAGGCCCAGGACGCATAGATGCAGAGGCCTATACTAATATACTCTACTACTACTGAGCCAAGGAAGCTACAAAGCAGAGGCTGTAAAACATAATACTATTATAATATGTAGCTGGGGAGTTGAGAAAAGCACCCCGGAAGCGCTGGAGGAGTCGATTGTGCCCGTGCACCTGTATATAGTTCTTTTAAACCTAACTCTAGCCAGTGCCTAACTTCTCCTTTGGCGTCTACGGACAGTGTTACAGCCTACAGGAAGAGGGAAACTCACGGAGATCCCTCCCTGTATAGGACTCTCCTCAGCCTACATTTTACACATATATATATATTTCATATATAGATATATGAGGTTTGAGGTGTTTATAATATTTTTGCACATATATAGCCTACATGCAAATGGGCAGGGCCGTACTATTATGCATAAAATAAGGATAACTAACCCTAACCCTAAAACTAACCCTAAACAAGGGAAATATAGAAATACAGGAACAAAAGACGCTGCAGAACAACCGCAAGCATAATTATATCATATTCATACATGGAAAGGTCAATCGATCTAATAAGAGCTGTGATATAGAGATATATTCATTCTGATGAGTTTATACAATAGCCAAAGGGCCAAAGAACCCACACAGCAAATAACGAAAAAATCTGTCGATTAGTATAAAAACTATGAATATTTTTGTGTGCACACAGCGCCTACAGGCCAATCGGCAGGGGCAATGCTGTTGGGCCTCAAATATTTGAATTTTGGAGGTTTGTGTCGGTCTGCCTGCCTGTGTCTCTCCATGTCTGCGTCTGTGAGGTCCAAGATGGCTCGCAACAGATGCAACCGCCGTGCGACGGTCACAACCGCCACCGCATCCCCCCTCAGGGCACAGTCCCTTGTTTGAGCCGTGGGCCGCCGCCTGGTCAGCCGCCGCCACCGCCACTCCCACCTCTGAGGGCCATAGCTCCACTTATAGAGGTCCCCTCCTCGACATCTGCAGTTTGAAATCAACAGTCCGAACAGACGGCAAGACCCAGGAACGCTCAGTCAAGGCAGCCGAAAAACCAACAAAGTGGTAATGTATAATATAATATTATAATAGGCCCACTATGGCCAACATTACTCTATCTAGGGTAGCTCTCTCCTCACTCTTGTGCTTTCTTGACCACGCCAACAAGCGGGCAACTCAGCCACGGACAGAACATTTCTGCCGTGCCAGTCCCAAGCCTGGACAAATGAGGAGGGGCCGCTACCCTCGCTAGTACCTATATGCCCACCGGCAAAGGTCTAGTATACTCTATTCTAAGGCCCAGGACGCATAGATGCAGAGGCCTATACTAATATACTCTACTACTACTGAGCCAAGGAAGCTACAAAGCAGAGGCTGTAAAACATAATACTATTATAATATGTAGCTGGGGAGTTGAGAAAAGCACCCCGGAAGCGCTGGAGGAGTCGATTGTGCCCGTGCACCTGTATATAGTTCTTTTAAACCTAACTCTAGCCAGTGCCTAACTTCTCCTTTGGCGTCTACGGACAGTGTTACAGCCTACAGGAAGAGGGAAACTCACGGAGATCCCTCCCTGTATAGGACTCTCCTCAGCCTACATTTTACACATATATATATATTTCATATATAGATATATGAGGTTTGAGGTGTTTATAATATTTTTGCACATATATAGCCTACATGCAAATGGGCAGGGCCGTACTATTATGCATAAAATAAGGATAACTAACCCTAACCCTAAAACTAACCCTAAACAAGGGAAATATAGAAATACAGGAACAAAAGACGCTGCAGAACAACCGCAAGCATAATTATATCATATTCATACATGGAAAGGTCAATCGATCTAATAAGAGCTGTGATATAGAGATATATTCATTCTGATGAGTTTATACAATAGCCAAAGGGCCAAAGAACCCACACAGCAAATAACGAAAAAATCTGTCGATTAGTATAAAAACTATGAATATTTTTGTGTGCACACAGCGCCTACAGGCCAATCGGCAGGGGCAATGCTGTTGGGCCTCAAATATTTGAATTTTGGAGGTTTGTGTCGGTCTGCCTGCCTGTGTCTCTCCATGTCTGCGTCTGTGAGGTCCAAGATGGCTCGCAACAGATGCAACCGCCGTGCGACGGTCACAACCGCCACCGCATCCCCCCTCAGGGCACAGTCCCTTGTTTGAGCCGTGGGCCGCCGCCTGGTCAGCCGCCGCCACCGCCACTCCCACCTCTGAGGGCCATAGCTCCACTTATAGAGGTCCCCTCCTCGACATCTGCAGTTTGAAATCAACAGTCCGAACAGACGGCAAGACCCAGGAACGCTCAGTCAAGGCAGCCGAAAAACCAACAAAGTGGTAATGTATAATATAATATTATAATAGGCCCACTATGGCCAACATTACTCTATCTAGGGTAGCTCTCTCCTCACTCTTGTGCTTTCTTGACCACGCCAACAAGCGGGCAACTCAGCCACGGACAGAACATTTCTGCCGTGCCAGTCCCAAGCCTGGACAAATGAGGAGGGGCCGCTACCCTCGCTAGTACCTATATGCCCACCGGCAAAGGTCTAGTATACTCTATTCTAAGGCCCAGGACGCATAGATGCAGAGGCCTATACTAATATACTCTACTACTACTGAGCCAAGGAAGCTACAAAGCAGAGGCTGTAAAACATAATACTATTATAATATGTAGCTGGGGAGTTGAGAAAAGCACCCCGGAAGCGCTGGAGGAGTCGATTGTGCCCGTGCACCTGTATATAGTTCTTTTAAACCTAACTCTAGCCAGTGCCTAACTTCTCCTTTGGCGTCTACGGACAGTGTTACAGCCTACAGGAAGAGGGAAACTCACGGAGATCCCTCCCTGTATAGGACTCTCCTCAGCCTACATTTTACACATATATATATATTTCATATATAGATATATGAGGTTTGAGGTGTTTATAATATTTTTGCACATATATAGCCTACATGCAAATGGGCAGGGCCGTACTATTATGCATAAAATAAGGATAACTAACCCTAACCCTAAAACTAACCCTAAACAAGGGAAATATAGAAATACAGGAACAAAAGACGCTGCAGAACAACCGCAAGCATAATTATATCATATTCATACATGGAAAGGTCAATCGATCTAATAAGAGCTGTGATATAGAGATATATTCATTCTGATGAGTTTATACAATAGCCAAAGGGCCAAAGAACCCACACAGCAAATAACGAAAAAATCTGTCGATTAGTATAAAAACTATGAATATTTTTGTGTGCACACAGCGCCTACAGGCCAATCGGCAGGGGCAATGCTGTTGGGCCTCAAATATTTGAATTTTGGAGGTTTGTGTCGGTCTGCCTGCCTGTGTCTCTCCATGTCTGCGTCTGTGAGGTCCAAGATGGCTCGCAACAGATGCAACCGCCGTGCGACGGTCACAACCGCCACCGCATCCCCCCTCAGGGCACAGTCCCTTGTTTGAGCCGTGGGCCGCCGCCTGGTCAGCCGCCGCCACCGCCACTCCCACCTCTGAGGGCCATAGCTCCACTTATAGAGGTCCCCTCCTCGACATCTGCAGTTTGAAATCAACAGTCCGAACAGACGGCAAGACCCAGGAACGCTCAGTCAAGGCAGCCGAAAAACCAACAAAGTGGTAATGTATAATATAATATTATAATAGGCCCACTATGGCCAACATTACTCTATCTAGGGTAGCTCTCTCCTCACTCTTGTGCTTTCTTGACCACGCCAACAAGCGGGCAACTCAGCCACGGACAGAACATTTCTGCCGTGCCAGTCCCAAGCCTGGACAAATGAGGAGGGGCCGCTACCCTCGCTAGTACCTATATGCCCACCGGCAAAGGTCTAGTATACTCTATTCTAAGGCCCAGGACGCATAGATGCAGAGGCCTATACTAATATACTCTACTACTACTGAGCCAAGGAAGCTACAAAGCAGAGGCTGTAAAACATAATACTATTATAATATGTAGCTGGGGAGTTGAGAAAAGCACCCCGGAAGCGCTGGAGGAGTCGATTGTGCCCGTGCACCTGTATATAGTTCTTTTAAACCTAACTCTAGCCAGTGCCTAACTTCTCCTTTGGCGTCTACGGACAGTGTTACAGCCTACAGGAAGAGGGAAACTCACGGAGATCCCTCCCTGTATAGGACTCTCCTCAGCCTACATTTTACACATATATATATATTTCATATATAGATATATGAGGTTTGAGGTGTTTATAATATTTTTGCACATATATAGCCTACATGCAAATGGGCAGGGCCGTACTATTATGCATAAAATAAGGATAACTAACCCTAACCCTAAAACTAACCCTAAACAAGGGAAATATAGAAATACAGGAACAAAAGACGCTGCAGAACAACCGCAAGCATAATTATATCATATTCATACATGGAAAGGTCAATCGATCTAATAAGAGCTGTGATATAGAGATATATTCATTCTGATGAGTTTATACAATAGCCAAAGGGCCAAAGAACCCACACAGCAAATAACGAAAAAATCTGTCGATTAGTATAAAAACTATGAATATTTTTGTGTGCACACAGCGCCTACAGGCCAATCGGCAGGGGCAATGCTGTTGGGCCTCAAATATTTGAATTTTGGAGGTTTGTGTCGGTCTGCCTGCCTGTGTCTCTCCATGTCTGCGTCTGTGAGGTCCAAGATGGCTCGCAACAGATGCAACCGCCGTGCGACGGTCACAACCGCCACCGCATCCCCCCTCAGGGCACAGTCCCTTGTTTGAGCCGTGGGCCGCCGCCTGGTCAGCCGCCGCCACCGCCACTCCCACCTCTGAGGGCCATAGCTCCACTTATAGAGGTCCCCTCCTCGACATCTGCAGTTTGAAATCAACAGTCCGAACAGACGGCAAGACCCAGGAACGCTCAGTCAAGGCAGCCGAAAAACCAACAAAGTGGTAATGTATAATATAATATTATAATAGGCCCACTATGGCCAACATTACTCTATCTAGGGTAGCTCTCTCCTCACTCTTGTGCTTTCTTGACCACGCCAACAAGCGGGCAACTCAGCCACGGACAGAACATTTCTGCCGTGCCAGTCCCAAGCCTGGACAAATGAGGAGGGGCCGCTACCCTCGCTAGTACCTATATGCCCACCGGCAAAGGTCTAGTATACTCTATTCTAAGGCCCAGGACGCATAGATGCAGAGGCCTATACTAATATACTCTACTACTACTGAGCCAAGGAAGCTACAAAGCAGAGGCTGTAAAACATAATACTATTATAATATGTAGCTGGGGAGTTGAGAAAAGCACCCCGGAAGCGCTGGAGGAGTCGATTGTGCCCGTGCACCTGTATATAGTTCTTTTAAACCTAACTCTAGCCAGTGCCTAACTTCTCCTTTGGCGTCTACGGACAGTGTTACAGCCTACAGGAAGAGGGAAACTCACGGAGATCCCTCCCTGTATAGGACTCTCCTCAGCCTACATTTTACACATATATATATATTTCATATATAGATATATGAGGTTTGAGGTGTTTATAATATTTTTGCACATATATAGCCTACATGCAAATGGGCAGGGCCGTACTATTATGCATAAAATAAGGATAACTAACCCTAACCCTAAAACTAACCCTAAACAAGGGAAATATAGAAATACAGGAACAAAAGACGCTGCAGAACAACCGCAAGCATAATTATATCATATTCATACATGGAAAGGTCAATCGATCTAATAAGAGCTGTGATATAGAGATATATTCATTCTGATGAGTTTATACAATAGCCAAAGGGCCAAAGAACCCACACAGCAAATAACGAAAAAATCTGTCGATTAGTATAAAAACTATGAATATTTTTGTGTGCACACAGCGCCTACAGGCCAATCGGCAGGGGCAATGCTGTTGGGCCTCAAATATTTGAATTTTGGAGGTTTGTGTCGGTCTGCCTGCCTGTGTCTCTCCATGTCTGCGTCTGTGAGGTCCAAGATGGCTCGCAACAGATGCAACCGCCGTGCGACGGTCACAACCGCCACCGCATCCCCCCTCAGGGCACAGTCCCTTGTTTGAGCCGTGGGCCGCCGCCTGGTCAGCCGCCGCCACCGCCACTCCCACCTCTGAGGGCCATAGCTCCACTTATAGAGGTCCCCTCCTCGACATCTGCAGTTTGAAATCAACAGTCCGAACAGACGGCAAGACCCAGGAACGCTCAGTCAAGGCAGCCGAAAAACCAACAAAGTGGTAATGTATAATATAATATTATAATAGGCCCACTATGGCCAACATTACTCTATCTAGGGTAGCTCTCTCCTCACTCTTGTGCTTTCTTGACCACGCCAACAAGCGGGCAACTCAGCCACGGACAGAACATTTCTGCCGTGCCAGTCCCAAGCCTGGACAAATGAGGAGGGGCCGCTACCCTCGCTAGTACCTATATGCCCACCGGCAAAGGTCTAGTATACTCTATTCTAAGGCCCAGGACGCATAGATGCAGAGGCCTATACTAATATACTCTACTACTACTGAGCCAAGGAAGCTACAAAGCAGAGGCTGTAAAACATAATACTATTATAATATGTAGCTGGGGAGTTGAGAAAAGCACCCCGGAAGCGCTGGAGGAGTCGATTGTGCCCGTGCACCTGTATATAGTTCTTTTAAACCTAACTCTAGCCAGTGCCTAACTTCTCCTTTGGCGTCTACGGACAGTGTTACAGCCTACAGGAAGAGGGAAACTCACGGAGATCCCTCCCTGTATAGGACTCTCCTCAGCCTACATTTTACACATATATATATATTTCATATATAGATATATGAGGTTTGAGGTGTTTATAATATTTTTGCACATATATAGCCTACATGCAAATGGGCAGGGCCGTACTATTATGCATAAAATAAGGATAACTAACCCTAACCCTAAAACTAACCCTAAACAAGGGAAATATAGAAATACAGGAACAAAAGACGCTGCAGAACAACCGCAAGCATAATTATATCATATTCATACATGGAAAGGTCAATCGATCTAATAAGAGCTGTGATATAGAGATATATTCATTCTGATGAGTTTATACAATAGCCAAAGGGCCAAAGAACCCACACAGCAAATAACGAAAAAATCTGTCGATTAGTATAAAAACTATGAATATTTTTGTGTGCACACAGCGCCTACAGGCCAATCGGCAGGGGCAATGCTGTTGGGCCTCAAATATTTGAATTTTGGAGGTTTGTGTCGGTCTGCCTGCCTGTGTCTCTCCATGTCTGCGTCTGTGAGGTCCAAGATGGCTCGCAACAGATGCAACCGCCGTGCGACGGTCACAACCGCCACCGCATCCCCCCTCAGGGCACAGTCCCTTGTTTGAGCCGTGGGCCGCCGCCTGGTCAGCCGCCGCCACCGCCACTCCCACCTCTGAGGGCCATAGCTCCACTTATAGAGGTCCCCTCCTCGACATCTGCAGTTTGAAATCAACAGTCCGAACAGACGGCAAGACCCAGGAACGCTCAGTCAAGGCAGCCGAAAAACCAACAAAGTGGTAATGTATAATATAATATTATAATAGGCCCACTATGGCCAACATTACTCTATCTAGGGTAGCTCTCTCCTCACTCTTGTGCTTTCTTGACCACGCCAACAAGCGGGCAACTCAGCCACGGACAGAACATTTCTGCCGTGCCAGTCCCAAGCCTGGACAAATGAGGAGGGGCCGCTACCCTCGCTAGTACCTATATGCCCACCGGCAAAGGTCTAGTATACTCTATTCTAAGGCCCAGGACGCATAGATGCAGAGGCCTATACTAATATACTCTACTACTACTGAGCCAAGGAAGCTACAAAGCAGAGGCTGTAAAACATAATACTATTATAATATGTAGCTGGGGAGTTGAGAAAAGCACCCCGGAAGCGCTGGAGGAGTCGATTGTGCCCGTGCACCTGTATATAGTTCTTTTAAACCTAACTCTAGCCAGTGCCTAACTTCTCCTTTGGCGTCTACGGACAGTGTTACAGCCTACAGGAAGAGGGAAACTCACGGAGATCCCTCCCTGTATAGGACTCTCCTCAGCCTACATTTTACACATATATATATATTTCATATATAGATATATGAGGTTTGAGGTGTTTATAATATTTTTGCACATATATAGCCTACATGCAAATGGGCAGGGCCGTACTATTATGCATAAAATAAGGATAACTAACCCTAACCCTAAAACTAACCCTAAACAAGGGAAATATAGAAATACAGGAACAAAAGACGCTGCAGAACAACCGCAAGCATAATTATATCATATTCATACATGGAAAGGTCAATCGATCTAATAAGAGCTGTGATATAGAGATATATTCATTCTGATGAGTTTATACAATAGCCAAAGGGCCAAAGAACCCACACAGCAAATAACGAAAAAATCTGTCGATTAGTATAAAAACTATGAATATTTTTGTGTGCACACAGCGCCTACAGGCCAATCGGCAGGGGCAATGCTGTTGGGCCTCAAATATTTGAATTTTGGAGGTTTGTGTCGGTCTGCCTGCCTGTGTCTCTCCATGTCTGCGTCTGTGAGGTCCAAGATGGCTCGCAACAGATGCAACCGCCGTGCGACGGTCACAACCGCCACCGCATCCCCCCTCAGGGCACAGTCCCTTGTTTGAGCCGTGGGCCGCCGCCTGGTCAGCCGCCGCCACCGCCACTCCCACCTCTGAGGGCCATAGCTCCACTTATAGAGGTCCCCTCCTCGACATCTGCAGTTTGAAATCAACAGTCCGAACAGACGGCAAGACCCAGGAACGCTCAGTCAAGGCAGCCGAAAAACCAACAAAGTGGTAATGTATAATATAATATTATAATAGGCCCACTATGGCCAACATTACTCTATCTAGGGTAGCTCTCTCCTCACTCTTGTGCTTTCTTGACCACGCCAACAAGCGGGCAACTCAGCCACGGACAGAACATTTCTGCCGTGCCAGTCCCAAGCCTGGACAAATGAGGAGGGGCCGCTACCCTCGCTAGTACCTATATGCCCACCGGCAAAGGTCTAGTATACTCTATTCTAAGGCCCAGGACGCATAGATGCAGAGGCCTATACTAATATACTCTACTACTACTGAGCCAAGGAAGCTACAAAGCAGAGGCTGTAAAACATAATACTATTATAATATGTAGCTGGGGAGTTGAGAAAAGCACCCCGGAAGCGCTGGAGGAGTCGATTGTGCCCGTGCACCTGTATATAGTTCTTTTAAACCTAACTCTAGCCAGTGCCTAACTTCTCCTTTGGCGTCTACGGACAGTGTTACAGCCTACAGGAAGAGGGAAACTCACGGAGATCCCTCCCTGTATAGGACTCTCCTCAGCCTACATTTTACACATATATATATATTTCATATATAGATATATGAGGTTTGAGGTGTTTATAATATTTTTGCACATATATAGCCTACATGCAAATGGGCAGGGCCGTACTATTATGCATAAAATAAGGATAACTAACCCTAACCCTAAAACTAACCCTAAACAAGGGAAATATAGAAATACAGGAACAAAAGACGCTGCAGAACAACCGCAAGCATAATTATATCATATTCATACATGGAAAGGTCAATCGATCTAATAAGAGCTGTGATATAGAGATATATTCATTCTGATGAGTTTATACAATAGCCAAAGGGCCAAAGAACCCACACAGCAAATAACGAAAAAATCTGTCGATTAGTATAAAAACTATGAATATTTTTGTGTGCACACAGCGCCTACAGGCCAATCGGCAGGGGCAATGCTGTTGGGCCTCAAATATTTGAATTTTGGAGGTTTGTGTCGGTCTGCCTGCCTGTGTCTCTCCATGTCTGCGTCTGTGAGGTCCAAGATGGCTCGCAACAGATGCAACCGCCGTGCGACGGTCACAACCGCCACCGCATCCCCCCTCAGGGCACAGTCCCTTGTTTGAGCCGTGGGCCGCCGCCTGGTCAGCCGCCGCCACCGCCACTCCCACCTCTGAGGGCCATAGCTCCACTTATAGAGGTCCCCTCCTCGACATCTGCAGTTTGAAATCAACAGTCCGAACAGACGGCAAGACCCAGGAACGCTCAGTCAAGGCAGCCGAAAAACCAACAAAGTGGTAATGTATAATATAATATTATAATAGGCCCACTATGGCCAACATTACTCTATCTAGGGTAGCTCTCTCCTCACTCTTGTGCTTTCTTGACCACGCCAACAAGCGGGCAACTCAGCCACGGACAGAACATTTCTGCCGTGCCAGTCCCAAGCCTGGACAAATGAGGAGGGGCCGCTACCCTCGCTAGTACCTATATGCCCACCGGCAAAGGTCTAGTATACTCTATTCTAAGGCCCAGGACGCATAGATGCAGAGGCCTATACTAATATACTCTACTACTACTGAGCCAAGGAAGCTACAAAGCAGAGGCTGTAAAACATAATACTATTATAATATGTAGCTGGGGAGTTGAGAAAAGCACCCCGGAAGCGCTGGAGGAGTCGATTGTGCCCGTGCACCTGTATATAGTTCTTTTAAACCTAACTCTAGCCAGTGCCTAACTTCTCCTTTGGCGTCTACGGACAGTGTTACAGCCTACAGGAAGAGGGAAACTCACGGAGATCCCTCCCTGTATAGGACTCTCCTCAGCCTACATTTTACACATATATATATATTTCATATATAGATATATGAGGTTTGAGGTGTTTATAATATTTTTGCACATATATAGCCTACATGCAAATGGGCAGGGCCGTACTATTATGCATAAAATAAGGATAACTAACCCTAACCCTAAAACTAACCCTAAACAAGGGAAATATAGAAATACAGGAACAAAAGACGCTGCAGAACAACCGCAAGCATAATTATATCATATTCATACATGGAAAGGTCAATCGATCTAATAAGAGCTGTGATATAGAGATATATTCATTCTGATGAGTTTATACAATAGCCAAAGGGCCAAAGAACCCACACAGCAAATAACGAAAAAATCTGTCGATTAGTATAAAAACTATGAATATTTTTGTGTGCACACAGCGCCTACAGGCCAATCGGCAGGGGCAATGCTGTTGGGCCTCAAATATTTGAATTTTGGAGGTTTGTGTCGGTCTGCCTGCCTGTGTCTCTCCATGTCTGCGTCTGTGAGGTCCAAGATGGCTCGCAACAGATGCAACCGCCGTGCGACGGTCACAACCGCCACCGCATCCCCCCTCAGGGCACAGTCCCTTGTTTGAGCCGTGGGCCGCCGCCTGGTCAGCCGCCGCCACCGCCACTCCCACCTCTGAGGGCCATAGCTCCACTTATAGAGGTCCCCTCCTCGACATCTGCAGTTTGAAATCAACAGTCCGAACAGACGGCAAGACCCAGGAACGCTCAGTCAAGGCAGCCGAAAAACCAACAAAGTGGTAATGTATAATATAATATTATAATAGGCCCACTATGGCCAACATTACTCTATCTAGGGTAGCTCTCTCCTCACTCTTGTGCTTTCTTGACCACGCCAACAAGCGGGCAACTCAGCCACGGACAGAACATTTCTGCCGTGCCAGTCCCAAGCCTGGACAAATGAGGAGGGGCCGCTACCCTCGCTAGTACCTATATGCCCACCGGCAAAGGTCTAGTATACTCTATTCTAAGGCCCAGGACGCATAGATGCAGAGGCCTATACTAATATACTCTACTACTACTGAGCCAAGGAAGCTACAAAGCAGAGGCTGTAAAACATAATACTATTATAATATGTAGCTGGGGAGTTGAGAAAAGCACCCCGGAAGCGCTGGAGGAGTCGATTGTGCCCGTGCACCTGTATATAGTTCTTTTAAACCTAACTCTAGCCAGTGCCTAACTTCTCCTTTGGCGTCTACGGACAGTGTTACAGCCTACAGGAAGAGGGAAACTCACGGAGATCCCTCCCTGTATAGGACTCTCCTCAGCCTACATTTTACACATATATATATATTTCATATATAGATATATGAGGTTTGAGGTGTTTATAATATTTTTGCACATATATAGCCTACATGCAAATGGGCAGGGCCGTACTATTATGCATAAAATAAGGATAACTAACCCTAACCCTAAAACTAACCCTAAACAAGGGAAATATAGAAATACAGGAACAAAAGACGCTGCAGAACAACCGCAAGCATAATTATATCATATTCATACATGGAAAGGTCAATCGATCTAATAAGAGCTGTGATATAGAGATATATTCATTCTGATGAGTTTATACAATAGCCAAAGGGCCAAAGAACCCACACAGCAAATAACGAAAAAATCTGTCGATTAGTATAAAAACTATGAATATTTTTGTGTGCACACAGCGCCTACAGGCCAATCGGCAGGGGCAATGCTGTTGGGCCTCAAATATTTGAATTTTGGAGGTTTGTGTCGGTCTGCCTGCCTGTGTCTCTCCATGTCTGCGTCTGTGAGGTCCAAGATGGCTCGCAACAGATGCAACCGCCGTGCGACGGTCACAACCGCCACCGCATCCCCCCTCAGGGCACAGTCCCTTGTTTGAGCCGTGGGCCGCCGCCTGGTCAGCCGCCGCCACCGCCACTCCCACCTCTGAGGGCCATAGCTCCACTTATAGAGGTCCCCTCCTCGACATCTGCAGTTTGAAATCAACAGTCCGAACAGACGGCAAGACCCAGGAACGCTCAGTCAAGGCAGCCGAAAAACCAACAAAGTGGTAATGTATAATATAATATTATAATAGGCCCACTATGGCCAACATTACTCTATCTAGGGTAGCTCTCTCCTCACTCTTGTGCTTTCTTGACCACGCCAACAAGCGGGCAACTCAGCCACGGACAGAACATTTCTGCCGTGCCAGTCCCAAGCCTGGACAAATGAGGAGGGGCCGCTACCCTCGCTAGTACCTATATGCCCACCGGCAAAGGTCTAGTATACTCTATTCTAAGGCCCAGGACGCATAGATGCAGAGGCCTATACTAATATACTCTACTACTACTGAGCCAAGGAAGCTACAAAGCAGAGGCTGTAAAACATAATACTATTATAATATGTAGCTGGGGAGTTGAGAAAAGCACCCCGGAAGCGCTGGAGGAGTCGATTGTGCCCGTGCACCTGTATATAGTTCTTTTAAACCTAACTCTAGCCAGTGCCTAACTTCTCCTTTGGCGTCTACGGACAGTGTTACAGCCTACAGGAAGAGGGAAACTCACGGAGATCCCTCCCTGTATAGGACTCTCCTCAGCCTACATTTTACACATATATATATATTTCATATATAGATATATGAGGTTTGAGGTGTTTATAATATTTTTGCACATATATAGCCTACATGCAAATGGGCAGGGCCGTACTATTATGCATAAAATAAGGATAACTAACCCTAACCCTAAAACTAACCCTAAACAAGGGAAATATAGAAATACAGGAACAAAAGACGCTGCAGAACAACCGCAAGCATAATTATATCATATTCATACATGGAAAGGTCAATCGATCTAATAAGAGCTGTGATATAGAGATATATTCATTCTGATGAGTTTATACAATAGCCAAAGGGCCAAAGAACCCACACAGCAAATAACGAAAAAATCTGTCGATTAGTATAAAAACTATGAATATTTTTGTGTGCACACAGCGCCTACAGGCCAATCGGCAGGGGCAATGCTGTTGGGCCTCAAATATTTGAATTTTGGAGGTTTGTGTCGGTCTGCCTGCCTGTGTCTCTCCATGTCTGCGTCTGTGAGGTCCAAGATGGCTCGCAACAGATGCAACCGCCGTGCGACGGTCACAACCGCCACCGCATCCCCCCTCAGGGCACAGTCCCTTGTTTGAGCCGTGGGCCGCCGCCTGGTCAGCCGCCGCCACCGCCACTCCCACCTCTGAGGGCCATAGCTCCACTTATAGAGGTCCCCTCCTCGACATCTGCAGTTTGAAATCAACAGTCCGAACAGACGGCAAGACCCAGGAACGCTCAGTCAAGGCAGCCGAAAAACCAACAAAGTGGTAATGTATAATATAATATTATAATAGGCCCACTATGGCCAACATTACTCTATCTAGGGTAGCTCTCTCCTCACTCTTGTGCTTTCTTGACCACGCCAACAAGCGGGCAACTCAGCCACGGACAGAACATTTCTGCCGTGCCAGTCCCAAGCCTGGACAAATGAGGAGGGGCCGCTACCCTCGCTAGTACCTATATGCCCACCGGCAAAGGTCTAGTATACTCTATTCTAAGGCCCAGGACGCATAGATGCAGAGGCCTATACTAATATACTCTACTACTACTGAGCCAAGGAAGCTACAAAGCAGAGGCTGTAAAACATAATACTATTATAATATGTAGCTGGGGAGTTGAGAAAAGCACCCCGGAAGCGCTGGAGGAGTCGATTGTGCCCGTGCACCTGTATATAGTTCTTTTAAACCTAACTCTAGCCAGTGCCTAACTTCTCCTTTGGCGTCTACGGACAGTGTTACAGCCTACAGGAAGAGGGAAACTCACGGAGATCCCTCCCTGTATAGGACTCTCCTCAGCCTACATTTTACACATATATATATATTTCATATATAGATATATGAGGTTTGAGGTGTTTATAATATTTTTGCACATATATAGCCTACATGCAAATGGGCAGGGCCGTACTATTATGCATAAAATAAGGATAACTAACCCTAACCCTAAAACTAACCCTAAACAAGGGAAATATAGAAATACAGGAACAAAAGACGCTGCAGAACAACCGCAAGCATAATTATATCATATTCATACATGGAAAGGTCAATCGATCTAATAAGAGCTGTGATATAGAGATATATTCATTCTGATGAGTTTATACAATAGCCAAAGGGCCAAAGAACCCACACAGCAAATAACGAAAAAATCTGTCGATTAGTATAAAAACTATGAATATTTTTGTGTGCACACAGCGCCTACAGGCCAATCGGCAGGGGCAATGCTGTTGGGCCTCAAATATTTGAATTTTGGAGGTTTGTGTCGGTCTGCCTGCCTGTGTCTCTCCATGTCTGCGTCTGTGAGGTCCAAGATGGCTCGCAACAGATGCAACCGCCGTGCGACGGTCACAACCGCCACCGCATCCCCCCTCAGGGCACAGTCCCTTGTTTGAGCCGTGGGCCGCCGCCTGGTCAGCCGCCGCCACCGCCACTCCCACCTCTGAGGGCCATAGCTCCACTTATAGAGGTCCCCTCCTCGACATCTGCAGTTTGAAATCAACAGTCCGAACAGACGGCAAGACCCAGGAACGCTCAGTCAAGGCAGCCGAAAAACCAACAAAGTGGTAATGTATAATATAATATTATAATAGGCCCACTATGGCCAACATTACTCTATCTAGGGTAGCTCTCTCCTCACTCTTGTGCTTTCTTGACCACGCCAACAAGCGGGCAACTCAGCCACGGACAGAACATTTCTGCCGTGCCAGTCCCAAGCCTGGACAAATGAGGAGGGGCCGCTACCCTCGCTAGTACCTATATGCCCACCGGCAAAGGTCTAGTATACTCTATTCTAAGGCCCAGGACGCATAGATGCAGAGGCCTATACTAATATACTCTACTACTACTGAGCCAAGGAAGCTACAAAGCAGAGGCTGTAAAACATAATACTATTATAATATGTAGCTGGGGAGTTGAGAAAAGCACCCCGGAAGCGCTGGAGGAGTCGATTGTGCCCGTGCACCTGTATATAGTTCTTTTAAACCTAACTCTAGCCAGTGCCTAACTTCTCCTTTGGCGTCTACGGACAGTGTTACAGCCTACAGGAAGAGGGAAACTCACGGAGATCCCTCCCTGTATAGGACTCTCCTCAGCCTACATTTTACACATATATATATATTTCATATATAGATATATGAGGTTTGAGGTGTTTATAATATTTTTGCACATATATAGCCTACATGCAAATGGGCAGGGCCGTACTATTATGCATAAAATAAGGATAACTAACCCTAACCCTAAAACTAACCCTAAACAAGGGAAATATAGAAATACAGGAACAAAAGACGCTGCAGAACAACCGCAAGCATAATTATATCATATTCATACATGGAAAGGTCAATCGATCTAATAAGAGCTGTGATATAGAGATATATTCATTCTGATGAGTTTATACAATAGCCAAAGGGCCAAAGAACCCACACAGCAAATAACGAAAAAATCTGTCGATTAGTATAAAAACTATGAATATTTTTGTGTGCACACAGCGCCTACAGGCCAATCGGCAGGGGCAATGCTGTTGGGCCTCAAATATTTGAATTTTGGAGGTTTGTGTCGGTCTGCCTGCCTGTGTCTCTCCATGTCTGCGTCTGTGAGGTCCAAGATGGCTCGCAACAGATGCAACCGCCGTGCGACGGTCACAACCGCCACCGCATCCCCCCTCAGGGCACAGTCCCTTGTTTGAGCCGTGGGCCGCCGCCTGGTCAGCCGCCGCCACCGCCACTCCCACCTCTGAGGGCCATAGCTCCACTTATAGAGGTCCCCTCCTCGACATCTGCAGTTTGAAATCAACAGTCCGAACAGACGGCAAGACCCAGGAACGCTCAGTCAAGGCAGCCGAAAAACCAACAAAGTGGTAATGTATAATATAATATTATAATAGGCCCACTATGGCCAACATTACTCTATCTAGGGTAGCTCTCTCCTCACTCTTGTGCTTTCTTGACCACGCCAACAAGCGGGCAACTCAGCCACGGACAGAACATTTCTGCCGTGCCAGTCCCAAGCCTGGACAAATGAGGAGGGGCCGCTACCCTCGCTAGTACCTATATGCCCACCGGCAAAGGTCTAGTATACTCTATTCTAAGGCCCAGGACGCATAGATGCAGAGGCCTATACTAATATACTCTACTACTACTGAGCCAAGGAAGCTACAAAGCAGAGGCTGTAAAACATAATACTATTATAATATGTAGCTGGGGAGTTGAGAAAAGCACCCCGGAAGCGCTGGAGGAGTCGATTGTGCCCGTGCACCTGTATATAGTTCTTTTAAACCTAACTCTAGCCAGTGCCTAACTTCTCCTTTGGCGTCTACGGACAGTGTTACAGCCTACAGGAAGAGGGAAACTCACGGAGATCCCTCCCTGTATAGGACTCTCCTCAGCCTACATTTTACACATATATATATATTTCATATATAGATATATGAGGTTTGAGGTGTTTATAATATTTTTGCACATATATAGCCTACATGCAAATGGGCAGGGCCGTACTATTATGCATAAAATAAGGATAACTAACCCTAACCCTAAAACTAACCCTAAACAAGGGAAATATAGAAATACAGGAACAAAAGACGCTGCAGAACAACCGCAAGCATAATTATATCATATTCATACATGGAAAGGTCAATCGATCTAATAAGAGCTGTGATATAGAGATATATTCATTCTGATGAGTTTATACAATAGCCAAAGGGCCAAAGAACCCACACAGCAAATAACGAAAAAATCTGTCGATTAGTATAAAAACTATGAATATTTTTGTGTGCACACAGCGCCTACAGGCCAATCGGCAGGGGCAATGCTGTTGGGCCTCAAATATTTGAATTTTGGAGGTTTGTGTCGGTCTGCCTGCCTGTGTCTCTCCATGTCTGCGTCTGTGAGGTCCAAGATGGCTCGCAACAGATGCAACCGCCGTGCGACGGTCACAACCGCCACCGCATCCCCCCTCAGGGCACAGTCCCTTGTTTGAGCCGTGGGCCGCCGCCTGGTCAGCCGCCGCCACCGCCACTCCCACCTCTGAGGGCCATAGCTCCACTTATAGAGGTCCCCTCCTCGACATCTGCAGTTTGAAATCAACAGTCCGAACAGACGGCAAGACCCAGGAACGCTCAGTCAAGGCAGCCGAAAAACCAACAAAGTGGTAATGTATAATATAATATTATAATAGGCCCACTATGGCCAACATTACTCTATCTAGGGTAGCTCTCTCCTCACTCTTGTGCTTTCTTGACCACGCCAACAAGCGGGCAACTCAGCCACGGACAGAACATTTCTGCCGTGCCAGTCCCAAGCCTGGACAAATGAGGAGGGGCCGCTACCCTCGCTAGTACCTATATGCCCACCGGCAAAGGTCTAGTATACTCTATTCTAAGGCCCAGGACGCATAGATGCAGAGGCCTATACTAATATACTCTACTACTACTGAGCCAAGGAAGCTACAAAGCAGAGGCTGTAAAACATAATACTATTATAATATGTAGCTGGGGAGTTGAGAAAAGCACCCCGGAAGCGCTGGAGGAGTCGATTGTGCCCGTGCACCTGTATATAGTTCTTTTAAACCTAACTCTAGCCAGTGCCTAACTTCTCCTTTGGCGTCTACGGACAGTGTTACAGCCTACAGGAAGAGGGAAACTCACGGAGATCCCTCCCTGTATAGGACTCTCCTCAGCCTACATTTTACACATATATATATATTTCATATATAGATATATGAGGTTTGAGGTGTTTATAATATTTTTGCACATATATAGCCTACATGCAAATGGGCAGGGCCGTACTATTATGCATAAAATAAGGATAACTAACCCTAACCCTAAAACTAACCCTAAACAAGGGAAATATAGAAATACAGGAACAAAAGACGCTGCAGAACAACCGCAAGCATAATTATATCATATTCATACATGGAAAGGTCAATCGATCTAATAAGAGCTGTGATATAGAGATATATTCATTCTGATGAGTTTATACAATAGCCAAAGGGCCAAAGAACCCACACAGCAAATAACGAAAAAATCTGTCGATTAGTATAAAAACTATGAATATTTTTGTGTGCACACAGCGCCTACAGGCCAATCGGCAGGGGCAATGCTGTTGGGCCTCAAATATTTGAATTTTGGAGGTTTGTGTCGGTCTGCCTGCCTGTGTCTCTCCATGTCTGCGTCTGTGAGGTCCAAGATGGCTCGCAACAGATGCAACCGCCGTGCGACGGTCACAACCGCCACCGCATCCCCCCTCAGGGCACAGTCCCTTGTTTGAGCCGTGGGCCGCCGCCTGGTCAGCCGCCGCCACCGCCACTCCCACCTCTGAGGGCCATAGCTCCACTTATAGAGGTCCCCTCCTCGACATCTGCAGTTTGAAATCAACAGTCCGAACAGACGGCAAGACCCAGGAACGCTCAGTCAAGGCAGCCGAAAAACCAACAAAGTGGTAATGTATAATATAATATTATAATAGGCCCACTATGGCCAACATTACTCTATCTAGGGTAGCTCTCTCCTCACTCTTGTGCTTTCTTGACCACGCCAACAAGCGGGCAACTCAGCCACGGACAGAACATTTCTGCCGTGCCAGTCCCAAGCCTGGACAAATGAGGAGGGGCCGCTACCCTCGCTAGTACCTATATGCCCACCGGCAAAGGTCTAGTATACTCTATTCTAAGGCCCAGGACGCATAGATGCAGAGGCCTATACTAATATACTCTACTACTACTGAGCCAAGGAAGCTACAAAGCAGAGGCTGTAAAACATAATACTATTATAATATGTAGCTGGGGAGTTGAGAAAAGCACCCCGGAAGCGCTGGAGGAGTCGATTGTGCCCGTGCACCTGTATATAGTTCTTTTAAACCTAACTCTAGCCAGTGCCTAACTTCTCCTTTGGCGTCTACGGACAGTGTTACAGCCTACAGGAAGAGGGAAACTCACGGAGATCCCTCCCTGTATAGGACTCTCCTCAGCCTACATTTTACACATATATATATATTTCATATATAGATATATGAGGTTTGAGGTGTTTATAATATTTTTGCACATATATAGCCTACATGCAAATGGGCAGGGCCGTACTATTATGCATAAAATAAGGATAACTAACCCTAACCCTAAAACTAACCCTAAACAAGGGAAATATAGAAATACAGGAACAAAAGACGCTGCAGAACAACCGCAAGCATAATTATATCATATTCATACATGGAAAGGTCAATCGATCTAATAAGAGCTGTGATATAGAGATATATTCATTCTGATGAGTTTATACAATAGCCAAAGGGCCAAAGAACCCACACAGCAAATAACGAAAAAATCTGTCGATTAGTATAAAAACTATGAATATTTTTGTGTGCACACAGCGCCTACAGGCCAATCGGCAGGGGCAATGCTGTTGGGCCTCAAATATTTGAATTTTGGAGGTTTGTGTCGGTCTGCCTGCCTGTGTCTCTCCATGTCTGCGTCTGTGAGGTCCAAGATGGCTCGCAACAGATGCAACCGCCGTGCGACGGTCACAACCGCCACCGCATCCCCCCTCAGGGCACAGTCCCTTGTTTGAGCCGTGGGCCGCCGCCTGGTCAGCCGCCGCCACCGCCACTCCCACCTCTGAGGGCCATAGCTCCACTTATAGAGGTCCCCTCCTCGACATCTGCAGTTTGAAATCAACAGTCCGAACAGACGGCAAGACCCAGGAACGCTCAGTCAAGGCAGCCGAAAAACCAACAAAGTGGTAATGTATAATATAATATTATAATAGGCCCACTATGGCCAACATTACTCTATCTAGGGTAGCTCTCTCCTCACTCTTGTGCTTTCTTGACCACGCCAACAAGCGGGCAACTCAGCCACGGACAGAACATTTCTGCCGTGCCAGTCCCAAGCCTGGACAAATGAGGAGGGGCCGCTACCCTCGCTAGTACCTATATGCCCACCGGCAAAGGTCTAGTATACTCTATTCTAAGGCCCAGGACGCATAGATGCAGAGGCCTATACTAATATACTCTACTACTACTGAGCCAAGGAAGCTACAAAGCAGAGGCTGTAAAACATAATACTATTATAATATGTAGCTGGGGAGTTGAGAAAAGCACCCCGGAAGCGCTGGAGGAGTCGATTGTGCCCGTGCACCTGTATATAGTTCTTTTAAACCTAACTCTAGCCAGTGCCTAACTTCTCCTTTGGCGTCTACGGACAGTGTTACAGCCTACAGGAAGAGGGAAACTCACGGAGATCCCTCCCTGTATAGGACTCTCCTCAGCCTACATTTTACACATATATATATATTTCATATATAGATATATGAGGTTTGAGGTGTTTATAATATTTTTGCACATATATAGCCTACATGCAAATGGGCAGGGCCGTACTATTATGCATAAAATAAGGATAACTAACCCTAACCCTAAAACTAACCCTAAACAAGGGAAATATAGAAATACAGGAACAAAAGACGCTGCAGAACAACCGCAAGCATAATTATATCATATTCATACATGGAAAGGTCAATCGATCTAATAAGAGCTGTGATATAGAGATATATTCATTCTGATGAGTTTATACAATAGCCAAAGGGCCAAAGAACCCACACAGCAAATAACGAAAAAATCTGTCGATTAGTATAAAAACTATGAATATTTTTGTGTGCACACAGCGCCTACAGGCCAATCGGCAGGGGCAATGCTGTTGGGCCTCAAATATTTGAATTTTGGAGGTTTGTGTCGGTCTGCCTGCCTGTGTCTCTCCATGTCTGCGTCTGTGAGGTCCAAGATGGCTCGCAACAGATGCAACCGCCGTGCGACGGTCACAACCGCCACCGCATCCCCCCTCAGGGCACAGTCCCTTGTTTGAGCCGTGGGCCGCCGCCTGGTCAGCCGCCGCCACCGCCACTCCCACCTCTGAGGGCCATAGCTCCACTTATAGAGGTCCCCTCCTCGACATCTGCAGTTTGAAATCAACAGTCCGAACAGACGGCAAGACCCAGGAACGCTCAGTCAAGGCAGCCGAAAAACCAACAAAGTGGTAATGTATAATATAATATTATAATAGGCCCACTATGGCCAACATTACTCTATCTAGGGTAGCTCTCTCCTCACTCTTGTGCTTTCTTGACCACGCCAACAAGCGGGCAACTCAGCCACGGACAGAACATTTCTGCCGTGCCAGTCCCAAGCCTGGACAAATGAGGAGGGGCCGCTACCCTCGCTAGTACCTATATGCCCACCGGCAAAGGTCTAGTATACTCTATTCTAAGGCCCAGGACGCATAGATGCAGAGGCCTATACTAATATACTCTACTACTACTGAGCCAAGGAAGCTACAAAGCAGAGGCTGTAAAACATAATACTATTATAATATGTAGCTGGGGAGTTGAGAAAAGCACCCCGGAAGCGCTGGAGGAGTCGATTGTGCCCGTGCACCTGTATATAGTTCTTTTAAACCTAACCCTAACCCTAACCCTAACCCTAACCCTAACCCTAACCCTAACCCTAACCCTAACCCTAACCCTAACCCTAACCCTAACCCTAACCCTAACCCTAACCCTAACCCTAACCCTAACCCTAACCCTAACCCTAACCCTAACCCTAACCCTAACCCTAACCCTAACCCTAACCCTAACCCTAACCCTAACCCTAACCCTAACCCTAACCCTAACCCTAACCCTAACCCTAACCCTAACCCTAACCCTAACCCTAACCCTAACCCTAACCCTAACCCTAACCCTAACCCTAACCCTAACCCTAACCCTAACCCTAACCCTAACCCTAACCCTAACCCTAACCCTAACCCTAACCCTAACCCTAACCCTAACCCTAACCCTAACCCTAACCCTAACCCTAACCCTAACCCTAACCCTAACCCTAACCCTAACCCTAACCCTAACCCTAACCCTAACCCTAACCCTAACCCTAACCCTAACCCTAACCCTAACCCTAACCCTAACCCTAACCCTAACCCTAACCCTAACCCTAACCCTAACCCTAACCCTAACCCTAACCCTAACCCTAACCCTAACCCTAACCCTAACCCTAACCCTAACCCTAACCCTAACCCTAACCCTAACCCTAACCCTAACCCTAACCCTAACCCTAACCCTAACCCTAACCCTAACCCTAACCCTAACCCTAACCCTAACCCTAACCCTAACCCTAACCCTAACCCTAACCCTAACCCTAACCCTAACCCTAACCCTAACCCTAACCCTAACCCTAACCCTAACCCTAACCCTAACCCTAACCCTAACCCTAACCCTAACCCTAACCCTAACCCTAACCCTAACCCTAACCCTAACCCTAACCCTAACCCTAACCCTAACCCTAACCCTAACCCTAACCCTAACCCTAACCCTAACCCTAACCCTAACCCTAACCCTAACCCTAACCCTAACCCTAACCCTAACCCTAACCCTAACCCTAACCCTAACCCTAACCCTAACCCTAACCCTAACCCTAACCCTAACCCTAACCCTAACCCTAACCCTAACCCTAACCCTAACCCTAACCCTAACCCTAACCCTAACCCTAACCCTAACCCTAACCCTAACCCTAACCCTAACCCTAACCCTAGCCGAAACGGACAACATACAACAGCTCAATACGTGCCTGCAGCGAATCTTCCAGAAAAACTACATCGTTTTACCAACTAAAGGAGATGGAAGCATGAAAATGACCGATAACAAACGTCACTATGATGCTGAAACCGTTCGGGTCATACTCTATGTAATAGATAACCTCCGTGAATTTCTACCAGGATACGTGAACGAGGATTCTGACGACTAGATACTTACCAATCGTCAACGCCCGTGAGCCAACCGGGGCCCAATCTGCCTCCTCTTAGTGGAGAACTTCCATGAGCCCGTGCATCGTACCTTCGGGTATTTTTGTTCCCCTAATTCCTAACCCTAACCCTAACCCTAACCCTAACCCTAACCCTAACCCTAACCCTAACCCTAACCCTAACCCTAACCCTAACCCTAACCCTAACCCTAACCCTAACCCTAACCCTAACCCTAACCCTAACCCTAACCCTAACCCTAACCCTAACCCTAACCCTAACCCTAACCCTAACCCTAACCCTAACCCTAACCCTAACCCTAACCCTAACCCTAACCCTAACCCTAACCCTAACCCTAACCCTAACCCTAACCCTAACCCTAACCCTAACCCTAACCCTAACCCTAACCCTAACCCTAACCCTAACCCTAACCCTAACCCTAACCCTAACCCTAACCCTAACCCTAACCCTAACCCTAACCCTAACCCTAACCCTAACCCTAACCCTAACCCTAACCCTAACCCTAACCCTAACCCTAACCCTAACCCTAACCCTAACCCTAACCCTAACCCTAACCCTAACCCTAACCCTAACCCTAACCCTAACCCTAACCCTAACCCTAACCCTAACCCTAACCCTAACCCTAACCCTAACCCTAACCCTAACCCTAACCCTAACCCTAACCCTAACCCTAACCCTAACCCTAACCCTAACCCTAACCCTAACCCTAACCCTAACCCTAACCCTAACCCTAACCCTAACCCTAACCCTAACCCTAACCCTAACCCTAACCCTAACCCTAACCCTAACCCTAACCCTAACCCTAACCCTAACCCTAACCCTAACCCTAACCCTAACCCTAACCCTAACCCTAACCCTAACCCTAACCCTAACCCTAACCCTAACCCTAACCCTAACCCTAACCCTAACCCTAACCCTAACCCTAACCCTAACCCTAACCCTAACCCTAACCCTAACCCTAACCCTAACCCTAACCCTAACCCTAACCCTAACCCTAACCCTAACCCTAACCCTAACCCTAACCCTAACCCTAACCCTAACCCTAACCCTAACCCTAACCCTAACCCTAACCCTAACCCTAACCCTAACCCTAACCCTAACCCTAACCCTAACCCTAACCCTAACCCTAACCCTAACCCTAACCCTAACCCTAACCCTAACCCTAACCCTAACCCTAACCCTAACCCTAACCCTAACCCTAACCCTAACCCTAACCCTAACCCTAACCCTAACCCTAACCCTAACCCTAACCCTAACCCTAACCCTAACCCTAACCCTAACCCTAACCCTAACCCTAACCCTAACCCTAACCCTAACCCTAACCCTAACCCTAACCCTAACCCTAACCCTAACCCTAACCCTAACCCTAACCCTAACCCTAACCCTAACCCTAACCCTAACCCTAACCCTAACCCTAACCCTAACCCTAACCCTAACCCTAACCCTAACCCTAACCCTAACCCTAACCCTAACCCTAACCCTAACCCTAACCCAACTCAACTCAACTCAACTCAACTCAACTCAGTCAACTCAACTCAGTCAACTCAACTCAACTCAACTCAACTCAACTCAACTCAACTCAACGCAACTCACTCACTCACTCAACTCAACTCGACTCGACTCGACTCGACTCGACTCGACTCGATTCGACTCGACTCGACTCAACTCAACTCACCTCACCTCACCTCAACTCAACTCAACTCAACTCAACTCAACTCAACTCAACTCAACTCAACTCAACTCAGTCAACTCAACTCAGTCAACTCAACTCAGCCAACTCAACTCAACTCAATTCAACTCAACTCAACTCAACGCAACGCAACGCAACGCAACGCAACTCACTCACTCAACTCAACTCAACTCAGTCAACTCAACTCAACTCAACTCAACTCAGTCAACTCAACTCAACTCAACTCAACTCAACTCAACTCAACTCAACTCACCTCACCTCACCTCAACTCAACTCAACTCAACTCAACTCAACTCAACTCAACTCAACTCAACTCAACTCAACTCAACTCAACTCAACTCAACTCAACTCAACTCACCTCAACTCAACTCAACTCAACTCAACTCAACTCAACTCAACTCAACTCAACTCAACTCAACTCAACTCAACTCAACACAACTCAACTCACCTCACCTCAACCCAACCCAACCCAACCCACCCCACCCCACCCCACCCCACCCCAACCCAACCCAACCCAACCCAACCCAACCCAACTCAACTCAACTCAACGCAACGCAACGCAACGCAACGCAACGCAACGCAACTCACTCACTCAACTCAACTCAACTCAACTCAACTCAACTCAAATCAACTCAACTCAACTCAACTCAACTCAACTCAACTCAACTCAACCCAACGCAACGCAACTCACTCAACTCTACTCAACTCAACTCAACTCAACTCAACTCAACTCAGTCAACTCAACTCAGTCAACTCAACTCAACTCAACTCAACTCAACTCAACTCAACTCAGTCAACTCAACTCAACTCAACTCAACTCAACTCAACTCAACTCAACTCACCTCACCTCACCTCAACTCAACTCAACTCAACTCAACTCAACTCAACTCAACTCAACTCAACTCAACTCAACTCAACTCAGTCAACTCAACTCAGTCAACTCAACTCAACTCAACTCAACTCAACTCAACTCAACGCAACTCACTCACTCACTCAACTCAACTCAACTCAACTCAACTCAACTCAACTCAACTCAACTCAACTCAACTCAACTCAACTCAACTCAACTCAACTCAGCTCAACTCAACTCAACTCAGTCAACTCAACTCAGTCAACTCAACTCAACTCAACTCAACTCAACTCAACTCAACTCAACTCAACTCAACTCAACTCAACTCAACTCAACTCAACTCAACTCAACTCAACTCAACTCAACTCACCTCAACCCAACCCAACCCAACCCAACCCACCCCACCCCACCCCACCCCAACCCAACCCAACCCAACCCAAACCAACTCAACTCAACTCAACTCAACTCAACTCAACGCAACGCAACGCAACGCAACGCAACGCAACTCACTCAACTCAACTCAACTCAACTCAACTCAACTCAACTCAACTCAACTCAACCCAACGCAACGCAACTCACTCAACTCTACTCAACTCAACTCAACTCAACTCAACTCAACTCAACTCAACTCAGTCAACTCAACTCAGTCAACTCAACTCAACTCAACTCAACTCAACTCAGTCAACTCAACTCAACTCAACTCAACTCAACTCAACTCAACTCAACTCACCTCACCTCAACTCAACTCAACTCAACTCAACTCAACTCAACTCAACTCAACTCAACTCAGTCAACTCAACTCAGTCAACTCAACTCAACTCAACTCAACTCAACTCAACTCAACTCAGCTCAACTCAACGCAACTCACTCACTCACTCACTCAACTCAACTCAACTCAACTCAACTCAACTCAACTCAACTCAGTCAACTCAACTCAGTCAACTCAACTCAACTCAACTCAACTCAACTCAACTCAACTCAACGCAACTCACTCACTCACTCAACTCAACTCAACTCGACTCGACTCGACTCGACTCGACTCGATTCGACTCGACTCGACTCGACTCAACTCAACTCACCTCACCTCACCTCAACTCAACTCAACTCAACTCAACTCAACTCAACTCAACTCAACTCAACTCAACTCAACTCAACTCAACTCAGTCAACTCAACTCAGTCAACTCAACTCAGCCAACTCAACTCAACTCAACTCAACTCAACTCAACTCAACGCAACGCAACGCAACGCAACGCAACTCACTCACTCAACTCAACTCAACTCAACTCAACTCAACTCAACTCAACTCAACTCAACTCAACTCAACCCAACGCAACGCAACTCACTCAACTCAACACAACTCAACTCAACTCAACTCAACTCAACTCAGTCAACTCAACTCAGTCAACTTAACTCAACTCAACTCAACTCAACTCAACTCAACTCAGTCAACTCAACTAAGTCAACTCAACTCAACTCAACTCAACTCAACTCAACTCAACTCAACTCAACTCAACTCAACTCAACTCAACTCAAATCAACTCAACTCAACTCAACTCAACTCAACTCAACTCAACTCAACTCAACTCAACCCAACGCAACGCAACTCACTCAACTCAACTCGACTCGACTCAACTCAACTCAACTCAACTCAACTCAACTCAACTCAGTCAACTCAACTCAGTCAACTCAACTCAACTCAACTCAACTCAACTCAACTCAACTCAACTCAGTCAACTCAACTCAGTCAACTCAACTCAACTCAACTCAACTCAACTCAACTCAACTCAACGCAACTCACTCACTCACTCAACTCAACTCAACTCGACTCGACTCGACTCGACTCGACTCGATTCGACTCGACTCGACTCGACTCAACTCAACTCACCTCACCTCACCTCAACTCAACTCAACTCAACTCAACTCAACTCAACTCAACTCAACTCAACTCAACTCAACTCAACTCACCTCACCTCACCTCAACTCAACTCAACTCAACTCAACTCAACTCAACTCAACTCAACTCAACTCAACTCAACTCAACTCAACTCAACTCAACTCACCTCAACTCAACTCAACTCAACTCAACTCAACTCAACTCAACTCAACTCAACTCAACTCAACTCAACGCAACGCAACTCACTCAACTCTACTCAACTCAACTCAACTCAACTCAACTCAACTCAAATCAACTCAACTCAACTCAACTCAACTCAACTCAACCCAACGCAACGCAACTCACTCAACTCTACTCAACTCAACTCAACTCAACTCAACTCAACTCAACTCAGTCAACTCAACTCAGTCAACTCAACTCAACTCAACTCAACTCAACTCAACTCAGTCAACTCAACTCAACTCAACTCAACTCAACTCAACTCAACTCAACTCACCTCACCTCACCTCAACTCAACTCAACTCAACTCAACTCAACTCAACTCAACTCAACTCAACTCAGTCAACTCAACTCAGTCAACTCAACTCAACTCAACTCAACTCAACTCAACTCAACGCAACTCACTCACTCACTCAACTCAACTCAACTCAACTCAACTCAACTCAACTCAACTCAACTCAACTCAACTCAACTCAACTCAACTCAACTCAACTCAACTCAACTCAACTCAACTCAACTCTGCTCAACTCAACTCAACTCAGTCAACTCAACTCAGTCAACTCAACTCAACTCAACTCAACTCAACTCAACACAACTCAACTCAACTCAACTCAACTCAACTCAACTCAACTCAACTCAACTCAACTCAACTCAACTCAACTCAACTCAACTCACCTCAACCCAACCCACCCAACCCAACCCACCCCACCCCACCCCACCCCAACCCAACCCAACCCAACCCAAACCAACTCAACTCAACTCAACTCAACTCAACTCAACGCAACGCAACGCAACGCAACGCAACGCAACTCACTCAACTCAACTCAACTCAACTCAACTCAACTCAACTCAACTCAACTCAACTCAACTCAACCCAACGCAACGCAACTCACTCAACTCTACTCAACTCAACTCAACTCAACTCAACTCAACTCAACTCAACTCAACTCAACTCAGTCAACTCAACTCAGTCAACTCAACTCAACTCAACTCAACTCAACTCAACTCAACTCAGTCAACTCAACTCAACTCAACTCAACTCAACTCAACTCAACTCAACTCAACTCAACTCACCTCACCTCACCTCAACTCAACTCAACTCAACTCAACTCAACTCAACTCAACTCAACTCAACTCAACTCAACTCAACTCAACTCAACTCAGTCAACTCAACTCAGTCAACTCAACTCAACTCACCTCAACCCAACCCAACCCAACCCACCCCACCCCACCCCACCCCACCCCACCCCAACCCAACCCAACCCAACCCAACCCAACTCAACTCAACTCAACGCAACGCAATGCAACGCAACGCAACGCAACGCAACTCACTCACTCAACTCAACTCAACTCAACTCAACTCAACTCAAATCAACTCAACTCAACTCAACTCAACTCAACTCAACCCAACGCAACGCAACTCACTCAACTCTACTCAACTCAACTCAACTCAACTCAACTCAACTCAACTCAGTCAACTCAACTCAGTCAACTCAACTCAACTCAACTCAACTCAACTCAACTCAGTCAACTCAACTCAACTCAACTCAACTCAACTCAACTCAACTCAACTCACCTCACCTCACCTCAACTCAACTCAACTCAACTCAACTCAACTCAACTCAACTCAACTCAACTCAGTCAACTCAACTCAGTCAACTCAACTCAACTCAACTCAACTCAACTCAACTCAACTCAACGCAACTCACTCACTCACTCAACTCAACTCAACTCAACTCAACTCAACTCAACTCAACTCAACTCAACTCAACTCAACTCAACTCAACTCAACTCAACTCAACTCAACTCAACTCAACTCTGCTCAACTCAACTCAACTCAGTCAACTCAACTCAGTCAACTCAACTCAACTCAACTCAACTCAACTCAACACAACTCAACTCAACTCAACTCAACTCAACTCAACTCAACTCAACTCAACTCAACTCAACTCAACTCAACTCAACTCACCTCAACCCAACCCAACCCAACCCAACCCACCCCACCCCACCCCACCCCAACCCAACCCAACCCAACCCAAACCAACTCAACTCAACTCAACTCAACTCAACTCAACGCAACGCAACGCAACGCAACGCAACGCAACTCACTCAACTCAACTCAACTCAACTCAACTCAACTCAACTCAACTCAACTCAACTCAACTCAACTCAACTCAACCCAACGCAACGCAACTCACTCAACTCTACTCAACTCAACTCAACTCAACTCAACTCAACTCAACTCAACTCAACTCAACTCAGTCAACTCAACTCAGTCAACTCAACTCAACTCAACTCAACTCAACTCAACTCAACTCAGTCAACTCAACTCAACTCAACTCAACTCAACTCAACTCAACTCAACTCAACTCAACTCACCTCACCTCACCTCAACTCAACTCAACTCAACTCAACTCAACTCAACTCAACTCAACTCAACTCAACTCAACTCAGTCAACTCAACTCAGTCAACTCAACTCAACTCAACTCAACTCAACTCAACTCAGCTCAACTCAACGCAACTCACTCACTCACTCACTCAACTCAACTCAACTCAACTCAACTCAACTCAACTCAACTCAACTCAGTCAACTCAACTCAGTCAACTCAACTCAACTCAACTCAACTCAACTCAACTCAACTCAACGCAACTCACTCACTCACTCAACTCAACTCAACTCGACTCGACTCGACTCGACTCGACTCGACTCGACTCGACTCAACTCAACTCACCTCACCTCACCTCAACTCAACTCAACTCAACTCAACTCAACTCAACTCAACTCAACTCAACTCAACTCAACTCAACTCAACTCAACTCAGTCAACTCAACTCAGTCAACTCAACTCAGCCAACTCAACTCAACTCAATTCAACTCAACTCAACTCAACGCAACGCAACGCAACGCAACGCAACTCACTCACTCAACTCAACTCAACTCAACTCAACTCAACTCAACTCAACTCAACTCATTTCAACCCAACGCAACGCAACTCACTCAACTCAACACAACTCAACTCAACTCAACTCAACTCAACTCAGTCAACTCAACTCAGTCAACTTAACTCAACTCAACTCAACTCAACTCAACTCAACTCAGTCAACTCAACTAAGTCAACTCAACTCAACTCAACTCAACTCAACTCAACTCAACTCAACTCAACTCAACTCAACTCAACTCAACTCAAATCAACTCAACTCAACTCAACTCAACTCAACTCAACTCAACTCAACTCAACTCAACCCAACGCAACGCAACTCACTCAACTCAACTCGACTCGACTCAACTCAACTCAACTCAACTCAACTCAACTCAACTCAGTCAACTCAACTCAACTCAACTCAACTCAACTCAACTCAGTCAACTCAACTCAACTCAACTCAACTCAACTCAACTCAACTCAACTCACCTCACCTCACCTCAACTCAACTCAACTCAACTCAACTCAACTCAACTCAACTCAACTCAACTCAGTCAACTCAACTCAGTCAACTCAACTCAACTCAACTCAACTCAACTCAACTCAACTCAACGCAACTCACTCACTCACTCAACTCAACTCAACTCAACTCAACTCAACTCAACTCAACTCAACTCAACTCAACTCAACTCAACTCAACTCAACTCAACTCAACTCAACTCAACTCAACTCAACTCTGCTCAACTCAACTCAACTCAGTCAACTCAACTCAGTCAACTCAACTCAACTCAACTCAACTCAACTCAACACAACTCAACTCAACTCAACTCAACTCAACTCAACTCAACTCAACTCAACTCAACTCAACTCAACTCAACTCAACTCACCTCAACCCAACCCACCCAACCCAACCCACCCCACCCCACCCCACCCCAACCCAACCCAACCCAACCCAAACCAACTCAACTCAACTCAACTCAACTCAACTCAACGCAACGCAACGCAACGCAACGCAACGCAACTCACTCAACTCAACTCAACTCAACTCAACTCAACTCAACTCAACTCAACTCAACTCAACTCAACCCAACGCAACGCAACTCACTCAACTCTACTCAACTCAACTCAACTCAACTCAACTCAACTCAACTCAACTCAACTCAACTCAGTCAACTCAACTCAGTCAACTCAACTCAACTCAACTCAACTCAACTCAACTCAACTCAGTCAACTCAACTCAACTCAACTCAACTCAACTCAACTCAACTCAACTCAACTCAACTCACCTCACCTCACCTCAACTCAACTCAACTCAACTCAACTCAACTCAACTCAACTCAACTCAACTCAACTCAACTCAACTCAACTCAACTCAGTCAACTCAACTCAGTCAACTCAACTCAACTCACCTCAACCCAACCCAACCCAACCCACCCCACCCCACCCCACCCCACCCCACCCCAACCCAACCCAACCCAACCCAACCCAACTCAACTCAACTCAACGCAACGCAATGCAACGCAACGCAACGCAACGCAACTCACTCACTCAACTCAACTCAACTCAACTCAACTCAACTCAAATCAACTCAACTCAACTCAACTCAACTCAACTCAACCCAACGCAACGCAACTCACTCAACTCTACTCAACTCAACTCAACTCAACTCAACTCAACTCAACTCAGTCAACTCAACTCAGTCAACTCAACTCAACTCAACTCAACTCAACTCAACTCAGTCAACTCAACTCAACTCAACTCAACTCAACTCAACTCAACTCAACTCACCTCACCTCACCTCAACTCAACTCAACTCAACTCAACTCAACTCAACTCAACTCAACTCAACTCAGTCAACTCTGCTCAACTCAACTCAACTCAGTCAACTCAACTCAGTCAACTCAACTCAACTCAACTCAACTCAACTCAACACAACTCAACTCAACTCAACTCAACTCAACTCAACTCAACTCAGTCAACTCAACTCAACTCAACTCAACTCAACTCAACTCAACTCAACTCACCTCACCTCACCTCAACTCAACTCAACTCAACTCAACTCAACTCAACTCAACTCAACTCAACTCAGTCAACTCAACTCAGTCAACTCAACTCAACTCAACTCAACTCAACTCAACTCAACTCAACTCAACGCAACTCACTCACTCACTCAACTCAACTCAACTCAACTCAACTCAACTCAACTCAACTCAACTCAACTCAACTCAACTCAACTCAACTCAACTCAACTCAACTCAACTCAACTCAACTCAACTCAACTCTGCTCAACTCAACTCAACTCAGTCAACTCAACTCAGTCAACTCAACTCAACTCAACTCAACTCAACTCAACACAACTCAACTCAACTCAACTCAACTCAACTCAACTCAACTCAACTCAACTCAACTCAACTCAACTCAACTCACCTCAACCCAACCCACCCAACCCAACCCACCCCACCCCACCCCACCCCAACCCAACCCAACCCAACCCAAACCAACTCAACTCAACTCAACTCAACTCAACTCAACGCAACGCAACGCAACGCAACGCAACGCAACTCACTCAACTCAACTCAACTCAACTCAACTCAACTCAACTCAACTCAACTCAACTCAACTCAACTCAACCCAACGCAACGCAACTCACTCAACTCTACTCAACTCAACTCAACTCAACTCAACTCAACTCAACTCAACTCAACTCAGTCAACTCAACTCAGTCAACTCAACTCAACTCAACTCAACTCAACTCAACTCAACTCAGTCAACTCAACTCAACTCAACTCAACTCAACTCAACTCAACTCAACTCAACTCAACTCACCTCACCTCACCTCAACTCAACTCAACTCAACTCAACTCAACTCAACTCAACTCAACTCAACTCAACTCAACTCAACTCAACTCAACTCAGTCAACTCAACTCAGTCAACTCAACTCAACTCACCTCAACCCAACCCAACCCAACCCACCCCACCCCACCCCACCCCACCCCACCCCAACCCAACCCAACCCAACCCAACCCAACTCAACTCAACTCAACGCAACGCAATGCAACGCAACGCAACGCAACGCAACTCACTCACTCAACTCAACTCAACTCAACTCAACTCAACTCAAATCAACTCAACTCAACTCAACTCAACTCAACTCAACCCAACGCAACGCAACTCACTCAACTCTACTCAACTCAACTCAACTCAACTCAACTCAACTCAACTCAGTCAACTCAACTCAGTCAACTCAACTCAACTCAACTCAACTCAACTCAACTCAGTCAACTCAACTCAACTCAACTCAACTCAACTCAACTCAACTCAACTCACCTCACCTCACCTCAACTCAACTCAACTCAACTCAACTCAACTCAACTCAACTCAACTCAACTCAGTCAACTCAACTCAGTCAACTCAACTCAACTCAACTCAACTCAACTCAACTCAACTCAACGCAACTCACTCACTCACTCAACTCAACTCAACTCAACTCAACTCAACTCAACTCAACTCAACTCAACTCAACTCAACTCAACTCAACTCAACTCAACTCAACTCAACTCAACTCAACTCAACTCTGCTCAACTCAACTCAACTCAGTCAACTCAACTCAGTCAACTCAACTCAACTCAACTCAACTCAACTCAACACAACTCAACTCAACTCAACTCAACTCAACTCAACTCAACTCAACTCAACTCAACTCAACTCAACTCAACTCACCTCAACCCAACCCAACCCAACCCAACCCACCCCACCCCACCCCACCCCAACCCAACCCAACCCAACCCAAACCAACTCAACTCAACTCAACTCAACTCAACTCAACGCAACGCAACGCAACGCAACGCAACGCAACTCACTCAACTCAACTCAACTCAACTCAACTCAACTCAACTCAACTCAACTCAACTCAACTCAACTCAACCCAACGCAACGCAACTCACTCAACTCTACTCAACTCAACTCAACTCAACTCAACTCAACTCAACTCAACTCAACTCAACTCAGTCAACTCAACTCAGTCAACTCAACTCAACTCAACTCAACTCAACTCAACTCAACTCAGTCAACTCAACTCAACTCAACTCAACTCAACTCAACTCAACTCAACTCAACTCAACTCACCTCACCTCACCTCAACTCAACTCAACTCAACTCAACTCAACTCAACTCAACTCAACTCAACTCAACTCAACTCAACTCAACTCAGTCAACTCAACTCAGTCAACTCAACTCAACTCAACTCAACTCAACTCAACTCAGCTCAACTCAACGCAACTCACTCACTCACTCACTCAACTCAACTCAACTCAACTCAACTCAACTCAACTCAACTCAACTCAGTCAACTCAACTCAGTCAACTCAACTCAACTCAACTCAACTCAACTCAACTCAACTCAACGCAACTCACTCACTCACTCAACTCAACTCAACTCGACTCGACTCGACTCGACTCGACTCGACTCGACTCGACTCAACTCAACTCACCTCACCTCACCTCAACTCAACTCAACTCAACTCAACTCAACTCAACTCAACTCAACTCAACTCAACTCAACTCAACTCAACTCAGTCAACTCAACTCAGTCAACTCAACTCAGCCAACTCAACTCAACTCAATTCAACTCAACTCAACTCAACGCAACGCAACGCAACGCAACGCAACTCACTCACTCAACTCAACTCAACTCAACTCAACTCAACTCAACTCAACTCAACTCATTTCAACCCAACGCAACGCAACTCACTCAACTCAACACAACTCAACTCAACTCAACTCAACTCAACTCAGTCAACTCAACTCAGTCAACTTAACTCAACTCAACTCAACTCAACTCAACTCAACTCAGTCAACTCAACTAAGTCAACTCAACTCAACTCAACTCAACTCAACTCAACTCAACTCAACTCAACTCAACTCAACTCAACTCAACTCAAATCAACTCAACTCAACTCAACTCAACTCAACTCAACTCAACTCAACTCAACTCAACCCAACGCAACGCAACTCACTCAACTCAACTCGACTCGACTCAACTCAACTCAACTCAACTCAACTCAACTCAACTCAGTCAACTCAACTCAGTCAACTCAACTCAACTCAACTCAACTCAACTCAACTCAACTCAGTCAACTCAACTCAGTCAACTCAACTCAACTCAACTCAACTCAACTCAACGCAACTCACTCACTCACTCAACTCAACTCAACTCGACTCGACTCGACTCGACTCGACTCGATTCGACTCGACTCGACTCGACTCAACTCAACTCACCTCACCTCACCTCAACTCAACTCAACTCAACTCAACTCAACTCAACTCAACTCAACTCAACTCAGTCAACTCAACTCAGTCAACTCAACTCAGCCAACTCAACTCAACTCAACTCAACTCAACTCAACTCAACGCAACGCAACGCAACGCAACGCAACTCACTCACTCAACTCAACTCAACTCAACTCAACTCAACTCAACTCAACTCAACTCAACTCAACCCAACGCAACGCAACTCATTCAACTCAACACAACTCAACTCAACTCAACTCAACTCAGTCAACTCAACTCAGTCAACTTAACTCAACTCAACTCAACTCAACTCAACTCAACTCAGTCAACTCAACTAAGTCAACTCAACTCAACTCAACTCAACTCAACTCAACTCAACTCAACTCAACTCAACTCAACTCAACTCAACTCAAATCAACTCAACTCAACTCAACTCAACTCAACTCAACTCAACTCAACTCAACCCAACGCAACGCAACTCACTCAACTCAACTCGACTCGACTCAACTCAACTCAACTCAACTCAACTCAACTCAACTCAACTCAGTCAACTCAACTCAGTCAACTCAACTCAACTCAACTCAACTCAACTCAACTCAACTCAGTCAACTCTACTCAGTCAACTCAACTCAACTCAACTCAACTCAACTCAACTCAACTCAACTCAACTCAACTCAAATCAACTCAACTCAACTCAACTCAACTCAACTCAACTCACCTCACCTCAACCCAACCCAACCCAACCCAACCCAACCCAACCCAACTCAACTCAACTCATCTCAACTCAACTAAACTCAACTCAACTCAACTCACCTCACCTCAACCCAACCCAACCCAACCCACCCCACCCCACCCCACCCCACCCCACCCCAACTCAACTCAACTCAACTCAACTCAACTCAACTCAACTCAACTCAACGCAACGCAACGCAACGCAACGCAACGCAACGCAACTCACTCACTCAACTCAACTCAACTCAACTCAACTCAACTCAACTCAAATCAACTCAACTCAACTCAACTCAACTCAACTCAACTCAACCCAACGCAACGCAACTCACTCAACTCAACTCAACTCAGTCAACTCAACTCAGTCAACTCAACTCAACTCAACTCAACTCAACTCAACTCAGTCAACTCAACTCAACTCAACTCAACTCAACTCAACTCAACTCAACTCACCTCACCTCACCTCAACTCAACTCAACTCAACTCAACTCAACTCAACTCAACTCAGCTCAACTCAACTCAACTCAACTCAACTCAGTCAAATCAACTCAGTCAACTCAACTCAACTCAACTCAACTCAACTCAACTCAACTCAACGCAACTCACTCACTCACTCACTCACTCAACTCAACTCAACTCAACTCAACTCAACTCAGTCAACTCAACTCAGTCAACTCAACTCAACTCAACTCAACTCAACTCAACGCAACTCACTCACTCACTCAACTCAACTCGACTCGACTCGACTCGACTCGACTCGACTCGACTCGACTCGACTCGACTCGACTCAACTCAACTCACCTCACCTCACCTCAACTCAACTCAACTCAACTCAACTCAACTCAACTCAACTCAACTCAACGCAACGCAACGCAACTCACTCACTCAACTCAACTCAACTCAACTCAACTCAACTCAACTCAACTCAACTCAACTCAACTCAACCCAACTCAACTCAACTCAACTCAACCCAGCGCAACGCAACTCACTCAACTCAACTCAACTCAACTCAACTCAACTCAACTCAACTCAACTCAACTCAACTCAACTCAGTCAACTCAACTCAGTCAACTCAACTCAACTCAACTCAACTCAACTCAACTCAGTCAACTCAACTAAGTCAACTCAACTCAACTCAACTCAAATCAGTCAACTCAACTCAGCCAACTCAACTCAACTCAACTCAACTCAACTCAACGCAACGCAACGCAACGCAACTCACTCACTCAACTCAACTCAACTCAACTCAACTCAACTCAACTCAACTCAACTCAACTCAACTCAACCCAACTCAACTCAACTCAACTCAACCCAGCGCAACGCAACTCACTCAACTCAACTCAACTCAACTCAACTCAACTCAACTCAACTCAACTCAACTCAACTCAACTCAGTCAACTCAACTCAGTCAACTCAACTCAACTCAACTCAACTCAACTCAACTCAACTCAGTCAACTCAACTAAGTCAACTCAACTCAACTCAACTCAACTCAACTCAACTCAACTCAACTCAACTCAACTCAACTCAACTCAACTCAACTCAAATCAACTCAACTCAACTCAACTCAACTCAACTCAACTCAACTCAACTCAACTCAACCCAACGCAACGCAACTCACTCAACTCAACTCAACTCAACTCGACTCAACTCAACTCAACTCAACTCAACTCAACTCAACTCAACTCAACTCAACTCAACTCAGTCAACTCAACTCAGTCAACTCAACTCAACTCAACTCAACTCAACTCAACTCAGTCAACTCAACTCAGTCAACTCAACTCAACTCAACTCAACTCAACTCAACTCAAATCAACTCAACTCAACTCAACTCAACTCAACTCAACTCAACTCACCTCACCTCAACCCAACCCAACCCAACCCAACCCAACCCAACCCGCCTCAACTCAACTCAACTCAACTCAACTCAACTCAACTCAGTCAACTCAACTCAGTCAACTCAACTCAACTCAACTCAACTCAACTCAACTCAACGCAACGCAACGCAACTCACTCACTCACTCAACTCAACTCAACTCAACTCAACTCAAGTTGCCGTAAGTTGTCGTGTAAGTTGCCGTAAGTTGCCGTAAGTTGCCGTAAGTTG
Source organism: Lumbricus terrestris (assembly GCA_949752735.1). Lineage (NCBI taxonomy): Eukaryota > Metazoa > Annelida > Clitellata > Crassiclitellata > Lumbricidae > Lumbricus > Lumbricus terrestris. The sequence goes on from OX457045.1 coordinate 41,800, forward strand.
CTCTAAGTTGCCGTAAGTTGCCGTAAGTTGCCGTAAGTTCTCGTAAGTTTCCGTAAGTTGCCGTGTAAGTCCCGTAAGTTGCCGTAAGTTGCCGTAAGTTGCCGTGTAAGTTGCCCTAAGCTGCCGTAATTTGCCGTAAGTTGCTCTAAGTTGCCGTAGGTTGCCGTACGTTGCCGTAAGTTGCCGTAGGTTGCCGTTAGTTGCCGGAAGTTGCCGTAAGTTGCCGTAAGTCGCCGTAAGTTACCGTGTAAGTTGCCGTAAGTTGCCGTAAGTTGCCGTATGTTTCCGTTAGTTCCCGTGTAAGTTGCCGTGTAAGTTGCGGTAAGTTGCCGTAAGTTTCCGTAAGTTGCCGTAAGTTGCCGTAAGTTATCGTGTATGTTGCCGTAAGTTGCCGTAAGTTGCCGTAAGTTTCCGTGTGAGTTGCCGTAAGTTGCCTTATTTTTCCGTAAGTTGCCGTAAGTTGCCGTAAGTTGTCGTAAGTTGCCGTGTATGTTGCCGTAAGTTGCCGCAAGTTGCCGTAAGTTGCCGTGAGTTGCCGTGTATGTTGCCGTAAGTTGCCGTAAGTTGCCGTAAGTTGCCGTGTATGTTGCCGTAAGTTGCCGCAAGTTGCCGTAAGTTGCCGTAAGTTGCCGTGTAAGTTGCCGTAAGTTGCCGTAAGTTGCCGTCAGTTTCCGTAAGTTGCCGCAAGTTGCCGTAGGTTGCCGTAATTTGCCGTAAGTTGCCGTAAGTTGCCGTGTAAGTTGCCTAAAGTTGCCGTAAGTTACCGTAACTTGCCGTGTAAGCTGCCGTGTAAGTTGCCGTGTAAGTTGCCGTAAGTTACCGTAAGATGCCGTAATTGCCGTGTATGTTGCCGTAAGTTGCCGTAAGTTGCCGTAAATTTCCGTAAGTTGCCGTAAGTTGCCGTGTAAGATGCCGTAAGTTGCCGTAAGTTGTCGTAAGTTGTCGTACGTGGCCGTAAGTTGCCGTAAGTTGCCGTAAGTTGCCGTAAGTTGCCGTAAGTTGCCGTGTAAGTTGCCGTAAGTTGCCGTAAGTTGCCGTAAGTTGCCGTGTAAGTTGCCGATAGTTGCCGTAAGTTGCCGTAAGTTGCCGTGTAAGTTGCCGTAAGTTGCCGCAAGTTGCCGTAACTCAACTCAGCTCAACTCAACTCAACTCAACTCAACTCAACTCAACTCAACTCAACTCAACTCAACTCAACTCAACTCAACTCAGTCAACTCAACTCAGTCAACTCAACTCAACTCAACTCAACTCAACTCAACGCAACTCACTCACTCACTCAACTCAACTCAACTCAACTCAACTCGACTCGACTCGACTCGACTCGACTCGACTCGACTCAACTCAACTCACCTCACCTCACCTCACCTCACCTCAACTCAACTCAACTCAACTCAACTCAACTCAACTCAACTCAACTCAACTCAACTCAACTCAACTCAACTCAACTCAACTCAACTCAACTCAACTCAACTCAACTCAGCTCACTCAACTCAACTCAGTCAACTCAACTCAGTCAACTCAACTCAACTCAACTCAACTCAACTCAACTCAACTCAACTCAACGCAACTCACTCAATCACTCAACTTAACTCAACTCAACTCAACTCAACTCAACTCAACTCAACTCAACTCAACGCAACGCAACGCAACGCAACGCAACTCACTCACTCAACTCAACTCAACTCAACTCAACTCAACTCAACTCAACTTAACTCAACTCAACTCAACTCAGTCAACTCAACTCAGTCAACTCAACTCAACTCAACTCAACTCAACTCAACGCAACTCAACTCAACTCAACTCAACTCAACTCAACTCAACTCAACTCAACTCAGCTCAGCTCAACTCAACTCAACTCAACTCAGTCAACTCAACTCAGTCAACTCAACTCAACGCAACGCAACGCAACGCAACGCAACGCAACGCAACTCACTCAACTCAACTCAACTCAACTCAACTCAACTCAACTCAACTCAACTCAACTCAACCCAACGCAACGCAACTCACTCAACTCTACTCAACTCAACTCAACTCAACTCAACTCAACTCAACTCAACTCAACTCAGTCAACTCAACTCAGTCAACTCAACTCAACTCAACTCAACTCAACTCAACTCAACTCAGTCAACTCAACTCAACTCAACTCAACTCAACTCAACTCAACTCAACTCAACTCAACTCAACTCACCTCACCTCAACTCAACTCAACTCAACTCAACTCAACTCAACTCAACTCAACTCAACTCAACTCAACTCAACTCAACTCAACTCAACTCAGTCAACTCAACTCAGTCAACTCAACTCAACTCAACTCAACTCAACTCAACTCAACTCAGCTCAACTCAACGCAACTCACTCACTCACTCACTCAACTCAACTCAACTCAACTCAACTCAACTCAACTCAACTCAACTCAGTCAACTCAACTCAGTCAACTCAACTCAACTCAACTCAACTCAACTCAACTCAACGCAACTCACTCACTCACTCAACTCAACTCAACTCGACTCGACTCGACTCGACTCGACTCGATTCGACTCGACTCGACTCGACTCAACTCAACTCACCTCACCTCACCTCAACTCAACTCAACTCAACTCAACTCAACTCAACTCAACTCAACTCAACTCAACTCAGTCAACTCAACTCAGTCAACTCAACTCAGCCAACTCAACTCAACTCAATTCAACTCAACTCAACTCAACGCAACGCAACGCAACGCAACGCAACTCACTCACTCAACTCAACTCAACTCAACTCAACTCAACTCAACTCAACTCAACTCAACTCAACTCAACCCAACGCAACGCAACTCACTCAACTCAACACAACTCAACTCAACTCAACTCAACTCAACTCAGTCAACTCAACTCAGTCAACTTAACTCAACTCAACTCAACTCAACTCAACTCAACTCAGTCAACTCAACTAAGTCAACTCAACTCAACTCAACTCAACTCAACTCAACTCAACTCAACTCAACTCAACTCAACTCAACTCAACTCAAATCAACTCAACTCAACTCAACTCAACTCAACTCAACTCAACTCAACTCAACCCAACGCAACGCAACTCACTCAACTCAACTCGACTCGACTCAACTCAACTCAACTCAACTCAACTCAACTCAACTCAGTCAACTCAACTCAGTCAACTCAACTCAACTCAACTCAACTCAACTCAACTCAACTCAGTCAACTCAACTCAGTCAACTCAACTCAACTCAACTCAACTCAACTCAACGCAACTCACTCACTCACTCAACTCAACTCAACTCGACTCGACTCGACTCGACTCGACTCGACTCGATTCGACTCGACTCGACTCGACTCAACTCAACTCACCTCACCTCACCTCAACTCAACTCAACTCAACTCAACTCAACTCAACTCAACTCAACTCAACTCAGTCAACTCAACTCAGTCAACTCAACTCAGCCAACTCAACTCAACTCAACTCAACTCAACTCAACTCAACGCAACGCAACGCAACGCAACGCAACTCACTCACTCAACTCAACTCAACTCAACTCAACTCAACTCAACTCAACTCAACTCAACCCAACGCAACGCAACTCATTCAACTCAACACAACTCAACTCAACTCAACTCAACTCAGTCAACTCAACTCAGTCAACTTAACTCAACTCAACTCAACTCAACTCAACTCAGTCAACTCAACTAAGTCAACTCAACTCAACTCAACTCAACTCAACTCAACTCAACTCAACTCAACTCAACTCAAATCAACTCAACTCAACTCAACTCAACTCAACTCAACTCAACTCAACTCAACTCAACCCAACGCAACGCAACTCACTCAACTCAACTCGACTCGACTCAACTCAACTCAACTCAACTCAACTCAACTCAACTCAGTCAACTCAACTCAGTCAACTCAACTCAACTCAACTTAACTCAACTCAACTCAACTCAGTCAACTCAACTCAGTCAACTCAACTCAACTCAACTCAACTCAACTCAACTCAACTCAACTCAACTCAAATCAACTCAACTCAACTCAACTCAACTCAACTCAACTCACCTCACCTCAACCCAACCCAACCCAACCCAACCCAACCCAACCCAACTCAACTCAACTCATCTCAACTCAACTAAACTCAACTCAACTCAACTCACCTCACCTCAACCCAACCCAACCCAACCCACCCCACCCCACCCCACCCCACCCCACCCCAACTCAACTCAACTCAACTCAACTCAACTCAACTCAACTCAACTCAACTCAACGCAACGCAACGCAACGCAACGCAACGCAACTCACTCACTCAACTCAACTCAACTCAACTCAACTCAACTCAACTCAAATCAACTCAACTCAACTCAACTCAACTCAACTCAACTCAACCCAACGCAACGCAACTCACTCAACTCAACTCAACTCAGTCAACTCAACTCAGTCAACTCAACTCAACTCAACTCAACTCAACTCAGTCAACTCAACTCAACTCAACTCAACTCAACTCAACTCAACTCAACTCACCTCACCTCACCTCAACTCAACTCAACTCAACTCAACTCAACTCAACTCAACTCAACTCAACTCAGCTCAACTCAACTCAACTCAACTCAACTCAGTCAAATCAACTCAGTCAACTCAACTCAACTCAACTCAACTCAACTCAACTCAACTCAACGCAACTCACTCACTCACTCACTCACTCAACTCAACTCAACTCAACTCAACTCAACTCAACTCAACTCAGTCAACTCAACTCAGTCAACTCAACTCAACTCAACTCAACTCAACTCAACTCAACGCAACTCACTCACTCACTCAACTCAACTCGACTCGACTCGACTCGACTCGACTCGACTCGACTCGACTCGACTCGACTCGACTCAACTCAACTCACCTCACCTCACCTCAACTCAACTCAACTCAACTCAACTCAACTCAACTCAACTCAACTCAACTCAGCTCAACTCAAATCAGTCAACTCAACTCAGCCAACTCAACTCAACTCAACTCAACTCAACTCAACGCAACGCAACGCAACGCAACTCACTCACTCAACTCAACTCAACTCAACTCAACTCAACTCAACTCAACTCAACTCAACTCAACTCAACCCAACTCAACTCAACTCAACTCAACCCAGCGCAACGCAACTCACTCAACTCAACTCAACTCAACTCAACTCAACTCAACTCAACTCAACTCAACTCAACTCAACTCAGTCAACTCAACTCAGTCAACTCAACTCAACTCAACTCAACTCAACTCAACTCAACTCAGTCAACTCAACTAAGTCAACTCAACTCAACTCAACTCAACTCAACTCAACTCAACTCAACTCAACTCAACTCAACTCAACTCAACTCAACTCAAATCAACTCAACTCAACTCAACTCAACTCAACTCAACTCAACTCAACTCAACCCAACGCAACGCAACTCACTCAACTCAACTCAACTCAACTCGACTCAACTCAACTCAACTCAACTCAACTCAACTCAACTCAACTCAACTCAACTCAACTCAGTCAACTCAACTCAGTCAACTCAACTCAACTCAACTCAACTCAACTCAACTCAGTCAACTCAACTCAGTCAACTCAACTCAACTCAACTCAACTCAACTCAACTCAAATCAACTCAACTCAACTCAACTCAACTCAACTCAACTCAACTCACCTCACCTCAACCCAACCCAACCCAACCCAACCCAACCCGCCTCAACTCAACTCAACTCAACTCAACTCAACTCAACTCAGTCAACTCAACTCAGTCAACTCAACTCAACTCAACTCAACTCAACTCAACTCAACGCAACGCAACGCAACTCACTCACTCACTCAACTCAACTCAACTCAACTCAACTCAAGTTGCCGTAAGTTGTCGTGTAAGTTGCCGTAAGTTGCCGTAAGTTGCCGTAAGTTGCTCTAAGTTGCCGTAAGTTGCCGTAAGTTGCCGTAAGTTCTCGTAAGTTTCCGTAAGTTGCCGTGTAAGTCCCGTAAGTTGCCGTAAGTTGCCGTAAGTTGCCGTGTAAGTTGCCGTAAGCTGCCGTAATTTGCCGTAAGTTGCTCTAAGTTGCCGTAGGTTGCCGTACGTTGCCGTAAGTTGCCGTAGGTTGCCGTTAGTTGCCGGAAGTTGCCGTAAGTTGCCGTAAGTCGCCGTAAGTTACCGTGTAAGTTGCCGTAAGTTGCCGTAAGTTGCCGTATGTTTCCGTTAGTTCCCGTGTAAGTTGCCGTGTAAGTTGCGGTAAGTTGCCGTAAGTTTCCGTAAGTTGCCGTAAGTTGCCGTAAGTTATCGTGTATGTTGCCGTAAGTTGCCGTAAGTTGCCGTAAGTTTCCGTGTGAGTTGCCGTAAGTTGCCTTATTTTTCCGTAAGTTGCCGTAAGTTGCCGTAAGTTGTCGTAAGTTGCCGTGTATGTTGCCGTAAGTTGCCGCAAGTTGCCGTAAGTAGCCGTGAGTTGCCGTGTATGTTGCCGTAAGTTGCCGTAAGTTGCCGTAAGTTGCCGTGTATGTTGCCGTAAGTTGCCGCAAGTTGCCGTAAGTTGCCGTAAGTTGCCGTGTAAGTTGCCGTAAGTTGCCGTAAGTTGCCGTCAGTTTCCGTAAGTTGCCGCAAGTTGCCGTAGGTTGCCGTAATTTGCCGTAAGTTGCCGTAAGTTGCCGTGTAAGTTGCCTAAAGTTGCCGTAAGTTACCGTAACTTGCCGTGTAAGCTGCCGTGTAAGTTGCCGTGTAAGTTGCCGTAAGTTACCGTAAGATGCCGTAATTGCCGTGTATGTTGCCGTAAGTTGCCGTAAGTTGCCGTAAATTTCCGTAAGTTGCCGTAAGTTGCCGTGTAAGATGCCGTAAGTTGCCGTAAGTTGTCGTAAGTTGTCGTACGTGGCCGTAAGTTGCCGTAAGTTGCCGTAAGTTGCCGTAAGTTGCCGTAAGTTGCCGTGTAAGTTGCCGTAAGTTGCCGTAAGTTGCCGTAAGTTGCCGTGTAAGTTGCCGATAGTTGCCGTAAGTTGCCGTAAGTTGCCGTGTAAGTTGCCGTAAGTTGCCGCAAGTTGCCGTAACTCAACTCAGCTCAACTCAACTCAACTCAACTCAACTCAACTCAACTCAACTCAACTCAACTCAGTCAACTCAACTCAGTCAACTCAACTCAACTCAACTCAACTCAACTCAACGCAACTCACTCACTCACTCAACTCAACTCAACTCAACTCAACTCGACTCGACTCGACTCGACTCGACTCGACTCAACTCAACTCACCTCACCTCACCTCACCTCACCTCAACTCAACTCAACTCAACTCAACTCAACTCAACTCAACTCAACTCAACTCAACTCAACTCAACTCAACTCAACTCAACTCAACTCAACTCAGCTCACTCAACTCAACTCAGTCAACTCAACTCAGTCAACTCAACTCAACTCAACTCAACTCAACTCAACTCAACTCAACTCAACTCAACGCAACTCACTCAATCACTCAACTTAACTCAACTCAACTCAACTCAACTCAACTCAACTCAACTCAACTCAACTCAACGCAACGCAACGCAACGCAACGCAACTCACTCACTCAACTCAACTCAACTCAACTCAACTCAACTCAACTCAACTCAACTTAACTCAACTCAACTCAACTCAGTCAACTCAACTCAGTCAACTCAACTCAACTCAACTCAACTCAACTCAACGCAACTCAACTCAACTCAACTCAACTCAACTCAACTCAACTCAACTCAACTCAGCTCAGCTCAACTCAACTCAACTCAACTCAGTCAACTCAACTCAGTCAACTCAACTCAACTCAACTCAACTCAACTCAACTCAACTCAACTCAACTCAACTCAACTCAACTCAACTCAACTCAACTCAACTCAACTCAACTCAACTCAACTCAACTCAACTCAACTCAACTCAACTCAACTCAACTCACCTCAACTCAACTCAACTCAACTCAACTCAACTCAACTCAACTCAACTCAACTCAACTCAACTCACCTCAACCCAACCCAACCCAACCCAACTCACCCCACCCCACCCCAACCCAACCCAACCCAACCCATCCCAACCCAACTCAACTCAACTCAACTCAACTCAACGCAACGCAACGCAACGCAACGCAACGCAACTCACTCAACTCAACTCAACTCAACTCAACTCAACTCAACTCAAATCAACTCAACTCAACTCAACTCAACTCAACTCAACTCAACTCAACCCAAAGCAACGCAACTCACTCAACTCTACTCAACTCAACTCAACTCAACTCAACTCAACTCAACTCAACTCAACTCAGTCAACTCAACTCAGTCAACTCAACTCAACTCAACTCAACTCAGTCAACTCAACTCAACTCAACTCAACTCAACTCAACTCAACTCAACTCAACTCAACTCAACTCAACTCAACTCAACTCAACTCAACTCAACTCAGCTCAACTCAGCTCAACTCAGTCAACTCAACTCAGTCAACTCAACTCAACTCAACTCAACTCAACTCAACTCAACTCAACGCAACTCACTCACTCACTCAACTCAACTCAACTCAACTCAACTCAACTCAACTCAACTCAACTCAGTCAACTCAACTCAGTCAACTCAACTCAACTCAACTCAACTCAACTCAACGCAACTCACTCACTCACTCAACTCAACTCAACTCGACTCGACTCGACTCGACTCGACTCGACTCGACTCGACTCGACTCAACTCAACTCACCTCACCTCACCTCAACTCAACTCAACTCAACTCAACTCAACTCAACTCAAATCAACTCAACTCAACTCAACTCAACTCAACTCAACCCAACGCAACGCAACTCACTCAACTCTACTCAACTCAACTCAACTCAACTCAACTCAACTCAACTCAACTCAACTCAGTCAACTCAACTCAACTCAACTCAACTCAACTCAACTCAACTCAGCTCAGCTCAACTCAACTCAACTCAACTCAGTCAACTCAACTCAGTCAACTCAACTCAACTCAACTCAACTCAGTCAACTCAACTCAACTCAACTCAACTCAACTCAACTCAACTCAACTCAACTAGACTCACCTCACCTCAACTCAACTCAACTCAACTCAACTCAACTCAACTCAACTCAACTCAACTCAACTCAACTCACCTCAACTCAACTCAACTCAACTCAACTCAACTCAACTCAACTCAACTCAACTCAACTCAACTCAACTCAACTCAACTCAACTCAACTCAACTCAACTCAACTCAACTCACCTCACCTCACCTCAACCCAACCCAACCCACCCCACCCCACCCCACCCCACCCCACCCCACCCCACCCCACCCCAACCCAACCCAACCCAACCCAACCCAACCCAACCCAACTCAACGCAACGCAACGCAACGCAACGCAACGCAACGCAACGCAACGCAACGCAACTCACTCACTCAACTCAACTCAACTCAACTCAACTCAACTCAACTCAACTCAACTCAAATCAACTCAACTCAACTCAACTCAACTCAACTCAACTCAACTCAACTCAACTCAGTCAACTCAACTCAACTCAACTCAACTCAACTCAACTCAACTCAACTCAACTCAACTCAACTCAACTCAACTCAACTCAACTCAACTCAACTCAACTCAACTCAACTCAACTCAACTCAACTCAACTCAACTCAACTCAACTCAACTCACCTCAACCCAACCCAACCCAACCCAACCCACCCCACCCCACCCCAACCCAACCCAACCCAACCCAACCCAACCCAACTCAACTCAACTCAACTCAACTCAACTCAACGCAACGCAACGCAACGCAACGCAACGCAACTCACTCAATTCAACTCAACTCAACTCAACTCAACTCAACTCAACTGAACTCAACTCAACTCAGTCAACTCAACTCAGTCAACTCAACTCAACTCAACTCAACTTAACTCAACTCAGTCAACTCAACTCAACTCAACTCAACTCAACTCAACTCAACTCAACTCACCTCACCTCACCTCAACTCAACTCAACTCAACTCAACTCAACTCAACTCAACTCAACTCAACTCAACTCAACTCAACTCAACTCAACTCAACTCAGTCAACTCAACTCAGTCAACTCAACTCAACTCAACTCAACTCAACTCAACTCAACTCAACGCAACTCACTCACTCACTCAACTCAACTCAACTCAACTCAACTCAACTCAACTCAACTCAGTCAACTCAACTCAGTCAACTCAACTCAACTCAACTCAACCCAACTCAACTCAACTCAACGCAACTCACTCACTCACTCAACTCAACTCAACTCGACTCGACTCGACTCGACTCGACTCGACTCGACTCGACTCGACTCGACTCAACTCAACTCACCTCACCTCACCTCAACTCAACTCAACTCAACTCAACTCAACTCAACTCAACTCAAATCAACTCAACTCAACTCAACTCAACTCAACTCAACTCAACCCAACGCAACGCAACTCACTCAACTCTACTCAACTCAACTCAACTCAACTCAACTCAACTCAACCCAACTCAACTCAACTCAGTCAACTCAACTCAACTCAACTCAACTCAACTCAGCTCAGCTCAACTCAACTCAACTCAACTCAGTCAACTCAACTCAGTCAACTCAACTCAACTCAACTCAACTCAGTCAACTCAACTCAACTCAACTCAACTCAACTCAACTCAACTCAACTCACCTCACCTCACCTCAACTCAACTCAACTCAACTCAACTCAACTCAACTCAACTCAACTCAACTCAACTCAACTCACCTCAACTCAACTCAACTCAACTCAACTCAACTCAACTCAACTCAACTCAACTCAACTCAACTCAACTCAACTCAACTCAACTCAACTCAACTCAACTCAACTCAACTCACCTCACCTCAACCCAACCCAACCCAACCCACCCCACCCCACCCCACCCCACCCCAACCCAACCCAACCCAACCCAACCCAACCCAACCCAACTCAACTCAACGCAACGCAACGCAACGCAACGCAACGCAACGCAACGCAACTCACTCACTCAACTCAACTCAACTCAACTCAACTCAACTCAAATCAACTCAACTCAACTCAACTCAACTCAACTCAACTCAACCCAACGCAACGCAACTCACTCAACTCTACTCAACTCAACTCAACTCAACTCAACTCAACTCAGTCAACTCAACTCAGTCAACTCAACTCAACTCAACTCAACTCAACTCAACTCAGTCAACTCAACTCAACTCAACTCAACTCAACTCAACTCAACTCAACTCAACTCAACTCACCTCACCTCACCTCAACTCAACTCAACTCAACTCAACACAACTCAACTCAACTCAACTCAACTCAACTCAGTCAACTCAACTCAGTCAACTCAACTCAACTCAACTCAACTCAACTCAACTCAACGCAACTCACTCACTCACTCAACTCAACTCAACTCAACTCAACTCAACTCAACTCAACTCAACTCAACTCAACTCAACTCAACTCAACTCAACTCAACTCAACTCAGCTCAACTCAACTCAACTCAGTCAACTCAACTCAGTCAACTCAACTCAACTCAACTCAACTCAACTCAACTCAACTCAACTCAACTCAACTCAACTCAACTCAACTCAACTCAACTCAACTCAACTCAACTCAACTCAACTCACCTCAACCCAACCCAACCCAACCCAACCCACCCCACCCCACCCCACCCCAACCCAACCCAACCCAACCCGAACCAACTCAACTCAACTCAACTCAACTCAACGCAACGCAACGCAACGCAACGCAACGCAACGCAACTCACTCAACTCAACTCAACTCAACTCAACTCAACTCAACTCAACTCAACTCAACTCAACTCAACCCAACGCAACGCAACTCACTCAACTCTACTCAACTCAACTCAACTCAAGTCAACTCAACTCAACTCAACTCAACTCAACTCAGTCAACTCAACTCAGTCAACTCAACTCAACTCAACTCAGTCAACTCAACTCAACTCAACTCAACTCAACTCAACTCAACTCAACTCAACTCACCTCACCTCACCTCAACTCAACTCAACTCAACTCAACTCAACTCAACTCAACTCAACTCAACTCAACTCAACTCAACTCAACTCAACTCAACTCAGTCAACTCAACTCAGTCAACTCAACTCAACTCAACTCAACTCAACTCAACTCAACTCAACTCAGCTCAACTCAACGCAACTCACTCACTCACTCACTCAACTCAACTCAACTCAACTCAACTCAACTCAACTCAACTCAGTCAACTCAACTCAGTCAACTCAACTCAACTCAACTCAACTCAACTCAACTCAACGCAACTCACTCACTCACTCAACTCAACTCAACTCGACTCGACTCGACTCGACTCGACTCGATTCGACTCGACTCGACTCGACTCAACTCAACTCACCTCACCTCACCTCAACTCAACTCAACTCAACTCAACTCAACTCAACTCAACTCAACTCAACTCAGTCAACTCAACTCAGTCAACTCAACTCAGCCAACTCAACTCAACTCAACTCAACTCAACTCAACTCAACGCAACGCAACGCAACGCAACGCAACTCACTCACTCAACTCAACTCAACTCAACTCAACTCAACTCAACTCAACTCAACTCAACTCAACCCAACGCAACGCAACTCACTCAACTCAACACAACTCAACTCAACTCAACTCAACTCAACTCAGTCAACTCAACTCAGTCAACTTAACTCAACTCAACTCAACTCAACTCAACTCAGTCAACTCAACTAAGTCAACTCAACTCAACTCAACTCAACTCAACTCAACTCAACTCAACTCAACTCAACTCAAATCAACTCAACTCAACTCAACCCAACTCAACTCAACTCAACTCAACTCAACTCAACTCAACCCAACGCAACGCAACTCACTCAACTCAACTCGACTCGATTCAACTCAACTCAACTCAACTCAACTCAGTCAACTCAACTCAGTCAACTCAACTCAACTCAACTCAACTCAACTCAACTCAACTCAACTCAGTCAACTCAACTCAGTCAACTCAACTCAACTCAACTCAACTCAACTCAACTCAACTCAACTCAACTCAACTCAACTCAACTCAAATCAACTCAACTCAACTCAACTCAACTCAACTCAACTCACCTCACCTCAACCCAACCCAACCCAACCCAACCCAACCCAACTCAACTCAACTCATCTCAACTCAACTCAACTCAACTCAACTCAACTCACCTCACCTCAACCCAACCCAACCCAACCCACCCCACCCCACCCCACCCCACCCCAACTCAACTCAACTCAACTCAACTCAACTCAACTCAACCCAACGCAACGCAACTCACTCAACTCAACACAACTCAACTCAACTCAACTCAACTCAGTCAACTCAACTCAGTCAACTTAACTCAACTCAACCCAACTCAACTCAACTCAACTCAACTCAACTCAACTCAACCCAACGCAACGCAACTCACTCAACTCAACTCGACTCGACTCAACTCAACTCAACTCAACTCAACTCAACTCAGTCAACTCAACTCAGTCAACTCAACTCAACTCAACTCAACTCAACTCAACTCAACTCAACTCAGTCAACTCAACTCAGTCAACTCAACTCAACTCAACTCAACTCAACTCAACTCAACTCAACTCAACTCAACTCAACTCAACTCAACTCAAATCAACTCAACTCAACTCAACTCAACTCAACTCAACTCAACTCACCTCACCTCAACCCAACCCAACCCAACCCAACCCAACCCAACCCAACCCAACTCAACTCATCTCAACTCAACTCAACTCAACTCAACTCAACTCACCTCACCTCAACCCAACCCAACCCAACCCACCCCACCCCACCCCACCCCACCCCACCCCAACTCAACTCAACTCAACTCAACTCAACTCAACTCAACTCAACTCAACTCAACGCAACGCAACGCAACGCAACGCAACGCAACGCAACGCAACTCACTCACTCAACTCAACTCAACTCAACTCAACTCAACTCAACTCAAATCAACTCAACTCAACTCAACTCAACTCAACTCAACTCAACCCAACGCAACGCAACTCACTCAACTCAACTCAACTCAGTCAACTCAACTCAGTCAACTCAACTCAACTCAACTCAACTCAACTCAGTCAACTCAACTCAACTCAACTCAACTCAACTCAACTCAACTCAACTCAACTCACCTCACCTCACCTCAACTCAACTCAACTCAACTCAACTCAACTCAACTCAACTCAACTCAACTCAACTCAACTCAACTCAGTCAAATCAACTCAGTCAACTCAACTCAACTCAACTCAACTCAACTCAACTCAACTCAACGCAACTCACTCACTCACTCACTCACTCAACTCAACTCAACTCAACTCAACTCAACTCAACTCAGTCAACTCAACTCAGTCAACTCAGCTCAACTCAACTCAACTCAACTCAACTCAACTCAACGCAACTCACTCACTCACTCAACTCAACTCGACTCGACTCGACTCGACTCGACTCGACTCGACTCGACTCGACTCGACTCGACTCAACTCAACTCACCTCACCTCACCTCAACTCAACTCAACTCAACTCAACTCAACTCAACTCAGCTCAACTCAAATCAGTCAACTCAACTCAGCCAACTCAACTCAACTCAACTCAACTCAACTCAACGCAACGCAACGCAACGCAACGCAACTCACTCACTCAACTCAACTCAACTCAACTCAACTCAACTCAACTCAACTCAACTCAACTCAACCCAACTCAACTCAACTCAACTCAACTCAACTCAACTCAGTCAACTCAACTCAGTCAACTCAACTCAACTCAACTCAACTCAACTCAACTCAACTCAACTCAGTCAACTCAACTAAGTCAACTCAACTCAACTCAACTCAACTCAACTCAACTCAACTCAACTCAACTCAACTCAACTCAACTCAACTCAACTCAAATCAACTCAACTCAACTCAACTCAACTCAACTCAACTTAACTCAACTCAACCCAACGCAACGCAACTCACTCAACTCAACTCAACTCAACTCGACTCAACTCAACTCAACTCAACTCAACTCAACTCAGTCAACTCAACTCAGTCAACTCAACTCAACTCAACTCAACTCAACTCAACTCAGTCAACTCAACTCAGTCAACTCAACTCAACTCAACTCAACTCAACTCAACTCAACTCAAATCAACTCAACTCAACTCAACTCAACTCAACTCAACTCAACTCACCTCACCTCAACCCAACCCAACCCAACCCAACCCAACCCACCTCAACTCAACTCAACTCAACTCAACTCAACTCAGTCAACTCAACTCAGTCAACTCAACTCAACTCAACTCAACTCAACTCAACTCAACTCAACGCAACGCAACGCAACTCACTCACTCACTCAACTCAACTCAACTCAACTCAACTCAACTCAAGTTGCCGTAAGTTGTCGTGTAAGTTGCCGTAAGTTGCCGTAAGTTGCCGTAAGTTGCTCTAAGTTGCCGTAAGTTGCCGTAAGTTGCCGTAAGTTCTCGTAAGTTTCCGTAAGTTGCCGTGTAAGTCCCGTAAGTTGCCGTAAGTTGCCGTAAGTTGCCGTGTAAGTTGCCGTAAGCTGCCGTAATTTGCCGTAAGTTGCTCTAAGTTGCCGTAGGTTGCCGTACGTTGCCGTAAGTTGCCGTAGGTTGCCGTTAGTTGCCGGAAGTTGCCGTAAGTTGCCGTAAGTCGCCGTAAGTTACCGTGTAAGTTGCCGTAAGTTGCCGTAAGTTGCCGTATGTTTCCGTTAGTTCCCGTGTAAGTTGCCGTGTAAGTTGCGGTAAGTTGCCGTAAGTTGCCGTAAGTTGCCGTAAGTTGCCGTAAGTTACCGTGTATGTTGCCGTAAGTTGCCGTAAGTTGCCGTAAGTTTCCGTGTGAGTTGCCGTAAGTTGCCTTATTTTTCCGTAAGTTGCCGTAAGTTGCCGTAAGTTGTCGTAAGTTGCCGTGTATGTTGCCGTAAGTTGCCGCAAGTTGCCGTAAGTTGCCGTAAGTTGCCGTGTAAGTTGCCGTAAGTTGCCGTAAGTTGCCGTAAGTTACCGTGTATGTTGCCGTAAGTTGCCTTAAGTTGCCGTGTGAGTTGCCGTGTAAGTTGCCGTAAGTTGCCGTAAGTTGCCGTAAGTTGCCGTGTATGTTGCCGTAAGTTGCCGCAAGTTGCCGTAAGTTGCCGTAAGTTGCCGTGTAAGTTGCCGTAAGTTGCCGTAAGTTGCCGTCAGTTTCCGTAAGTTGCCGCAAGTTGCCGTAGGTTGCCGTAATTTGCCGTAAGTTGCCGTAAGTTGCCGTGTAAGTTGCCTAAAGTTGCCGTAAGTTACCGTAACTTGCCGTGTAAGCTGCCGTGTAAGTTGCCGTGTAAGTTGCCGTAAGTTACCGTAAGATGCCGTAATTGCCGTGTATGTTGCCGTAAGTTGCCGTAAGTTGCCGTAAATTTCCGTAAGTTGCCGTAAGTTGCCGTGTAAGATGCCGTAAGTTGCCGTAAGTTGTCGTAAGTTGTCGTACGTGGCCGTAAGTTGCCGTAAGTTGCCGTAAGTTGCCGTAAGTTGCCGTAAGTTGCCGTGTAAGTTGCCGTAAGTTGCCGTAAGTTGCCGTAAGTTGCCGTGTAAGTTGCCGATAGTTGCCGTAAGTTGCCGTAAGTTGCCGTGTAAGTTGCCGTAAGTTGCCGCAAGTTGCCGTAACTCAACTCAGCTCAACTCAACTCAACTCAGTCAACTCAACTCAGTCAACTCAACTCAACTCAACCCAACCCAACCCAACCCAACCCATCCCAACCCAACCCAACCCACCTCAGCTCAACTCAACTCAACTCAACTCAACTCAACTCAACTCAACTCACCTCACCTCACCCCAACTCAACTCAACTCAACTCAACTCAACTCAACTCAACTCAACTCACCTCACCTCAACTCAACTCAACTCAACTCAACTCAACTCAACTCAACTCAGTCAACTCAACTCAGTCAACTCAACTCAACTCAACTCAACTCAACTCAACGCAACTCACTCACTCACTCAACTCAACTCAACTCAACTCAACTCGACTCGACTCGACTCGACTCGACTCGACTCAACTCAACTCACCTCACCTCACCTCACCTCACCTCAACTCAACTCAACTCAACTCAACTCAACTCAACTCAACTCAACTCAACTCAACTCAACTCAACTCAACTCAACTCAACTCAACTCAACTCAGCTCACTCAACTCAACTCAGTCAACTCAACTCAGTCAACTCAACTCAACTCAACTCAACTCAACTCAACTCAACTCAACTCAACTCAACGCAACTCACTCAATCACTCAACTTAACTCAACTCAACTCAACTCAACTCAACTCAACTCAACTCAAGGCAACGCAACGCAACGCAACGCAACTCACTCACTCAACTCAACTCAACTCAACTCAACTCAACTCAACTCAACTCAACTCAACTCAATCAACTCAACTCAGTCAACTCAACTCAACTCAACTCAACTCAACTCAACGCAACTCAACTCAACTCAACTCAACTCAACTCAACTCAACTCAGCTCAGCTCAACTCAACTCAACTCAACTCAGTCAACTCAACTCAGTCAACTCAACTCAACTCAACTCAACTCAACTCAACTCAACTCAACTCAACTCAACTCAACTCAACTCAACTCAACTCAACTCAACTCAACTCAACTCAACTCAACTCAACTCAACTCACCTCAACTCAACTCAACTCAACTCAACTCAACTCAACTCAACTCAACTCAACTCAACTCAACTCAACTCACCTCAACCCAACCCAACCCAACCCAACTCACCCCACCCCACCCCAACCCAACCCAACCCAACCCAACCCAACTCAACTCAACTCAACTCAACTCAACGCAACGCAACGCAACGCAACGCAACGCAACTCACTCAACTCAACTCAACTCAACTGAACTCAACTCAAATCAACTCAACTCAACTCAACTCAACTCAACTCAACTCAACCCAACGCAACGCAACTCACTCAACTCTACTCAACTCAACTCAACTCAACTCAACTCAACTCAACTCAACTCAACTCAGTCAACTCAACTCAGTCAACTCAACTCAACTCAACTCAACTCAGTCAACTCAACTCAACTCAACTCAACTCAACTCAACTCAACTCAACTCAACTCACCTCACCTCACCTCAACTCAACTCAACTCAACTCAACTCAACTCAACTCAACTCAACTCAACTCAACTCAACTCAACTCAACTCAGTCAACTCAACTCAGTCAACTCAACTCAACTCAACTCAACTCAACTCAACTCAACTCAACTCAACTCAACTCAACTCAACGCAACTCACTCACTCACTCAACTCAACTCAACTCAACTCAACTCAACTCAACTCAACTCAGTCAACTCAACTCAGTCAACTCAACTCAACTCAACTCAACTCAACTCAACGCAACTCACTCACTCACTCAACTCAACTCAACTCGACTCGACTCGACTCGACTCGACTCGACTCGACTCAACTCAACTCACGTCACCTCACCTCAACTCAACTCAACTCAACTCAACTCAACTCAACTCAAATCAACTCAACTCAACTCAACTCAACTCAGCAAAGCTCAACTCAACTCAACTCAACTCAGTCAACTCAACTCAGTCAACTCAACTCAACTCAACTCAACTCAACTCAACTCAACTCAGTCAACTCAACTCAACTCAACTCAACTCAACTCAACTCAACTCAGCTCAGCTCAACTCAACTCAACTCAACTCAGTCAACTCAACTCAGTCAACTCAACTCAACTCAACTCAACTCAGTCAACTCAACTCAACTCAACTCAACTCAACTCAACTCAACTCAACTCACCTCACCTCACCTCAACTCAACTCAACTCAACTCAACTCAACTCAACTCAACTCAACTCAACTCAACTCAACTCAAATCAACTCAACTCAACTCAACTCAACTCAACTCAACTCAACTCAACTCAACTCACCTCAACCCAACCCAACCCAACCCAACTCACCCCACCCCACCCCAACCCAACCCAACCCAACCCATCCCAACCCAACTCAACTCAACTCAACTCAACTCAACTCAACGCAACGCAACGCAACGCAACGCAACGCAACGCAACGCAACGCAACTCACTCAACTCAACTCAACTCAACTCAACTCAACTCAACTCAACTCAAATCAACTCAACTCAACTCAACTCAACTCAACTCAACTCAACTCAACCCAACGCAACGCAACTCACTCAACTCTACTCAACTCAACTCAACTCAACTCAACTCAACTCAACTCAACTCAACTCAGTCAACTCAACTCAGTCAACTCAACTCAACTCAACTCAGTCAACTCAACTCAACTCAACTAAACTCAACTCAACTCAACTCAACTCAACTCAACTCAACTCAACTCAACTCAACTCAACTCAACTCAACTCAACTCAACTCAACTCAACTCAACTCAACTCAACTCAGCTCAACTCAGCTCAACTCAGTCAAATCAACTCAGTCAACTCAACTCAACTCAACTCAACTCAACTCAACTCAACTCAACGCAACTCACTCACTCACTCAAATCAACTCAACTCAACTCAACTCAACTCAACTCAACTCAGTCAACTCAACTCAGTCAACTCAACTCAACTCAACTCAACTCAACTCAACGCAACTCACTCACTCACTCAACTCAACTCAACTCGACTCGACTCTACTCGACTCGACTCGACTCGACTCGACTCGACTCAACTCAACTCACCTCACCTCACCTCAACTCAACTCAACTCAACTCAACTCAACTCAACTCAACTCAAATCAACTCAACTCAACTCAACTCAACTCAACTCAACTCAACCCAACGCAACGCAACTCACTCAACTCTACTCAACTCAACTCAACTCAACTCAACTCAACTCAACTCAACTCAACTCAGTCAACTCAACTCAACTCAACTCAACTCAACTCAACTCAACTCAGCTCAGCTCAACTCAACTCAACTCAACTCAGTCAACTCAACTCAGTCAACTCAACTCAACTCAACTCAACTCAGTCAACTCAACTCAACTCAACTCAACTCAACTCAACTCAACTCAACTCAACTAGACTCACCTCACCTCAACTCAACTCAACTCAACTCAACTCAACTCAACTCAACTCAACTCAACTCAACTCAACTCAAACTCAACTCACCTCAACTCAACTCAACTCAACTCAACTCAACTCAACTCAACTCAACTCAACTCAACTCAACTCAACTCAACTCAACTCAACTCAACTCAACTCAACTCAACTCAACTCAACTCAACTCACCTCACCTCACCTCAACCCAACCCAACCCACCCCACCCCACCCCACCCCACCCCACCCCACCCCACCCCACCCCAACCCAACCCAACCCAACCCAACCCAACCCAACTCAACTCAACGCAACGCAACGCAACGCAACGCAACGCAACGCAACGCAACGCAACTCACTCACTCAACTCAACTCAACTCAACTCAACTCAACTCAACTCAACTCAACTCAAATCAACTCAACTCAACTCAACTCAACTCAACTCAACTCAACTCAACTCAACTCAACTCAACTCAGTCAACTCAACTCAACTCAACTCAACTCAACTCAACTCAACTCAACTCAACTCAACTCAACTCAACTCAACTCAACTCAACTCAACTCAACTCAACTCAACTCAACTCAACTCAACTCACCTCAACCCAACCCAACCCAACCCACCCCACCCCACCCCAACCCAACCCAACCCAACCCAACCCAACCCAACCCAACCCAACTCAACTCAACTCAACTCAACGCAACGCAACGCAACGCAACGCAACGCAACGCAACTCACTCAACTCAACTCAACTCAACTCAACTCAACTCAACTGAAATCAACTCAACTCAACTCAACTCAACTCAACTCAACCCAACGCAACGCAACTCACTCAACTCTACTCAACTCAACTCAACTCAACTCAACTCAACTGAACTCAACTCAACTCAGTCAACTCAACTCAGTCAACTCAACTCAACTCAACTCAACTTAACTCAACTCAGTCAACTCAACTCAACTCAACTCAACTCAACTCAACTCAACTCAACTCACCTCACCTCACCTCAACTCAACTCAACTCAACTCAACTCAACTCAACTCAACTCAACTCAACTCAACTCAACTCAACTCAACTCAACTCAACTCAGTCAACTCAACTCAGTCAACTCAACTCAACTCAACTCAACTCAACTCAACTCAACTCAACGCAACTCACTCACTCACTCAACTCAACTCAACTCAACTCAACTCAACTCAACTCAGTCAACTCAACTCAGTCAACTCAACTCAACTCAACTCAACCCAACTCAACTCAACTCAACGCAACTCACTCACTCACTCAACTCAACTCAACTCGACTCGACTCGACTCGACTCGACTCGACTCGACTCGACTCGACTCGACTCGACTCAACTCAACTCACCTCACCTCACCTCAACTCAACTCAACTCAACTCAACTCAACTCAACTCAACTCAAATCAACTCAACTCAACTCAACTCAACTCAACTCAACTCAACTCAACCCAACGCAACGCAACTCACTCAACTCTACTCAACTCAACTCAACTCAACTCAACTCAACTCAACTCAACCCAACTCAACTCAACTCAGTCAACTCAACTCAACTCAACTCAACTCAACTCAGCTCAGCTCAACTCAACTCAACTCAACTCAGTCAACTCAACTCAGTCAACTCAACTCAACTCAACTCAACTCAGTCAACTCAACTCAACTCAACTCAACTCAACTCAACTCACCTCACCTCACCTCAACTCAACTCAACTCAACTCAACTCAACTCAACTCAACTCAACTCAACTCAACTCAACTCAACTCACCTCAACTCAACTCAACTCAACTCAACTCAACTCAACTCAACTCAACTCAACTCAACTCAACTCAACTCAACTCAACTCAACTCAACTCAACTCTACTCAACTCAACTCAACTCAACTCAACTCAACTGAACTCAACTCAACTCAGTCAACTCAACTCAGTCAACTCAACTCAACTCAACTCAACTTAACTCAACTCAGTCAACTCAACTCAACTCAACTCAACTCAACTCAACTCAACTCACCTCACCTCACCTCAACTCAACTCAACTCAACTCAACTCAACTCAACTCAACTCAACTCAACTCAACTCAACTCAACTCAACTCAACTCAACTCAACTCAGTCAACTCAACTCAGTCAACTCAACTCAACTCAACTCAACTCAACTCAACTCAACGCAACTCACTCACTCACTCAACTCAACTCAACTCAACTCAACTCAACTCAACTCAACTCAGTCAACTCAACTCAGTCAACTCAACTCAACTCAACTCAACCCAACTCAACTCAACTCAACGCAACTCACTCACTCACTCAACTCAACTCAACTCGACTCGACTCGACTCGACTCGACTCGACTCGACTCGACTCGACTCGACTCAACTCAACTCACCTCACCTCACCTCAACTCAACTCAACTCAACTCAACTCAACTCAACTCAACTCAAATCAACTCAACTCAACTCAACTCAACTCAACTCAACTCAACTCAACCCAACGCAACGCAACTCACTCAACTCTACTCAACTCAACTCAACTCAACTCAACTCAACTCAACTCAACCCAACTCAACTCAACTCAGTCAACTCAACTCAACTCAACTCAACTCAACTCAGCTCAGCTCAACTCAACTCAACTCAACTCAGTCAACTCAACTCAGTCAACTCAACTCAACTCAACTCAACTCAGTCAACTCAACTCAACTCAACTCAACTCAACTCAACTCAACTCACCTCACCTCACCTCAACTCAACTCAACTCAACTCAACTCAACTCAACTCAACTCAACTCAACTCAACTCACCTCAACTCAACTCAACTCAACTCAACTCAACTCAACTCAACTCAACTCAACTCAACTCAACTCAACTCAACTCAACTCAACTCAACTCAACTCAACTCAACTCAACTCAACTCACCTCACCTCAACCCAACCCAACCCAACCCACCCCACCCCACCCCACCCCACCCCAACCCAACCCAACCCAACCCAACCCAACCCAACTCAACTCAACTCAACGCAACGCAACGCAACGCAACGCAACGCAACGCAACGCAACTCACTCACTCAACTCAACTCAACTCAACTCAACTCAAATCAACTCAACTCAACTCAAACTCAACTCACCTCAACTCAACTCAACTCAACTCAACTCAACTCAACTCAACTCAACTCAACTCAACTCAACTCAACTCAACTCAACTCAACTCAACTCAACTCAACTCACCTCACCTCACCTCAACCCAACCCAACCCACCCCACCCCACCCCACCCCACCCCACCCCACCCCACCCCACCCCACCTCACCCCAACCCAACCCAACCCAACCCAACCCAACTCAACTCAACGCAACGCAAC
Source organism: Lumbricus terrestris (assembly GCA_949752735.1). Classification (NCBI taxonomy): domain Eukaryota; kingdom Metazoa; phylum Annelida; class Clitellata; order Crassiclitellata; family Lumbricidae; genus Lumbricus; species Lumbricus terrestris. The sequence continues at coordinate 65,200 of OX457045.1, forward strand.
GCAACGCAACGCAACGCAACGCAACGCAACTCACTCACTCAACTCAACTCAACTCAACTCAACTCAACTCAACTCAACTCAACTCAAATCAACTCAACTCAACTCAACTCAACTCAACTCAACTCAACTCAACTCAACTCAGTCAACTCAACTCAACTCAACTCAACTCAACTCAACTCAACTCAACTCAACTCAACTCAACTCAACTCAACTCAACTCAACTCAACTCAACTCAACTCAACTCAACTCAACTCAACTCAACTCAACTCACCTCAACCCAACCCAACCCAACCCAACCCACCCCACCCCACCCCAACCCAACCCAACCCAACCCAACCCAACCCAACCCAACCCAACCCAACTCAACTCAACTCAACGCAACGCAACGCAACGCAACGCAACGCAACGCAACTCACTCAACTCAACTCAACTCAACTCAACTCAACTCAACTCAACTGAAATCAACTCAACTCAACTCAACTCAACTCAACTCAACCCAACGCAACGCAACTCACTCAACTCTACTCAACTCAACTCAACTCAACTCAACTCAACTGAACTCAACTCAACTCAGTCAACTCAACTCAGTCAACTCAACTCAACTCAACTCAACTTAACTCAACTCAGTCAACTCAACTCAACTCAACTCAACTCAACTCAACTCAACTCAACTCACCTCACCTCACCTCAACTCAACTCAACTCAACTCAACTCAACTCAACTCAACTCAACTCAACTCAACTCAACTCAACTCAACTCAACTCAGCTCAACTCAACTCACTCAACTCAACTCAGTCAACTCAACTCAACTCAACTCAACTCAACTCAACTCAACTCAACGCAACTCACTCACTCACTCAACTCAACTCAACTCAACTCAACTCAACTCAACTCAGTCAACTCAACTCAGTCAACTCAACTCAACTCAACTCAACCCAACTCAACTCAACTCAACGCAACTCACTCACTCACTCAACTCAACTCAACTCGACTCGACTCGACTCGACTCGACTCGACTCGACTCGACTCGACTCGACTCAACTCAACTCACCTCACCTCACCTCAACTCAACTCAACTCAACTCAACTCAACTCAACTCAACTCAAATCAACTCAACTCAACTCAACTCAACTCAACTCAACTCAACTCAACCCAACGCAACGCAACTCACTCAACTCTACTCAACTCAACTCAACTCAACTCAACTCAACTCAACTCAACTCAACCCAACTCAACTCAACTCAGTCAACTCAACTCAACTCAACTCAACTCAACTCAGCTCAGCTCAACTCAACTCAACTCAACTCAGTCAACTCAACTCAGTCAACTCAACTCAACTCAACTCAACTCAGTCAACTCAACTCAACTCAACTCAACTCAACTCAACTCAACTCACCTCACCTCACCTCAACTCAACTCAACTCAACTCAACTCAACTCAACTCAACTCAACTCAACTCAACTCAACTCAACTCACCTCAACTCAACTCAACTCAACTCAACTCAACTCAACTCAACTCAACTCAACTCAACTCAACTCAACTCAACTCAACTCAACTCAACTCACCTCACCTCAACCCAACCCAACCCAACCCACCCCACCCCACCCCACCCCACCCCACCCCAACCCAACCCAACCCAACCCAACCCAACCCAACTCAACTCAACTCAACGCAACGCAACGCAACGCAACGCAACGCAACGCAACTCACTCACTCAACTCAACTCAACTCAACTCAACTCAACTCAAATCAACTCAACTCAACTCAACTCAACTCAACTCAACTCAACCCAACGCAACGCAACTCACTCAACTCTACTCAACTCAACTCAACTCAACTCAACTCAACTCAGTCAACTCAACTCAGTCAACTCAACTCAACTCAACTCAACTCAACTCAACTCAGTCAACTCAACTCAACTCAACTCAACTCAACTCAACTCAACTCAACTCACCTCACCTCACCTCAACTCAACTCAACTCAACTCAACTCAACTCAACTCAACTCAACTCAACTCAACTCAACTCAGTCAACTCAACTCAGTCAACTCAACTCAACTCAACTCAACTCAACTCAACTCAACGCAACTCACTCACTCACTCAACTCAACTCAACTCAACTCAACTCAACTCAACTCAACTCAACTCAACTCAACTCAACTCAACTCAACTCAACTCAACTCAACTCAACTCAACTCAGCTCAACTCAACTCAACTCAGTCAACTCAACTCAGTCAACTCAACTCAACTCAACTCAACTCAACTCAACTCAACTCAACTCAACTCAACTCAACTCAACTCAACTCAACTCAACTCAACTCAACTCAACTCACCTCAACCCAACCCAACCCAACCCAACCCACCCCACCCCACCCCAACCCAACCCAACCCAACCCAAACCAACTCAACTCAACTCAACTCAACTCAACGCAACGCAACGCAACGCAACGCAACGCAACGCAACTCACTCAACTCAACTCAACTCAACTCAACTCAACTCAACTCAACTCAACTCAACTCAACTCAACCCAACGCAACGCAACTCACTCAACTCTACTCAACTCAACTCAACTCAAGTCAACTCAACTCAACTCAACTCAACTCAGTCAACTCAACTCAGTCAACTCAACTCAACTCAACTCAACTCAACTCAACTCAACTCAGTCAACTCAACTCAACTCAACTCAACTCAACTCAACTCAACTCAACTCAACTCACCTCACCTCACCTCAACTCAACTCAACTCAACTCAACTCAACTCAACTCAACTCAACTCAACTCAACTCAACTCAACTCAACTCAGTCAACTCAACTCAGTCAACTCAACTCAACTCAACTCAACTCAACTCAACTCAACTCAGCTCAACTCAACGCAACTCACTCACTCACTCACTCAACTCAACTCAACTCAACTCAACTCAACTCAACTCAACTCAGTCAACTCAACTCAGTCAACTCAACTCAACTCAACTCAACTCAACTCAACTCAACGCAACTCACTCACTCACTCAACTCAACTCAACTCGACTCGACTCGACTCGACTCGACTCGATTCGATTCGACTCGACTCGACTCGACTCAACTCAACTCACCTCACCTCACCTCAACTCAACTCAACTCAACTCAACTCAACTCAACTCAACTCAACTCAACTCAACTCAGTCAACTCAACTCAGTCAACTCAACTCAGCCAACTCAACTCAACTCAACTCAACTCAACTCAACTCAACGCAACGCAACGCAACGCAACGCAACTCACTCACTCAACTCAACTCAACTCAACTCAACTCAACTCAACTCAACTCAACTCAACCCAACGCAACGCAACTCACTCAACTCAACACAACTCAACTCAACTCAACTCAACTCAACTCAGTCAACTCAACTCAGTCAACTTAACTCAACTCAACTCAACTCAACTCAACTCAGTCAACTCAACTAAGTCAACTCAACTCAACTCAACTCAACTCAACTCAACTCAACTCAACTCAACTCAACTCAAATCAACTCAACTCAACTCAACCCAACTCAACTCAACTCAACTCAACTCAACTCAACTCAACCCAACGCAACGCAACTCACTCAACTCAACTCGACTCGACTCAACTCAACTCAACTCAACTCAACTCAGTCAACTCAACTCAGTCAACTCAACTCAACTCAACTCAACTCAACTCAACTCAACTCAACTCAGTCAACTCAACTCAGTCAACTCAACTCAACTCAACTCAACTCAACTCAACTCAACTCAACTCAACTCAACTCAACTCAACTCAACTCAAATCAACTCAACTCAACTCAACTCAACTCAACTCACCTCACCTCAACCCAACCCAACCCAACCCAACCCAACCCAACCCAACTCAACTCAACTCATCTAAACTCAACTCAACTCAACTCAACTCAACTCACCTCACCTCAACCCAACCCAACCCAACCCACCCCACCCCACCCCACCCCACCCCAACTCAACTCAACTCAACTCAACTCAACTCAACTCAACCCAACGCAACGCAACTCACTCAACTCAACACAACTCAACTCAACTCAACTCAACTCAACTCAACTCAGTCAACTCAACTCAGTCAACTTAACTCAACTCAACTCAACTCAACTCAACTCAGTCAACTCAACTAAGTCAACTCAACTCAACTCAACTCAACTCAACTCAACTCAACTCAACTCAACTCAACTCAACTCAAATCAACTCAACTCAACTCAACCCAACTCAACTCAACTCAACTCAACTCAACTCAACTCAACCCAACGCAACGCAACTCACTCAACTCAACTCGACTCGACTCAACTCAACTCAACTCAACTCAACTCAACTCAGTCAACTCAACTCAGTCAACTCAACTCAACTCAACTCAACTCAACTCAACTCAACTCAGTCAACTCAACTCAGTCAACTCAACTCAACTCAACTCAACTCAACTCAACTCAACTCAACTCAACTCAACTCAAATCAACTCAACTCAACTCAACTCAACTCAACTCAACTCAACTCACCTCACCTCAACCCAACCCAACCCAACCCAACCCAACCCAACCCAACTCAACTCAACTCATCTCAACTCAACTCAACTCAACTCAACTCAACTCACCTCACCTCAACCCAACCCAACCCAACCCACCCCACCCCACCCCACCCCACCCCACCCCAACTCAACTCAACTCAACTCAACTCAACTCAACTCAACTCAACCCAACGCAACGCAACTCACTCAACTCTACTCAACTCAACTCAACTCAACTCAACTCAACTCAACTCAACCCAACTCAACTCAACTCAGTCAACTCAACTCAACTCAACTCAACTCAACTCAGCTCAGCTCAACTCAACTCAACTCAACTCAGTCAACTCAACTCAGTCAACTCAACTCAACTCAACTCAACTCAGTCAACTCAACTCAACTCAACTCAACTCAACTCAACTCAACTCACCTCACCTCACCTCAACTCAACTCAACTCAACTCAACTCAACTCAACTCAACTCAACTCAACTCAACTCAACTCACCTCAACTCAACTCAACTCAACTCAACTCAACTCAACTCAACTCAACTCAACTCAACTCAACTCAACTCAACTCAACTCAACTCACCTCACCTCAACCCAACCCAACCCAACCCACCCCACCCCACCCCACCCCACCCCAACCCAACCCAACCCAACCCAACCCAACTCAACTCAACTCAACTCAACGCAACGCAACGCAACGCAACGCAACGCAACGCAACGCAACTCACTCACTCAACTCAACTCAACTCAACTCAACTCAACTCAAATCAACTCAACTCAACTCAACTCAACTCAACTCAACTCAACCCAACGCAACGCAACTCACTCAACTCTACTCAACTCAACTCAACTCAACTCAACTCAACTCAGTCAACTCAACTCAGTCAACTCAACTCAACTCAACTCAACTCAACTCAACTCAGTCAACTCAACTCAACTCAACTCAACTCAACTCAACTCAACTCAACTCAACTCAACTCACCTCACCTCACCTCAACTCAACTCAACTCAACTCAACTCAACTCAACTCAACTCAACTCAACTCAACTCAACTCAACTCAGTCAACTCAACTCAGTCAACTCAACTCAACTCAACTCAACTCAACTCAACTCAACTCAACGCAACTCACTCACTCACTCAACTCAACTCAACTCAACTCAACTCAACTCAACTCAACTCAACTCAACTCAACTCAACTCAACTCAACTCAACTCAACTCAACTCAACTCAACTCAACTCAACTCAACGCAACTCACTCACTCACTCAACTCAACTCGACTCGACTCGACTCGACTCGACTCGACTCGACTCGACTCGACTCGACTCGACTCGACTCGACTCAACTCAACTCACCTCACCTCACCTCAACTCAACTCAACTCAACTCAACTCAACTCAACTCAACTCAACTCAACTCAACTCAGCTCAACTCAAATCAGTCAACTCAACTCAGCCAACTCAACTCAACTCAACTCAACTCAACTCAACGCAACGCAACGCAACGCAACGCAACTCACTCACTCAACTCAACTCAACTCAACTCAACTCAACTCAACTCAACTCAACTCAACTCAACCCAACTCAACTCAACTCAACTCAACCCAGCGCAACGCAACTCACTCAACTCAACTCAACTCAACTCAACTCAACTCAACTCAACTCAACTCAACTCAACTCAACTCAACTCAGTCAACTCAACTCAGTCAACTCAACTCAACTCAACTCAACTCAACTCAACTCAACTCAGTCAACTCAACTAAGTCAACTCAACTCAACTCAACTCAACTCAACTCAACTCAACTCAACTCAACTCAACTCAACTCAACTCAAATCAACTCAACTCAACTCAACTCAACTCAACTCAACTCAACTTAACTCAACTCAACCCAACGCAACGCAACTCACTCAACTCAACTCAACTCAACTCGACTCAACTCAACTCAACTCAACTCAACTCAACTCAACTCAGTCAACTCAACTCAGTCAACTCAACTCAACTCAACTCAACTCAACTCAACTCAGTCAACTCAACTCAGTCAACTCAACTCAACTCAACTCAACTCAACTCAACTCAACTCAAATCAACTCAACTCAACTCAACTCAACTCAACTCAACTCAACTCACCTCACCTCAACCCAACCCAACCCAACCCAACCCAACCCACCTCAACTCAACTCAACTCAACTCAACTCAACTCAGTCAACTCAACTCAGTCAACTCAACTCAACTCAACTCAACTCAACTCAACTCAACTCAACGCAACGCAACGCAACTCACTCACTCACTCAACTCAACTCAACTCAACTCAACTCAACTCAAGTTGCCGTAAGTTGTCGTGTAAGTTGCCGTAAGTTGCCGTAAGTTGCCGTAAGTTGCTCTAAGTTGCCGTAAGTTGCCGTAAGTTGCCGTAAGTTCTCGTAAGTTTCCGTAAGTTGCCGTGTAAGTCCCGTAAGTTGCCGTAAGTTGCCGTAAGTTGCCGTGTAAGTTGCCGTAAGCTGCCGTAATTTGCCGTAAGTTGCTCTAAGTTGCCGTAGGTTGCCGTACGTTGCCGTAAGTTGCCGTAGGTTGCCGTTAGTTGCCGGAAGTTGCCGTAAGTTGCCGTAAGTCGCCGTAAGTTACCGTGTAAGTTGCCGTAAGTTGCCGTAAGTTGCCGTATGTTTCCGTTAGTTCCCGTGTAAGTTGCCGTGTAAGTTGCGGTAAGTTGCCGTAAGTTGCCGTAAGTTGCCGTAAGTTGCCGTAAGTTACCGTGTATGTTGCCGTAAGTTGCCGTAAGTTGCCGTAAGTTTCCGTGTGAGTTGCCGTAAGTTGCCTTATTTTTCCGTAAGTTGCCGTAAGTTGCCGTAAGTTGTCGTAAGTTGCCGTGTATGTTGCCGTAAGTTGCCGCAAGTTGCCGTAAGTTGCCGTAAGTTGCCGTGTAAGTTGCCGTAAGTTGCCGTAAGTTGCCGTAAGTTACCGTGTATGTTGCCGTAAGTTGCCTTAAGTTGCCGTGTGAGTTGCCGTGTAAGTTGCCGTAAGTTGCCGTAAGTTGCCGTAAGTTGCCGTGTATGTTGCCGTAAGTTGCCGCAAGTTGCCGTAAGTTGCCGTAAGTTGCCGTGTAAGTTGCCGTAAGTTGCCGTAAGTTGCCGTCAGTTTCCGTAAGTTGCCGCAAGTTGCCGTAGGTTGCCGTAATTTGCCGTAAGTTGCCGTAAGTTGCCGTGTAAGTTGCCTAAAGTTGCCGTAAGTTACCGTAACTTGCCGTGTAAGCTGCCGTGTAAGTTGCCGTGTAAGTTGCCGTAAGTTACCGTAAGATGCCGTAATTGCCGTGTATGTTGCCGTAAGTTGCCGTAAGTTGCCGTAAATTTCCGTAAGTTGCCGTAAGTTGCCGTGTAAGATGCCGTAAGTTGCCGTAAGTTGTCGTAAGTTGTCGTACGTGGCCGTAAGTTGCCGTAAGTTGCCGTAAGTTGCCGTAAGTTGCCGTAAGTTGCCGTGTAAGTTGCCGTAAGTTGCCGTAAGTTGCCGTAAGTTGCCGTGTAAGTTGCCGATAGTTGCCGTAAGTTGCCGTAAGTTGCCGTGTAAGTTGCCGTAAGTTGCCGCAAGTTGCCGTAACTCAACTCAGCTCAACTCAACTCAACTCAGTCAACTCAACTCAGTCAACTCAACTCAACTCAACCCAACCCAACCCAACCCAACCCATCCCAACCCAACCCAACCCACCTCAGCTCAACTCAACTCAACTCAACTCAACTCAACTCAACTCAACTCAACTCACCTCACCTCACCCCAACTCAACTCAACTCAACTCAACTCAACTCAACTCAACTCAACTCAACTCACCTCACCTCAACTCAACTCAACTCAACTCAACTCAACTCAACTCAACTCAACTCAGTCAACTCAACTCAGTCAACTCAACTCAACTCAACTCAACTCAACTCAACGCAACTCACTCACTCACTCAACTCAACTCAACTCAACTCAACTCGACTCGACTCGACTCGACTCGACTCGACTCAACTCAACTCACCTCACCTCACCTCACCTCAACTCAACTCAACTCAACTCAACTCAACTCAACTCAACTCAACTCAACTCAACTCAACTCAACTCAACTCAACTCAACTCAACTCAACTCAGCTCACTCAACTCAACTCAGTCAACTCAACTCAGTCAACTCAACTCAACTCAACTCAACTCAACTCAACTCAACTCAACTCAACTCAACTCAACTCAGCTCAGCTCAACTCAACTCAACTCAACTCAGTCAACTCAACTCAGTCAACTCAACTCAACTCAACTCAACTCAGTCAACTCAACTCAACTCAACTCAACTCAACTCAACTCAACTCACCTCACCTCACCTCAACTCAACTCAACTCAACTCAACTCAACTCAACTCAACTCAACTCAACTCAACTCACCTCAACTCAACTCAACTCAACTCAACTCAACTCAACTCAACTCAACTCAACTCAACTCAACTCAACTCAACTCAACTCAACTCAACTCAACTCAACTCACCTCACCTCAACCCAACCCAACCCAACCCACCCCACCCCACCCCACCCCACCCCAACCCAACCCAACCCAACCCAACCCAACTCAACTCAACTCAACTCAACGCAACGCAACGCAACGCAACGCAACGCAACGCAACGCAACTCACTCACTCAACTCAACTCAACTCAACTCAACTCAACTCAAATCAACTCAACTCAACTCAACTCAACTCAACTCAACTCAACTCAACTCAACCCAACGCAACGCAACTCACTCAACTCTACTCAACTCAACTCAACTCAACTCAACTCAACTCAGTCAACTCAACTCAGTCAACTCAACTCAACTCAACTCAACTCAACTCAACTCAGTCAACTCAACTCAACTCAACTCAACTCAACTCAACTCAACTCAACTCAACTCAACTCACCTCACCTCACCTCAACTCAACTCAACTCAACTCAACTCAACTCAACTCAACTCAACTCAACTCAACTCAACTCAACTCAGTCAACTCAACTCAGTCAACTCAACTCAACTCAACTCAACTCAACTCAACTCAACTCAACTCAACGCAACTCACTCACTCACTCAACTCAACTCAACTCAACTCAACTCAACTCAACTCAACTCAACTCAACTCAACTCAACTCAACTCAACTCAACTCAACTCAACTCAACGCAACTCACTCACTCACTCAACTCAACTCGACTCGACTCGACTCGACTCGACTCGACTCGACTCGACTCGACTCGACTCGACTCGACTCGACTCGACTCAACTCAACTCACCTCACCTCACCTCAACTCAACTCAACTCAACTCAACTCAACTCAACTCAACTCAACTCAGCTCAACTCAAATCAGTCAACTCAACTCAGCCAACTCAACTCAACTCAACTCAACTCAACTCAACGCAACGCAACGCAACGCAACGCAACTCACTCACTCAACTCAACTCAACTCAACTCAACTCAACTCAACTCAACTCAACTCAACTCAACTCAACCCAACTCAACTCAACTCAACTCAACCCAGCGCAACGCAACTCACTCAACTCAACTCAACTCAACTCAACTCAACTCAACTCAACTCAACTCAACTCAACTCAACTCAGTCAACTCAACTCAGTCAACTCAACTCAACTCAACTCAACTCAACTCAACTCAACTCAGTCAACTCAACTAAGTCAACTCAACTCAACTCAACTCAACTCAACTCAACTCAACTCAACTCAACTCAACTCAACTCAACTCAAATCAACTCAACTCAACTCAACTCAACTCAACTCAACTCAACTTAACTCAACTCAACCCAACGCAACGCAACTCACTCAACTCAACTCAACTCAACTCGACTCAACTCAACTCAACTCAACTCAACTCAACTCAACTCAGTCAACTCAACTCAGTCAACTCAACTCAACTCAACTCAACTCAACTCAACTCAACTCAGTCAACTCAACTCAGTCAACTCAACTCAACTCAACTCAACTCAACTCAACTCAAATCAACTCAACTCAACTCAACTCAACTCAACTCAACTCAACTCACCTCACCTCAACCCAACCCAACCCAACCCAACCCAACCCACCTCAACTCAACTCAACTCAACTCAACTCAACTCAGTCAACTCAACTCAGTCAACTCAACTCAACTCAACTCAACTCAACTCAACTCAACTCAACGCAACGCAACGCAACTCACTCACTCACTCAACTCAACTCAACTCAACTCAACTCAACTCAAGTTGCCGTAAGTTGTCGTGTAAGTTGCCGTAAGTTGCCGTAAGTTGCCGTAAGTTGCTCTAAGTTGCCGCAAGTTGCCGTAAGTTGCCGTAAGTTCTCGTAAGTTTCCGTAAGTTGCCGTGTAAGTCCCGTAAGTTGCCGTAAGTTGCCGTAAGTTGCCGTGTAAGTTGCCGTAAGCTGCCGTAATTTGCCGTAAGTTGCTCTAAGTTGCCGTAGGTTGCCGTACGTTGCCGTAAGTTGCCGTAGGTTGCCGTTAGTTGCCGGAAGTTGCCGTAAGTTGCCGTAAGTCGCCGTAAGTTACCGTGTAAGTTGCCGTAAGTTGCCGTAAGTTGCCGTATGTTTCCGTTAGTTCCCGTGTAAGTTGCCGTGTAAGTTGCGGTAAGTTGCCGTAAGTTGCCGTAAGTTGCCGTAAGTTGCCGTAAGTTACCGTGTATGTTGCCGTAAGTTGCCGTAAGTTGCCGTAAGTTTCCGTGTGAGTTGCCGTAAGTTGCCTTATTTTTCCGTAAGTTGCCGTAAGTTGCCGTAAGTTGTCGTAAGTTGCCGTGTATGTTGCCGTAAGTTGCCGCAAGTTGCCGTAAGTTGCCGTAAGTTGCCGTGTAAGTTGCCGTAAGTTGCCGTAAGTTGCCGTAAGTTACCGTGTATGTTGCCGTAAGTTGCCTTAAGTTGCCGTGTGAGTTGCCGTGTAAGTTGCCGTAAGTTGCCGTAAGTTGCCGTAAGTTGCCGTGTATGTTGCCGTAAGTTGCCGCAAGTTGCCGTAAGTTGCCGTAAGTTGCCGTGTAAGTTGCCGTAAGTTGCCGTAAGTTGCCGTCAGTTTCCGTAAGTTGCCGCAAGTTGCCGTAGGTTGCCGTAATTTGCCGTAAGTTGCCGTAAGTTGCCGTGTAAGTTGCCTAAAGTTGCCGTAAGTTACCGTAACTTGCCGTGTAAGCTGCCGTGTAAGTTGCCGTGTAAGTTGCCGTAAGTTACCGTAAGATGCCGTAATTGCCGTGTATGTTGCCGTAAGTTGCCGTAAGTTGCCGTAAATTTCCGTAAGTTGCCGTAAGTTGCCGTGTAAGATGCCGTAAGTTGCCGTAAGTTGTCGTAAGTTGTCGTACGTGGCCGTAAGTTGCCGTAAGTTGCCGTAAGTTGCCGTAAGTTGCCGTAAGTTGCCGTGTAAGTTGCCGTAAGTTGCCGTAAGTTGCCGTAAGTTGCCGTGTAAGTTGCCGATAGTTGCCGTAAGTTGCCGTAAGTTGCCGTGTAAGTTGCCGTAAGTTGCCGCAAGTTGCCGTAACTCAACTCAGCTCAACTCAACTCAACTCAGTCAACTCAACTCAGTCAACTCAACTCAACTCAACCCAACCCAACCCAACCCAACCCATCCCAACCCAACCCAACCCACCTCAGCTCAACTCAACTCAACTCAACTCAACTCAACTCAACTCAACTCAACTCACCTCACCTCACCCCAACTCAACTCAACTCAACTCAACTCAACTCAACTCAACTCAACTCAACTCAACTCAACTCACCTCACCTCAACTCAACTCAACTCAACTCAACTCAACTCAACTCAACTCAACTCAGTCAACTCAACTCAGTCAACTCAACTCAACTCAACTCAACTCAACTCAACGCAACTCACTCACTCACTCAACTCAACTCAACTCAACTCAACTCGACTCGACTCGACTCGACTCGACTCGACTCAACTCAACTCACCTCACCTCACCTCACCTCAACTCAACTCAACTCAACTCAACTCAACTCAACTCAACTCAACTCAACTCAACTCAACTCAACTCAACTCAACTCAACTCAACTCAGCTCACTCAACTCAACTCAGTCAACTCAACTCAGTCAACTCAACTCAACTCAACTCAACTCAACTCAACTCAACTCAACTCAACTCAACTCAACGCAACTCACTCAATCACTCAACTTAACTCAACTCAACTCAACTCAACTCAACTCAACTCAACTCAACGCAACGCAACGCAACGCAACGCAACTCACTCACTCAACTCAACTCAACTCAACTCAACTCAACTCAACTCAACTCAACTCAACTCAGTCAACTCAACTCAGTCAACTCAACTCAACTCAACTCAACTCAACTCAACGCAACTCAACTCAACTCAACTCAACTCAACTCAACTCAACTCAACTCAACTCAGCTCAGCTCAACTCAACTGAACTCAACTCAGTCAACTCAACTCAGTCAACTCAACTCAACTCAACTCAACTCAACTCAACTCAACTCAACTCAACTCAACTCAACTCAACTCAACTCAACTCAACTCAACTCAACTCAACTCAACTCAACTCAACTCAACTCACCTCAACTCAACTCAACTCAACTCAACTCAACTCAACTCAACTCAACTCAACTCAACTCAACTCACCTCAACCCAACCCAAGCCAACCCAACTCACCCCACCCCACCCCAACCCAACCCAACCCAACCCAACCCAACCCAACTCAACTCAACTCAACTCAACTCAACGCAACGCAACGCAACGCAACGCAACGCAACGCAACGCAACGCAACTCACTCAACTCAACTCAACTCAACTCAACTCAACTCAAATCAACTCAACTCAACTCAACTCAACTCAACTCAACTCAACCCAACGCAACGCAACTCACTCAACTCTACTCAACTCAACTCAACTCAACTCAACTCAACTCAACTCAACTCAGTCAACTCAACTCAGTCAACTCAACTCAACTCAACTCAACTCAGTCAACTCAACTCAACTCAACTCAACTCAACTCAACTCAACTCAACTCACCTCACCTCACCTCAACTCAACTCAACTCAACTCAACTCAACTCAACTCAACTCAACTCAACTCAACTCAACTCAACTCAACTCAACTCAGTCAACTCAACTCAGTCAACTCAACTCAACTCAACTCAACTCAACTCAACTCAACTCAACTCAACGCAACTCACTCACTCACTCAACTCAACTCAACTCAACTCAACTCAACTCAACTCAACTCAGTCAACTCAACTCAGTCAACTCAACTCAACTCAACTCAACTCAACTCAACGCAACTCACTCACTCACTCAACTCAACTCAACTCGACTCGACTCGACTCGACTCGACTCGACTCAACTCAACTCACGTCACCTCACCTCAACTCAACTCAACTCAACTCAACTCAACTCAACTCAACTCAAATCAACTCAACTCAACTCAACTCAACTCAACTCAACCCAACGCAACGCAACTCACTCAACTCTACTCAACTCAACTCAACTCAACTCAACTCAACTCAACTCAGTCAACTCAACTCAACTCAACTCAACTCAACTCAACTCAACTCAACTCAGCTCAGCTCAACTCAACTCAACTCAACTCAGTCAACTCAACTCAGTCAACTCAACTCAACTCAACTCAACTCAGTCAACTCAACTCAACTCAACTCAACTCAACTCAACTCAACTCAACTCAACTCACCTCACCTCACCTCAACTCAACTCAACTCAACTCAACTCAACTCAACTCAACTCAACTCAACTCAACTCAACTCAACTCAACTCAACTCAACGCAACTCACTCACTCACTCAACTCAACTCAACTCAACTCAACTCAACTCAACTCAACTCAACTCAACTCAACTCAACTCAACTCAACTCAACTCAACTCAACTCAACTCAACTCAACTCAACTCAACGCAACTCACTCACTCACTCAACTCAACTCGACTCGACTCGACTCGACTCGACTCGACTCGACTCGACTCGACTCGACTCGACTCGACTCGACTCAACTCAACTCACCTCACCTCACCTCAACTCAACTCAACTCAACTCAACTCAACTCAACTCAACTCAACTCAACTCAACTCAGCTCAACTCAAATCAGTCAACTCAACTCAGCCAACTCAACTCAACTCAACTCAACTCAACTCAACGCAACGCAACGCAACGCAACGCAACTCACTCACTCAACTCAACTCAACTCAACTCAACTCAACTCAACTCAACTCAACTCAACTCAACCCAACTCAACTCAACTCAACTCAACCCAGCGCAACGCAACTCACTCAACTCAACTCAACTCAACTCAACTCAACTCAACTCAACTCAACTCAACTCAACTCAACTCAACTCAGTCAACTCAACTCAGTCAACTCAACTCAACTCAACTCAACTCAACTCAACTCAACTCAGTCAACTCAACTAAGTCAACTCAACTCAACTCAACTCAACTCAACTCAACTCAACTCAACTCAACTCAACTCAACTCAACTCAAATCAACTCAACTCAACTCAACTCAACTCAACTCAACTCAACTTAACTCAACTCAACCCAACGCAACGCAACTCACTCAACTCAACTCAACTCAACTCGACTCAACTCAACTCAACTCAACTCAACTCAACTCAACTCAGTCAACTCAACTCAGTCAACTCAACTCAACTCAACTCAACTCAACTCAACTCAGTCAACTCAACTCAGTCAACTCAACTCAACTCAACTCAACTCAACTCAACTCAACTCAAATCAACTCAACTCAACTCAACTCAACTCAACTCAACTCAACTCACCTCACCTCAACCCAACCCAACCCAACCCAACCCAACCCACCTCAACTCAACTCAACTCAACTCAACTCAACTCAGTCAACTCAACTCAGTCAACTCAACTCAACTCAACTCAACTCAACTCAACTCAACTCAACGCAACGCAACGCAACTCACTCACTCACTCAACTCAACTCAACTCAACTCAACTCAACTCAAGTTGCCGTAAGTTGTCGTGTAAGTTGCCGTAAGTTGCCGTAAGTTGCCGTAAGTTGCTCTAAGTTGCCGTAAGTTGCCGTAAGTTGCCGTAAGTTCTCGTAAGTTTCCGTAAGTTGCCGTGTAAGTCCCGTAAGTTGCCGTAAGTTGCCGTAAGTTGCCGTGTAAGTTGCCGTAAGCTGCCGTAATTTGCCGTAAGTTGCTCTAAGTTGCCGTAGGTTGCCGTACGTTGCCGTAAGTTGCCGTAGGTTGCCGTTAGTTGCCGGAAGTTGCCGTAAGTTGCCGTAAGTCGCCGTAAGTTACCGTGTAAGTTGCCGTAAGTTGCCGTAAGTTGCCGTATGTTTCCGTTAGTTCCCGTGTAAGTTGCCGTGTAAGTTGCGGTAAGTTGCCGTAAGTTGCCGTAAGTTGCCGTAAGTTGCCGTAAGTTACCGTGTATGTTGCCGTAAGTTGCCGTAAGTTGCCGTAAGTTTCCGTGTGAGTTGCCGTAAGTTGCCTTATTTTTCCGTAAGTTGCCGTAAGTTGCCGTAAGTTGTCGTAAGTTGCCGTGTATGTTGCCGTAAGTTGCCGCAAGTTGCCGTAAGTTGCCGTAAGTTGCCGTGTAAGTTGCCGTAAGTTGCCGTAAGTTGCCGTAAGTTACCGTGTATGTTGCCGTAAGTTGCCTTAAGTTGCCGTGTGAGTTGCCGTGTAAGTTGCCGTAAGTTGCCGTAAGTTGCCGTAAGTTGCCGTGTATGTTGCCGTAAGTTGCCGCAAGTTGCCGTAAGTTGCCGTAAGTTGCCGTGTAAGTTGCCGTAAGTTGCCGTAAGTTGCCGTCAGTTTCCGTAAGTTGCCGCAAGTTGCCGTAGGTTGCCGTAATTTGCCGTAAGTTGCCGTAAGTTGCCGTGTAAGTTGCCTAAAGTTGCCGTAAGTTACCGTAACTTGCCGTGTAAGCTGCCGTGTAAGTTGCCGTGTAAGTTGCCGTAAGTTACCGTAAGATGCCGTAATTGCCGTGTATGTTGCCGTAAGTTGCCGTAAGTTGCCGTAAATTTCCGTAAGTTGCCGTAAGTTGCCGTGTAAGATGCCGTAAGTTGCCGTAAGTTGTCGTAAGTTGTCGTACGTGGCCGTAAGTTGCCGTAAGTTGCCGTAAGTTGCCGTAAGTTGCCGTAAGTTGCCGTGTAAGTTGCCGTAAGTTGCCGTAAGTTGCCGTAAGTTGCCGTGTAAGTTGCCGATAGTTGCCGTAAGTTGCCGTAAGTTGCCGTGTAAGTTGCCGTAAGTTGCCGCAAGTTGCCGTAACTCAACTCAGCTCAACTCAACTCAACTCAGTCAACTCAACTCAGTCAACTCAACTCAACTCAACCCAACCCAACCCAACCCAACCCATCCCAACCCAACCCAACCCACCTCAGCTCAACTCAACTCAACTCAACTCAACTCAACTCAACTCAACTCAACTCACCTCACCTCACCCCAACTCAACTCAACTCAACTCAACTCAACTCAACTCAACTCAACTCAACTCACCTCACCTCAACTCAACTCAACTCAACTCAACTCAACTCAACTCAACTCAACTCAGTCAACTCAACTCAGTCAACTCAACTCAACTCAACTCAACTCAACTCAACGCAACTCACTCACTCACTCAACTCAACTCAACTCAACTCAACTCGACTCGACTCGACTCGACTCGACTCGACTCAACTCAACTCACCTCACCTCACCTCACCTCAACTCAACTCAACTCAACTCAACTCAACTCAACTCAACTCAACTCAACTCAACTCAACTCAACTCAACTCAACTCAACTCAACTCAACTCAGCTCACTCAACTCAACTCAGTCAACTCAACTCAGTCAACTCAACTCAACTCAACTCAACTCAACTCAACTCAACTCAACTCAACTCAACTCAACTCAGCTCAGCTCAACTCAACTCAACTCAACTCAGTCAACTCAACTCAGTCAACTCAACTCAACTCAACTCAACTCAGTCAACTCAACTCAACTCAACTCAACTCAACTCAACTCAACTCACCTCACCTCACCTCAACTCAACTCAACTCAACTCAACTCAACTCAACTCAACTCAACTCAACTCAACTCACCTCAACTCAACTCAACTCAACTCAACTCAACTCAACTCAACTCAACTCAACTCAACTCAACTCAACTCAACTCAACTCAACTCAACTCAACTCAACTCACCTCACCTCAACCCAACCCAACCCAACCCACCCCACCCCACCCCACCCCACCCCAACCCAACCCAACCCAACCCAACCCAACTCAACTCAACTCAACTCAACGCAACGCAACGCAACGCAACGCAACGCAACGCAACGCAACTCACTCACTCAACTCAACTCAACTCAACTCAACTCAACTCAAATCAACTCAACTCAACTCAACTCAACTCAACTCAACTCAACTCAACTCAACCCAACGCAACGCAACTCACTCAACTCTACTCAACTCAACTCAACTCAACTCAACTCAACTCAGTCAACTCAACTCAGTCAACTCAACTCAACTCAACTCAACTCAACTCAACTCAGTCAACTCAACTCAACTCAACTCAACTCAACTCAACTCAACTCAACTCAACTCAACTCACCTCACCTCACCTCAACTCAACTCAACTCAACTCAACTCAACTCAACTCAACTCAACTCAACTCAACTCAACTCAACTCAGTCAACTCAACTCAGTCAACTCAACTCAACTCAACTCAACTCAACTCAACTCAACTCAACTCAACGCAACTCACTCACTCACTCAACTCAACTCAACTCAACTCAACTCAACTCAACTCAACTCAACTCAACTCAACTCAACTCAACTCAACTCAACTCAACTCAACGCAACTCACTCACTCACTCAACTCAACTCGACTCGACTCGACTCGACTCGACTCGACTCGACTCGACTCGACTCGACTCGACTCGACTCGACTCGACTCAACTCAACTCACCTCACCTCACCTCAACTCAACTCAACTCAACTCAACTCAACTCAACTCAACTCAACTCAGCTCAACTCAAATCAGTCAACTCAACTCAGCCAACTCAACTCAACTCAACTCAACTCAACTCAACGCAACGCAACGCAACGCAACGCAACTCACTCACTCAACTCAACTCAACTCAACTCAACTCAACTCAACTCAACTCAACTCAACTCAACTCAACTCAACCCAACTCAACTCAACTCAACTCAACCCAGCGCAACGCAACTCACTCAACTCAACTCAACTCAACTCAACTCAACTCAACTCAACTCAACTCAACTCAACTCAGTCAACTCAACTCAGTCAACTCAACTCAACTCAACTCAACTCAACTCAACTCAACTCAGTCAACTCAACTAAGTCAACTCAACTCAACTCAACTCAACTCAACTCAACTCAACTCAACTCAACTCAACTCAACTCAAATCAACTCAACTCAACTCAACTCAACTCAACTCAACTCAACTTAACTCAACTCAACCCAACGCAACGCAACTCACTCAACTCAACTCAACTCAACTCGACTCAACTCAACTCAACTCAACTCAACTCAACTCAACTCAGTCAACTCAACTCAGTCAACTCAACTCAACTCAACTCAACTCAACTCAACTCAACTCAGTCAACTCAACTCAGTCAACTCAACTCAACTCAACTCAACTCAACTCAACTCAAATCAACTCAACTCAACTCAACTCAACTCAACTCAACTCAACTCACCTCACCTCAACCCAACCCAACCCAACCCAACCCAACCCACCTCAACTCAACTCAACTCAACTCAACTCAACTCAGTCAACTCAACTCAGTCAACTCAACTCAACTCAACTCAACTCAACTCAACTCAACTCAACGCAACGCAACGCAACTCACTCACTCACTCAACTCAACTCAACTCAACTCAACTCAACTCAAGTTGCCGTAAGTTGTCGTGTAAGTTGCCGTAAGTTGCCGTAAGTTGCCGTAAGTTGCTCTAAGTTGCCGCAAGTTGCCGTAAGTTGCCGTAAGTTCTCGTAAGTTTCCGTAAGTTGCCGTGTAAGTCCCGTAAGTTGCCGTAAGTTGCCGTAAGTTGCCGTGTAAGTTGCCGTAAGCTGCCGTAATTTGCCGTAAGTTGCTCTAAGTTGCCGTAGGTTGCCGTACGTTGCCGTAAGTTGCCGTAGGTTGCCGTTAGTTGCCGGAAGTTGCCGTAAGTTGCCGTAAGTCGCCGTAAGTTACCGTGTAAGTTGCCGTAAGTTGCCGTAAGTTGCCGTATGTTTCCGTTAGTTCCCGTGTAAGTTGCCGTGTAAGTTGCGGTAAGTTGCCGTAAGTTGCCGTAAGTTGCCGTAAGTTTCCGTGTGAGTTGCCGTAAGTTGCCTTATTTTTCCGTAAGTTGCCGTAAGTTGCCGTAAGTTGTCGTAAGTTGCCGTGTATGTTGCCGTAAGTTGCCGCAAGTTGCCGTAAGTTGCCGTAAGTTGCCGTGTAAGTTGCCGTAAGTTGCCGTAAGTTGCCGTAAGTTACCGTGTATGTTGCCGTAAGTTGCCTTAAGTTGCCGTGTGAGTTGCCGTGTAAGTTGCCGTAAGTTGCCGTAAGTTGCCGTAAGTTGCCGTGTATGTTGCCGTAAGTTGCCGCAAGTTGCCGTAAGTTGCCGTAAGTTGCCGTGTAAGTTGCCGTAAGTTGCCGTAAGTTGCCGTCAGTTTCCGTAAGTTGCCGCAAGTTGCCGTAGGTTGCCGTAATTTGCCGTAAGTTGCCGTAAGTTGCCGTGTAAGTTGCCTAAAGTTGCCGTAAGTTACCGTAACTTGCCGTGTAAGCTGCCGTGTAAGTTGCCGTGTAAGTTGCCGTAAGTTACCGTAAGATGCCGTAATTGCCGTGTATGTTGCCGTAAGTTGCCGTAAGTTGCCGTAAATTTCCGTAAGTTGCCGTAAGTTGCCGTGTAAGATGCCGTAAGTTGCCGTAAGTTGTCGTAAGTTGTCGTACGTGGCCGTAAGTTGCCGTAAGTTGCCGTAAGTTGCCGTAAGTTGCCGTAAGTTGCCGTGTAAGTTGCCGTAAGTTGCCGTAAGTTGCCGTAAGTTGCCGTGTAAGTTGCCGATAGTTGCCGTAAGTTGCCGTAAGTTGCCGTGTAAGTTGCCGTAAGTTGCCGCAAGTTGCCGTAACTCAACTCAGCTCAACTCAACTCAACTCAGTCAACTCAACTCAGTCAACTCAACTCAACTCAACCCAACCCAACCCAACCCAACCCATCCCAACCCAACCCAACCCACCTCAGCTCAACTCAACTCAACTCAACTCAACTCAACTCAACTCAACTCAACTCACCTCACCTCACCCCAACTCAACTCAACTCAACTCAACTCAACTCAACTCAACTCAACTCAACTCAACTCAACTCACCTCACCTCAACTCAACTCAACTCAACTCAACTCAACTCAACTCAACTCAACTCAGTCAACTCAACTCAGTCAACTCAACTCAACTCAACTCAACTCAACTCAACGCAACTCACTCACTCACTCAACTCAACTCAACTCAACTCAACTCGACTCGACTCGACTCGACTCGACTCGACTCAACTCAACTCACCTCACCTCACCTCACCTCAACTCAACTCAACTCAACTCAACTCAACTCAACTCAACTCAACTCAACTCAACTCAACTCAACTCAACTCAACTCAACTCAACTCAGCTCACTCAACTCAACTCAGTCAACTCAACTCAGTCAACTCAACTCAACTCAACTCAACTCAACTCAACTCAACTCAACTCAACTCAACTCAACGCAACTCACTCAATCACTCAACTTAACTCAACTCAACTCAACTCAACTCAACTCAACTCAACGCAACGCAACGCAACGCAACGCAACTCACTCACTCAACTCAACTCAACTCAACTCAACTCAACTCAACTCAACTCAACTCAACTCAGTCAACTCAACTCAGTCAACTCAACTCAACTCAACTCAACTCAACTCAACGCAACTCAACTCAACTCAACTCAACTCAACTCAACTCAACTCAACTCAACTCAGCTCAGCTCAACTCAACTCAACTCAACTCAGTCAACTCAACTCAGTCAACTCAACTCAACTCAACTCAACTCAACTCAACTCAACTCAACTCAACTCAACTCAACTCAACTCAACTCAACTCAACTCAACTCAACTCAACTCAACTCAACTCAACTCAACTCACCTCAACTCAACTCAACTCAACTCAACTCAACTCAACTCAACTCAACTCAACTCAACTCACCTCAACCCAACCCAAGCCAACCCAACTCACCCCACCCCACCCCAACCCAACCCAACCCAACCCAACCCAACCCAACTCAACTCAACTCAACTCAACTCAACGCAACGCAACGCAACGCAACGCAACGCAACGCAACGCAACGCAACGCAACTCACTCAACTCAACTCAACTCAACTCAACTCAACTCAAATCAACTCAACTCAACTCAACTCAACTCAACTCAACTCAACCCAACGCAACGCAACTCACTCAACTCTACTCAACTCAACTCAACTCAACTCAACTCAACTCAACTCAACTCAGTCAACTCAACTCAGTCAACTCAACTCAACTCAACTCAACTCAGTCAACTCAACTCAACTCAACTCAACTCAACTCAACTCAACTCAACTCACCTCACCTCACCTCAACTCAACTCAACTCAACTCAACTCAACTCAACTCAACTCAACTCAACTCAACTCAACTCAACTCAACTCAACTCAGTCAACTCAACTCAGTCAACTCAACTCAACTCAACTCAACTCAACTCAACGCAACTCACTCACTCACTCAACTCAACTCAACTCAACTCAACTCAACTCAACTCAACTCAGTCAACTCAACTCAGTCAACTCAACTCAACTCAACTCAACTCAACTCAACGCAACTCACTCACTCACTCAACTCAACTCAACTCGACTCGACTCGACTCGACTCGACTCGACTCAACTCAACTCACGTCACCTCACCTCAACTCAACTCAACTCAACTCAACTCAACTCAACTCAACTCAAATCAACTCAACTCAACTCAACTCAACTCAACTCAACCCAACGCAACGCAACTCACTCAACTCTACTCAACTCAACTCAACTCAACTCAACTCAACTCAACTCAGTCAACTCAACTCAACTCAACTCAACTCAACTCAACTCAACTCAACTCAGCTCAGCTCAACTCAACTCAACTCAACTCAGTCAACTCAACTCAGTCAACTCAACTCAACTCAACTCAACTCAGTCAACTCAACTCAACTCAACTCAACTCAACTCAACTCAACTCAACTCAACTCACCTCACCTCACCTCAACTCAACTCAACTCAACTCAACTCAACTCAACTCAACTCAACTCAACTCAACTCAACTCAACTCAACTCAACTCAACTCAACTCAACTCAACTCAACTCAACTCACCTCAACTCAACTCAACTCAACTCAACTCAACTCAACTCAACTCAACTCAACTCAACTCAACTCAACTCAACTCAACTCAACTCAACTCAACTCAACTCAACTCAACTCACCTCACCTCAACCCAACCCAACCCAACCCACCCCACCCCACCCCACCCCACCCCAACCCAACCCAACCCAACCCAACCCAACCCAACTCAACTCAACGCAACGCAACGCAACGCAACGCAACGCAACGCAACGCAACTCACTCACTCAACTCAACTCAACTCAACTCAACTCAACTCAAATCAAATCAACTCAACTCAAATCAACTCAACTCAACTCAACTCAACTCAACTCAACTCAACCCAACGCAACGCAACTCACTCAACTCTACTCACCTCAACTCAACTCAACTCAACTCAACTCAACTCAACTCAACTCAGTCAACTCAACTCAGTCAACTCAACTCAACTCAACTCAACTCAACTCAACTCAGTCAACTCAACTCAACTCAACTCAACTCAACTCAACTCAACTCAACTCACCTCACCTCACCTCAACTCAACTCAACTCAACTCAACTCAACTCAACTCAACTCAACTCAACTCAGTCAACTCAACTCAGTCAACTCAACTCAACTCAACTCAACTCAACTCAACTCAACTCAACTCAACGCAACTCACTCACTCACTCAACTCAACTCAACTCATCTCAACTCAACTCAACTCAACTCAACTCAACTCAACTCAACTCAACTTAACTCAACTCAACTCAACTCAACTCAACTCAACTCAACTCAGCTCAACTCAACTCAACTCAGTCAACTCAACTCAGTCAACTCAACTCAACTCAACTCAACTCAACTCAACTCAACTCAACTCAACTCAACTCAACTCAACTCAACTCAACTCAACTCAACTCAACTCAACTCAACTCAACTCACCTCAACCCAACCCAACCCAACCCAACCCACCCCACCCCACCCCAACCCAACCCAACCCAACCCAAACCAACTCAACTCAACTCAACTCAACTCAACTCAACTCAACGCAACGCAACGCAACGCAACGCAACGCAACGCAACTCACTCAACTCAACTCAACTCAACTCAACTCAACTCAACTCAACTCAACTCAAATCAACTCAACTCAACTCAACTCAACTCAGCTCAACTCAACTCAACCCAACGCAACGCAACTCACTCAACTCTACTCAACTCAATTCAACTCAACTCAACTCAACTCAACTCAACTCAACTCAACTCAGTCAACTCAACTCAGTCAACTCAACTCAACTCAACTCAACTCAACTCAACTCAGTCAACTCAACTCAACTCAACTCAACTCAACTCAACTCAACTCAACTCAACTCAACTCACCTCACCTCACCTCAACTCAACTCAACTCAACTCAACTCAACTCAACTCAACTCAGTCAACTCAACTCAGTCAACTCAACTCAACTCAACTCAACTCAACTCAACTCAACTCAACTCAACTCAACGCAACTCACTCACTCACTCAACTCAACTCAACTCAACTCAACTCAACTCAACTCAACTCAGTCAACTCAACTCAGTCAACTCAACTCAACTCAACTCAACGCAACTCACTCACTCACTCAACTCAACTCAACTCGACTCGACTCGACTCGACTCGACTCGACTCGACTCGACTCGACTCAACTCAACTCACGTCACCTCACCTCAACTCAACTCAACTCAACTCAACTCAACTCAACTCAAATCAACTCAACTCAACTCAACTCAACTCAACTCAACTCAACCCAACGCAACGCAACTAACTCAACTCTACTCAACTCAACTCAACTCAACTCAACTCAGTCAACTCAACTCATTCAACTCAACTCAACTCAACTCAACTCAACTCAACGCAACTCACTCACTCACTCAACTCAACTCAACTCAACTCAACTCGACTCGACTCGACTCGACTCGACTCGACTCGACTCAACTCAACTCACCTCACCTCACCTCACCTCAACTCAACTCAACTCAACTCAACTCAACTCAACTCAACTCAACTCAACTCAACTCAACTCAACTCAACTCAACTCAACTCAACTCAACTCAACTCAGCTCACTCAACTCAACTCAGTCAACTCAACTCAGTCAACTCAACTCAACTCAACTCAACTCAACTCAACTCAACTCAACTCAACTCAACTCAACGCAACTCACTCAATCACTCAACTTAACTCAACTCACCTCAACCCAACCCAACCCAACCCAACCCACCCCACCCCACCCCAACCCAACCCAACCCAACCCAAACCAACTCAACTCAACTCAACTCAACTCAACTCAACTCAACGCAACGCAACGCAACGCAACGCAACGCAACTCACTCAACTCAACTCAACTCAACTCAACTCAACTCAACTCAACTCAAATCAATTCAACTCAACTCAACTCAACTCAACTCAACTCAACTCAAATCAACTCAACTCAACTCAACTCAACTCAACTCAACTCAACTCAACTCACCTCACCTCACCTCAACTCAACTCAACTCAACTCAACTCAACTCAACTCAACTCAACTCAACTCAACTCAGTCAACTCAACTCAGTCAACTCAACTCAACTCAACTCAACTCAACTCAACTCAACTCAACTCAACTCAACTCAACGCAACTCACTCACTCACTCAACTCAACTCAACTCAACTCAACTCAACTCAACTCAACTCAGTCAACTCAACTCAGTCAACTCAACTCAACTCAACTCAACTCAACTCAACGCAACTCACTCACTCACTCAACTCAACTCAACTCGACTCGACTCGACTCGACTCGACTCGACTCAACTCAACTCACGTCACCTCACCTCAACTCAACTCAACTCAACTCAACTCAACTCAACTCAACTCAAATCAACTCAACTCAACTCAACTCAACTCAACTCAACCCAACGCAACGCAACTCACTCAACTCTACTCAACTCAACTCAACTCAACTCAACTCAACTCAACTCAGTCAACTCAACTCAACTCAACTCAACTCAACTCAACTCAACTCAGCTCAGCTCAACTCAACTCAACTCAACTCAGTCAACTCAACTCAGTCAACTCAACTCAACTCAACTCAACTCAGTCAACTCAACTCAACTCAACTCAACTCAACTCAACTCAACTCAACTCACCTCACCTCACCTCAACTCAACTCAACTCAACTCAACTCAACTCAACTCAACTCAACTCAACTCAACTCAAATCAACTCAACTCAACTCAACTCAACTCAACTCAACTCAACTCACCTCAACCCAACCCAACCCAACCCAACTCACCCCACCCCACCCCAACCCAACCCAACCCAACCCATCCCAACCCAACTCAACTCAACTCAACTCAACTCAACTCAACGCAACGCAACGCAACGCAACGCAACGCAACGCAACGCAACGCAACTCACTCAACTCAACTCAACTCAACTCAACTCAACTCAACTCAACTCAAATCAACTCAACTCAACTCAACTCAACTCAACTCAACTCAACTCAACCCAACGCAACGCAACTCACTCAACTCTACTCAACTCAACTCAACTCAACTCAACTCAACTCAACTCAACTCAACTCAGTCAACTCAACTCAGTCAACTCAACTCAACTCAACTCAACTCAGTCAACTCAACTCAACTCAACTAAACTCAACTCAACTCAACTCAACTCAACTCAACTCAACTCAACTCAACTCAACTCAACTCAACTCAACTCAACTCAACTCAACTCAACTCAACTCAACTCAGCTCAACTCAGCTCAACTCAGTCAACTCAACTCAGTCAACTCAACTCAACTCAACTCAACTCAACTCAACTCAACTCAACGCAACTCACTCACTCACTCAACTCAACTCAACTCAACTCAACTCAACTCAACTCAACTCAACTCAGTCAACTCAACTCAGTCAACTCAACTCAACTCAACTCAACTCAACTCAACGCAACTCACTCACTCACTCAACTCAACTCAACTCGACTCGACTCGACTCGACTCGACTCGACTCGACTCGACTCGACTCAACTCAACTCACCTCACCTCACCTCAACTCAACTCAACTCAACTCAACTCAACTCAACTCAACTCAACTCAAATCAACTCAACTCAACTCAACTCAACTCAACTCAACTCAACCCAACGCAACGCAACTCACTCAACTCTACTCAACTCAACTCAACTCAACTCAACTCAACTCAACTCAACTCAACTCAGTCAACTCAACTCAACTCAACTCAACTCAACTCAACTCAACTCAGCTCAGCTCAACTCAACTCAACTCAACTCAGTCAACTCAACTCAGTCAACTCAACTCAACTCAACTCAACTCAGTCAACTCAACTCAACTCAACTCAACTCAACTCAACTCAACTCAACTCAACTAGACTCACCTCACCTCAACTCAACTCAACTCAACTCAACTCAACTCAACTCAACTCAACTCAAACTCAACTCACCTCAACTCAACTCAACTCAACTCAACTCAACTCAACTCAACTCAACTCAACTCAACTCAACTCAACTCAACTCAACTCAACTCAACTCAACTCAACTCAACTCAACTCAACTCAACTCAACTCACCTCACCTCACCTCAACCCAACCCAACCCACCCCACCCCACCCCACCCCACCCCACCCCACCCCACCCCACCCCAACCCAACCCAACCCAACCCAACCCAACCCAACTCAACTCAACGCAACGCAACGCAACGCAACGCAACGCAACGCAACGAAACGCAACTCACTCACTCAACTCAACTCAACTCAACTCAACTCAACTCAACTCAACTCAACTCAAATCAACTCAACTCAACTCAACTCAACTCAACTCAACTCAACTCAACTCAACTCAACTCAACTCAACTCAGTCAACTCAACTCAACTCAACTCAACTCAACTCAACTCAACTCAACTCAACTCAACTCAACTCAACTCAACTCAACTCAACTCACCTCAACCCAACCCAACCCAACCCAACCCACCCCACCCCACCCCAACCCAACCCAACCCAACCCAACCCAACCCAACCCAACCCAACTCAACTCAACTCAACTCAACGCAACGCAACGCAACGCAACGCAACGCAACGCAA
The DNA here is from genome assembly GCA_949752735.1 of Lumbricus terrestris. NCBI lineage: Eukaryota > Metazoa > Annelida > Clitellata > Crassiclitellata > Lumbricidae > Lumbricus > Lumbricus terrestris. Next base: position 93,158 of record OX457045.1, read on the forward strand.
CTCACTCAACTCAACTCAACTCAACTCAACTCAACTCAACTGAAATCAACTCAACTCAACTCAACTCAACTCAACTCAACCCAACGCAACGCAACTCACTCAACTCTACTCAACTCAACTCAACTCAACTCAACTCAACTGAACTCAACTCAACTCAGTCAACTCAACTCAGTCAACTCAACTCAACTCAACTCAACTTAACTCAACTCAGTCAACTCAACTCAACTCAACTCAACTCAACTCAACTCAACTCAACTCACCTCACCTCACCTCAACTCAACTCAACTCAACTCAACTCAACTCAACTCAACTCAACTCAACTCAACTCAACTCAACTCAACTCAACTCAGTCAACTCAACTCAGTCAACTCAACTCAACTCAACTCAACTCAACTCAACTCAACTCAACGCAACTCACTCACTCACTCAACTCAACTCAACTCAACTCAACTCAACTCAACTCAACTCAGTCAACTCAACTCAGTCAACTCAACTCAACTCAACTCAACCCAACTCAACTCAACTCAACGCAACTCACTCACTCACTCAACTCAACTCAACTCGACTCGACTCGACTCGACTCGACTCGACTCGACTCGACTCGACTCGACTCGACTCAACTCAACTCACCTCACCTCACCTCAACTCAACTCAACTCAACTCAACTCAACTCAACTCAACTCAAATCATCTCAACTCAACTCAACTCAACTCAACTCAACTCAACTCAACCCAACGCAACGCAACTCACTCAACTCTACTCAACTCAACTCAACTCAACTCAACTCAACTCAACTCAACCCAACTCAACTCAACTCAGTCAACTCAACTCAACTCAACTCAACTCAACTCAGCTCAGCTCAACTCAACTCAACTCAACTCAGTCAACTCAACTCAGTCAACTCAACTCAACTCAACTCAACTCAGTCAACTCAACTCAACTCAACTCAACTCAACTCAACTCAACTCACCTCACCTCACCTCAACTCAACTCAACTCAACTCAACTCAACTCAACTCAACTCAACTCAACTCAACTCAACTCACCTCAACTCAACTCAACTCAACTCAACTCAACTCAACTCAACTCAACTCAACTCAACTCAACTCAACTCAACTCAACTCAACTCTACTCAACTCAACTCAACTCAACTCAACTCAACTGAACTCAACTCAACTCAGTCAACTCAACTCAGTCAACTCAACTCAACTCAACTCAACTTAACTCAACTCAGTCAACTCAACTCAACTCAACTCAACTCAACTCAACTCAACTCACCTCACCTCACCTCAACTCAACTCAACTCAACTCAACTCAACTCAACTCAACTCAACTCAACTCAACTCAACTCAACTCAACTCAACTCAACTCAACTCAACTCAGTCAACTCAACTCAGTCAACTCAACTCAACTCAACTCAACTCAACTCAACTCAACGCAACTCACTCACTCACTCAACTCAACTCAACTCAACTCAACTCAACTCAACTCAACTCAGTCAACTCAACTCAGTCAACTCAACTCAACTCAACTCAACCCAACTCAACTCAACTCAACGCAACTCACTCACTCACTCAACTCAACTCAACTCGACTCGACTCGACTCGACTCGACTCGACTCGACTCGACTCGACTCGACTCAACTCAACTCACCTCACCTCACCTCAACTCAACTCAACTCAACTCAACTCAACTCAACTCAACTCAAATCAACTCAACTCAACTCAACTCAACTCAACTCAACTCAACTCAACCCAACGCAACGCAACTCACTCAACTCTACTCAACTCAACTCAACTCAACTCAACTCAACTCAACTCAACCCAACTCAACTCAACTCAGTCAACTCAACTCAACTCAACTCAACTCAACTCAGCTCAGCTCAACTCAACTCAACTCAACTCAGTCAACTCAACTCAGTCAACTCAACTCAACTCAACTCAACTCAGTCAACTCAACTCAACTCAACTCAACTCAACTCAACTCAACTCAACTCACCTCACCTCACCTCAACTCAACTCAACTCAACTCAACTCAACTCAACTCAACTCAACTCAACTCAACTCACCTCAACTCAACTCAACTCAACTCAACTCAACTCAACTCAACTCAACTCAACTCAACTCAACTCAACTCAACTCAACTCAACTCAACTCAACTCAACTCAACTCACCTCACCTCAACCCAACCCAACCCAACCCACCCCACCCCACCCCACCCCACCCCAACCCAACCCAACCCAACCCAACCCAACTCAACTCAACTCAACTCAACGCAACGCAACGCAACGCAAGGCAACGCAACGCAACGCAACTCACTCACTCAACTCAACTCAACTCAACTCAACTCATCTCAAATCAACTCAACTCAACTCAAACTCAACTCACCTCAACTCAACTCAACTCAACTCAACTCAACTCAACTCAACTCAACTCAACTCAACTCAACTCAACTCAACTCAACTCAACTCAACTCAACTCAACTCAACTCAACTCAACTCACCTCACCTCACCTCAACCCAACCCAACCCACCCCACCCCACCCCACCCCACCCCACCCCACCCCACCCCACCCCACCCCACCTCAACCCAACCCAACCCAACCCAACCCAACCCAACCCAACTCAACTCAACGCAACGCAACGCAACGCAACGCAACGCAACGCAACGCAACGCAACTCACTCACTCAACTCAACTCAACTCAACTCAACTCAACTCAACTCAACTCAACTCAAATCAACTCAACTCAACTCAACTCAACTCAACTCAACTCAACTCAACTCAACTCAACTCAACTCAGTCAACTCAACTCAACTCAACTCAACTCAACTCAACTCAACTCAACTCAACTCAACTCAACTCAACTCAACTCAACTCAACTCAACTCAACTCAACTCAACTCAACTCAACTCAACTCAACTCACCTCAACCCAACCCAACCCAACCCAACCCACCCCACCCCACCCCAACCCAACCCAACCCAACCCAACCCAACCCAACCCAACCCAACCCAACTCAACTCAACTCAACGCAACGCAACGCAACGCAACGCAACGCAACGCAACTCACTCAACTCAACTCAACTCAACTCAACTCAACTCAACTCAACTGAAATCAACTCAACTCAACTCAACTCAACTCAACTCAACCCAACGCAACGCAACTCACTCAACTCTACTCAACTCAACTCAACTCAACTCAACTCAACTGAACTCAACTCAACTCAGTCAACTCAACTCAGTCAACTCAACTCAACTCAACTCAACTTAACTCAACTCAGTCAACTCAACTCAACTCAACTCAACTCAACTCAACTCAACTCAACTCACCTCACCTCACCTCAACTCAACTCAACTCAACTCAACTCAACTCAACTCAACTCAACTCAACTCAACTCAACTCAACTCAACTCAGCTCAACTCAACTCAGTCAACTCAACTCAGTCAACTCAACTCAACTCAACTCAACTCAACTCAACTCAACGCAACTCACTCACTCACTCAACTCAACTCAACTCAACTCAACTCAACTCAACTCAACTCAGTCAACTCAACTCAGTCAACTCAACTCAACTCAACTCAACCCAACTCAACTCAACTCAACGCAACTCACTCACTCACTCAACTCAACTCAACTCGACTCGACTCGACTCGACTCGACTCGACTCGACTCGACTCGACTCGACTCAACTCAACTCACCTCACCTCACCTCAACTCAACTCAACTCAACTCAACTCAACTCAACTCAACTCAAATCAACTCAACTCAACTCAACTCAACTCAACTCAACTCAACCCAACGCAACGCAACTCACTCAACTCTACTCAACTCAACTCAACTCAACTCAACTCAACTCAACTCAACCCAACTCAACTCAACTCAGTCAACTCAACTCAACTCAACTCAACTCAGCTCAGCTCAACTCAACTCAACTCAACTCAGTCAACTCAACTCAGTCAACTCAACTCAACTCAACTCAACTCAGTCAACTCAACTCAACTCAACTCAACTCAACTCAACTCAACTCACCTCACCTCACCTCAACTCAACTCAACTCAACTCAACTCAACTCAACTCAACTCAACTCAACTCAACTCAACTCACCTCAACTCAACTCAACTCAACTCAACTCAACTCAACTCAACTCAACTCAACTCAACTCAACTCAACTCAACTCAACTCAACTCAACTCAACTCACCTCACCTCAACCCAACCCAACCCAACCCACCCCACCCCACCCCACCCCACCCCAACCCAACCCAACCCAACCCAACCCAACCCAACTCAACTCAACTCAACGCAACGCAACGCAACGCAACGCAACGCAACGCAACTCACTCACTCAACTCAACTCAACTCAACTCAACTCAACTCAAATCAACTCAACTCAACTCAACTCAACTCAACTCAACTCAACCCAACGCAACGCAACTCACTCAACTCTACTCAACTCAACTCAACTCAACTCAACTCAACTCAGTCAACTCAACTCAGTCAACTCAACTCAACTCAACTCAACTCAACTCAACTCAGTCAACTCAACTCAACTCAACTCAACTCAACTCAACTCAACTCAACTCAACTCAACTCACCTCACCTCACCTCAACTCAACTCAACTCAACTCAACTCAACTCAACTCAACTCAACTCAACTCAACTCAACTCAGTCAACTCAACTCAGTCAAATCAACTCAACTCAACTCAACTCAACTCAACTCAACTCAACGCAACTCACTCACTCACTCAACTCAACTCAACTCAACTCAACTCAACTCAACTCAACTCAACTCAACTCAACTCAACTCAACTCAACTCAACTCAACTCAACTCAGCTCAACTCAACTCAACTCAGTCAACTCAACTCAGTCAACTCAACTCAACTCAACTCAACTCAACTCAACTCAACTCAACTCAACTCAACTCAACTCAACTCAACTCAACTCAACTCAACTCAACTCAACTCACCTCAACCCAACCCAACCCAACCCAACCCACCCCACCCCACCCCAACCCAACCCAACCCAACCCAAACCAACTCAACTCAACTCAACTCAACTCAACGCAACGCAACGCAACGCAACGCAACGCAACTCACTCAACTCAACTCAACTCAACTCAACTGAACTCAACTCAACTCAACTCAACTCAACCCAACGCAACGCAACTCACTCAACTCTACTCAACTCAACTCAACTCAAGTCAACTCAACTCAACTCAACTCAACTCAGTCAACTCAACTCAGTCAACTCAACTCAACTCAACTCAACTCAACTCAACTCAACTCAGTCAACTCAACTCAACTCAACTCAACTCAACTCAACTCAACTCAACTCAACTCACCTCACCTCACCTCAACTCAACTCAACTCAACTCAACTCAACTCAACTCAACTCAACTCAACTCAACTCAACTCAACTCAACTCAACTCAACTCAGTCAACTCAACTCAGTCAACTCAACTCAACTCAACTCAACTCAACTCAACTCAACTCAACTCAGCTCAACTCAACGCAACTCACTCACTCACTCACTCAACTCAACTCAACTCAACTCAACTCAACTCAACTCAACTCAGTCAACTCAACTCAGTCAACTCAACTCAACTCAACTCAACTCAACTCAACTCAACGCAACTCACTCACTCACTCAACTCAACTCAACTCGACTCGACTCGACTCGACTCGATTCGACTCGACTCGACTCGACTCAACTCAACTCACCTCACCTCACCTCAACTCAACTCAACTCAACTCAACTCAACTCAACTCAACTCAACTCAACTCAACTCAGTCAACTCAACTCAGTCAACTCAACTCAGCCAACTCAACTCAACTCAACTCAACTCAACTCAACGCAACGCAACGCAACGCAACGCAACTCACTCACTCAACTCAACTCAACTCAACTCAACTCAACTCAACTCAACTCAACTCAACTCAACCCAACGCAACGCAACTCACTCAACTCAACACAACTCAACTCAACTCAACTCAACTCAACTCAGTCAACTCAACTCAGTCAACTTAACTCAACTCAACTCAACTCAACTCAACTCAGTCAACTCAACTAAGTCAACTCAACTCAACTCAACTCAACTCAACTCAACTCAACTCAACTCAACTCAACTCAACTCAAATCAACTCAACTCAACTCAACCCAACTCAACTCAACTCAACTCAACTCAACTCAACTCAACCCAACGCAACGCAACTCACTCAACTCAACTCGACTCGACTCAACTCAACTCAACTCAACTCAACTCAGTCAACTCAACTCAGTCAACTCAACTCAACTCAACTCAACTCAACTCAACTCAACTCAGTCAACTCAACTCAGTCAACTCAACTCAACTCAACTCAACTCAACTCAACTCAACTCAACTCAACTCAACTCAACTCAACTCAAATCAACTCAACTCAACTCAACTCAACTCAACTCACCTCACCTCAACCCAACCCAACCCAACCCAACCCAACCCAACCCAACTCAACTCAACTCATCTCAACTCAACTCAACTCAACTCAACTCAACTCACCTCACCTCAACCCAACCCAACCCAACCCACCCCACCCCACCCCACCCCACCCCACCCCAACTCAACTCAACTCAACTCAACTCAACTCAACTCAACCCAACGCAACGCAACTCACTCAACTCAACACAACTCAACTCAACTCAACTCAACTCAACTCAACTCAGTCAACTCAACTCAGTCAACTTAACTCAACTCAACTCAACTCAGTCAACTCAACTCAGTCAACTCAACTCAACTCAACTCAACTCAACTCAACTCAACTCAACTCAACTCAACTCAAATCAACTCAACTCAACTCAACTCAACTCAACTCAACTCAACTCACCTCACCTCAACCCAACCCAACCCAACCCAACCCAACCCAACCCAACTCAACTCAACTCATCTCAACTCAACTCAACTCAACTCAACTCAACTCACCTCACCTCAACCCAACCCAACCCAACCCACCCCACCCCACCCCACCCCACCCCACCCCAACTCAACTCAACTCAACTCAACTCAACTCAACTCAACTCAACTCAACCCAACGCAACGCAACTCACTCAACTCTACTCAACTCAACTCAACTCAACTCAACTCAACTCAACTCAACCCAACTCAACTCAACTCAGTCAACTCAACTCAACTCAACTCAACTCAACTCAGCTCAGCTCAACTCAACTCAACTCAACTCAGTCAACTCAACTCAGTCAACTCAACTCAACTCAACTCAACTCAGTCAACTCAACTCAACTCAACTCAACTCAACTCAACTCAACTCAACTCAACTCACCTCACCTCACCTCAACTCAACTCAACTCAACTCAACTCAACTCAACTCAACTCAACTCAACTCAACTCACCTCAACTCAACTCAACTCAACTCAACTCAACTCAACTCAACTCAACTCAACTCAACTCAACTCAACTCAACTCAACTCAACTCAACTCAACTCAACTCAACTCACCTCACCTCAACCCAACCCAACCCAACCCACCCCACCCCACCCCACCCCACCCCAACCCAACCCAACCCAACCCAACCCAACTCAACTCAACTCAACTCAACGCAACGCAACGCAACGCAACGCAACGCAACGCAACGCAACTCACTCACTCAACTCAACTCAACTCAACTCAACTCAACTCAAATCAACTCAACTCAACTCAACTCAACTCAACTCAACTCAACTCAACCCAACGCAACGCAACTCACTCAACTCTACTCAACTCAACTCAACTCAACTCAACTCAGTCAACTCAACTCAGTCAACTCAACTCAACTCAACTCAACTCAACTCAACTCAGTCAACTCAACTCAACTCAACTCAACTCAACTCAACTCAACTCAACTCAACTCAACTCACCTCACCTCACCTCACCTCAACTCAACTCAACTCAACTCAACTCAACTCAACTCAACTCAACTCAACTCAACTCAACTCAACTCAGTCAACTCAACTCAGTCAACTCAACTCAACTCAACTCAACTCAACTCAACTCAACTCAACGCAACTCACTCACTCACTCAACTCAACTCAACTCAACTCAACTCAACTCAACTCAACTCAACTCAACTCAACTCAACTCAACTCAACTCAACTCAACTCAACTCAACTCAACTCAACTCAACGCAACTCACTCACTCACTCAACTCAACTCGACTCGACTCGACTCGACTCGACTCGACTCGACTCGACTCGACTCGACTCGACTCGACTCAACTCAACTCACCTCACCTCACCTCAACTCAACTCAACTCAACTCAACTCAACTCAACTCAACTCAACTCAACTCAACTCAGCTCAACTCAAATCAGTCAACTCAACTCAGCCAACTCAACTCAACTCAACTCAACTCAACTCAACGCAACGCAACGCAACGCAACGCAACTCACTCACTCAACTCAACTCAACTCAACTCAACTCAACTCAACTCAACTCAACTCAACTCAACCCAACTCAACTCAACTCAACTCAACCCAGCGCAACGCAACTCACTCAACTCAACTCAACTCAACTCAACTCAACTCAACTCAACTCAACTCAACTCAACTCAACTCAACTCAACTCAACTCAACTCAGTCAACTCAACTCAGTCAACTCAACTCAACTCAACTCAACTCAACTCAACTCAACTCAGTCAACTCAACTAAGTCAACTCAACTCAACTCAACTCAACTCAACTCAACTCAACTCAACTCAACTCAACTCAACTCAAATCAACTCAACTCAACTCAACTCAACTCAACTCAACTCAACTTAACTCAACTCAACCCAACGCAACGCAACTCACTCAACTCAACTCAACTCAACTCGACTCAACTCAACTCAACTCAACTCAACTCAACTCAGTCAACTCAACTCAGTCAACTCAACTCAACTCAACTCAACTCAACTCAACTCAGTCAACTCAACTCAGTCAACTCAACTCAACTCAACTCAACTCAACTCAACTCAACTCAAATCAACTCAACTCAACTCAACTCAACTCAACTCAACTCACCTCACCTCAACCCAACCCAACCCAACCCAACCCAACCCACCTCAACTCAACTCAACTCAACTCAACTCAGTCAACTCAACTCAGTCAACTCAACTCAACTCAACTCAACTCAACTCAACTCAACTCAACGCAACGCAACGCAACTCACTCACTCACTCAACTCAACTCAACTCAACTCAACTCAACTCAAGTTGCCGTAAGTTGTCGTGTAAGTTGCCGTAAGTTGCCGTAAGTTGCCGTAAGTTGCTCTAAGTTGCCGTAAGTTGCCGTAAGTTGCCGTAAGTTCTCGTAAGTTTCCGTAAGTTGCCGTGTAAGTCCCGTAAGTTGCCGTAAGTTGCCGTAAGTTGCCGTGTAAGTTGCCGTAAGCTGCCGTAATTTGCCGTAAGTTGCTCTAAGTTGCCGTAGGTTGCCGTACGTTGCCGTAAGTTGCCGTAGGTTGCCGTTAGTTGCCGGAAGTTGCCGTAAGTTGCCGTAAGTCGCCGTAAGTTACCGTGTAAGTTGCCGTAAGTTGCCGTAAGTTGCCGTATGTTTCCGTTAGTTCCCGTGTAAGTTGCCGTGTAAGTTGCGGTAAGTTGCCGTAAGTTGCCGTAAGTTGCCGTAAGTTGCCGTAAGTTACCGTGTATGTTGCCGTAAGTTGCCGTAAGTTGCCGTAAGTTTCCGTGTGAGTTGCCGTAAGTTGCCTTATTTTTCCGTAAGTTGCCGTAAGTTGCCGTAAGTTGTCGTAAGTTGCCGTGTATGTTGCCGTAAGTTGCCGCAAGTTGCCGTAAGTTGCCGTAAGTTGCCGTGTAAGTTGCCGTAAGTTGCCGTAAGTTGCCGTAAGTTACCGTGTATGTTGCCGTAAGTTGCCTTAAGTTGCCGTGTGAGTTGCCGTGTAAGTTGCCGTAAGTTGCCGTAAGTTGCCGTAAGTTGCCGTGTATGTTGCCGTAAGTTGCCGCAAGTTGCCGTAAGTTGCCGTAAGTTGCCGTGTAAGTTGCCGTAAGTTGCCGTAAGTTGCCGTCAGTTTCCGTAAGTTGCCGCAAGTTGCCGTAGGTTGCCGTAATTTGCCGTAAGTTGCCGTAAGTTGCCGTGTAAGTTGCCTAAAGTTGCCGTAAGTTACCGTAACTTGCCGTGTAAGCTGCCGTGTAAGTTGCCGTGTAAGTTGCCGTAAGTTACCGTAAGATGCCGTAATTGCCGTGTATGTTGCCGTAAGTTGCCGTAAGTTGCCGTAAATTTCCGTAAGTTGCCGTAAGTTGCCGTGTAAGATGCCGTAAGTTGCCGTAAGTTGTCGTAAGTTGTCGTACGTGGCCGTAAGTTGCCGTAAGTTGCCGTAAGTTGCCGTAAGTTGCCGTAAGTTGCCGTGTAAGTTGCCGTAAGTTGCCGTAAGTTGCCGTAAGTTGCCGTGTAAGTTGCCGATAGTTGCCGTAAGTTGCCGTAAGTTGCCGTGTAAGTTGCCGTAAGTTGCCGCAAGTTGCCGTAACTCAACTCAGCTCAACTCAACTCAACTCAGTCAACTCAACTCAGTCAACTCAACTCAACTCAACCCAACCCAACCCAACCCAACCCATCCCAACCCAACCCAACCCACCTCAGCTCAACTCAACTCAACTCAACTCAACTCAACTCAACTCAACTCAACTCACCTCACCTCACCCCAACTCAACTCAACTCAACTCAACTCAACTCAACTCAACTCAACTCAACTCAACTCACCTCACCTCAACTCAACTCAACTCAACTCAACTCAACTCAACTCAACTCAACTCAACTCAACTCAACTCACCTCAACTCAACTCAACTCAACTCAACTCAACTCAACTCAACTCAACTCAACTCAACTCAACTCAACTCAACTCAACTCAACTCAACTCAACTCGACTCGACTCGACTCGACTCAACTCACCTCACCTCACCTCACCTCAACTCAACTCAACTCAACTCAACTCAACTCAACTCAACTCAACTCAACTCAACTCAACTCAACTCAACTCAACTCAACTCAACTCAACTCAACTCAACTCAGCTCACTCAACTCAACTCAGTCAACTCAACTCAGTCAACTCAACTCAACTCAACTCAACTCAACTCAACTCAACTCAACTCAACTCAACTCAACTCAACTCAGCTCAGCTCAACTCAACTCAACTCAACTCAGTCAACTCAACTCAGTCAACTCAACTCAACTCAACTCAACTCAGTCAACTCAACTCAACTCAACTCAACTCAACTCAACTCAACTCACCTCACCTCACCTCAACTCAACTCAACTCAACTCAACTCAACTCAACTCAACTCAACTCAACTCACCTCAACTCAACTCAACTCAACTCAACTCAACTCAACTCAACTCAACTCAACTCAACTCAACTCAACTCAACTCAACTCAACTCAACTCAACTCAACTCACCTCACCTCAACCCAACCCAACCCAACCCACCCCACCCCACCCCACCCCACCCCAACCCAACCCAACCCAACCCAACCCAACTCAACTCAACTCAACTCAACGCAACGCAACGCAACGCAACGCAACGCAACGCAACTCACTCACTCAACTCAACTCAACTCAACTCAACTCAACTCAAATCAACTCAACTCAACTCAACTCAACTCAACTCAACTCAACTCAACCCAACGCAACGCAACTCACTCAACTCTACTCAACTCAACTCAACTCAACTCAACTCAACTCAGTCAACTCAACTCAGTCAACTCAACTCAACTCAACTCAACTCAACTCAACTCAGTCAACTCAACTCAACTCAACTCAACTCAACTCAACTCAACTCAACTCAACTCAACTCACCTCACCTCACCTCAACTCAACTCAACTCAACTCAACTCAACTCAACTCAACTCAACTCAACTCAACTCAGTCAACTCAACTCAGTCAACTCAACTCAACTCAACTCAACTCAACTCAACTCAACTCAACTCAACGCAACTCACTCACTCACTCAACTCAACTCAACTCAACTCAACTCAACTCAACTCAACTCAACTCAACTCAACTCAACTCAACTCAACTCAACTCAACTCAACTCAACTCAACTCAACGCAACTCACTCACTCACTCAACTCAACTCGACTCGACTCGACTCGACTCGACTCGACTCGACTCGACTCGACTCGACTCGACTCGACTCGACTCGACTCAACTCAACTCACCTCACCTCACCTCAACTCAACTCAACTCAACTCAACTCAACTCAACTCAACTCAACTCAACTCAGCTCAACTCAAATCAGTCAACTCAACTCAGCCAACTCAACTCAACTCAACTCAACTCAACTCAACGCAACGCAACGCAACGCAACGCAACTCACTCACTCAACTCAACTCAACTCAACTCAACTCAACTCAACTCAACTCAACTCAACTCAACTCAACTCAACCCAACTCAACTCAACTCAACTCAACCCAGCGCAACGCAACTCACTCAACTCAACTCAACTCAACTCAACTCAACTCAACTCAACTCAACTCAACTCAACTCAACTCAGTCAACTCAACTCAGTCAACTCAACTCAACTCAACTCAACTCAACTCAACTCAACTCAGTCAACTCAACTAAGTCAACTCAACTCAACTCAACTCAACTCAACTCAACTCAACTCAACTCAACTCAACTCAACTCAACTCAAATCAACTCAACTCAACTCAACTCAACTCAACTCAACTCAACTTAACTCAACTCAACCCAACGCAACGCAACTCACTCAACTCAACTCAACTCAACTCGACTCAACTCAACTCAACTCAACTCAACTCAACTCAACTCAGTCAACTCAACTCAGTCAACTCAACTCAACTCAACTCAACTCAACTCAACTCAGTCAACTCAACTCAGTCAACTCAACTCAACTCAACTCAACTCAACTCAACTCAACTCAAATCAACTCAACTCAACTCAACTCAACTCAACTCAACTCACCTCACCTCAACCCAACCCAACCCAACCCAACCCAACCCACCTCAACTCAACTCAACTCAACTCAACTCAACTCAGTCAACTCAACTCAGTCAACTCAACTCAACTCAACTCAACTCAACTCAACTCAACTCAACGCAACGCAACGCAACTCACTCACTCACTCAACTCAACTCAACTCAACTCAACTCAACTCAACTCAAGTTGCCGTAAGTTGTCGTGTAAGTTGCCGTAAGTTGCCGTAAGTTGCCGTAAGTTGCTCTAAGTTGCCGTAAGTTGCCGTAAGTTGCCGTAAGTTCTCGTAAGTTTCCGTAAGTTGCCGTGTAAGTCCCGTAAGTTGCCGTAAGTTGCCGTAAGTTGCCGTGTAAGTTGCCGTAAGCTGCCGTAATTTGCCGTAAGTTGCTCTAAGTTGCCGTAGGTTGCCGTACGTTGCCGTAAGTTGCCGTAGGTTGCCGTTAGTTGCCGGAAGTTGCCGTTAGTTGCCGTAAGTCGCCGTAAGTTACCGTGTAAGTTGCCGTAAGTTGCCGTAAGTTGCCGTATGTTTCCGTTAGTTCCCGTGTAAGTTGCCGTGTAAGTTGCGGTAAGTTGCCGTAAGTTGCCGTAAGTTGCCGTAAGTTGCCGTAAGTTACCGTGTATGTTGCCGTAAGTTGCCGTAAGTTGCCGTAAGTTTCCGTGTGAGTTGCCGTAAGTTGCCTTATTTTTCCGTAAGTTGCCGTAAGTTGCCGTAAGTTGTCGTAAGTTGCCGTGTATGTTGCCGTAAGTTGCCGCAAGTTGCCGTAAGTTGCCGTAAGTTGCCGTGTAAGTTGCCGTAAGTTGCCGTAAGTTGCCGTAAGTTACCGTGTATGTTGCCGTAAGTTGCCTTAAGTTGCCGTGTGAGTTGCCGTGTAAGTTGCCGTAAGTTGCCGTAAGTTGCCGTAAGTTGCCGTGTATGTTGCCGTAAGTTGCCGCAAGTTGCCGTAAGTTGCCGTAAGTTGCCGTGTAAGTTGCCGTAAGTTGCCGTAAGTTGCCGTCAGTTTCCGTAAGTTGCCGCAAGTTGCCGTAGGTTGCCGTAATTTGCCGTAAGTTGCCGTAAGTTGCCGTGTAAGTTGCCTAAAGTTGCCGTAAGTTACCGTAACTTGCCGTGTAAGCTGCCGTGTAAGTTGCCGTGTAAGTTGCCGTAAGTTACCGTAAGATGCCGTAATTGCCGTGTATGTTGCCGTAAGTTGCCGTAAGTTGCCGTAAATTTCCGTAAGTTGCCGTAAGTTGCCGTGTAAGATGCCGTAAGTTGCCGTAAGTTGTCGTAAGTTGTCGTACGTGGCCGTAAGTTGCCGTAAGTTGCCGTAAGTTGCCGTAAGTTGCCGTAAGTTGCCGTATAAGTTGCCGTAAGTTGCCGTAAGTTGCCGTAAGTTGCCGTGTAAGTTGCCGATAGTTGCCGTAAGTTGCCGTAAGTTGCCGTGTAAGTTGCCGTAAGTTGCCGCAAGTTGCCGTAACTCAACTCAGCTCAACTCAACTCAACTCAGTCAACTCAACTCAGTCAACTCAACTCAACTCAACCCAACCCAACCCAACCCAACCCATCCCAACCCAACCCAACCCACCTCAGCTCAACTCAACTCAACTCAACTCAACTCAACTCAACTCAACTCACCTCACCTCACCCCAACTCAACTCAACTCAACTCAACTCAACTCAACTCAACTCAACTCAACTCAACTCACCTCACCTCAACTCAACTCAACTCAACTCAACTCAACTCAACTCAACTCAACTCAGTCAACTCAACTCAGTCAACTCAACTCAACTCAACTCAACTCAACTCAACGCAACTCACTCACTCACTCAACTCAACTCAACTCAACTCAACTCGACTCGACTCGACTCGACTCGACTCGACTCAACTCAACTCACCTCACCTCACCTCACCTCAACTCAACTCAACTCAACTCAACTCAACTCAACTCAACTCAACTCAACTCAACTCAACTCAACTCAACTCAACTCAACTCAACTCAATTCAGCTCACTCAACTCAACTCAGTCAACTCAACTCAGTCAACTCAACTCAACTCAACTCAACTCAACTCAACTCAACTCAACTCAACTCAACTCAACTCAACGCAACTCACTCAATCACTCAACTTAACTCAACTCAACTCAACTCAACTCAACTCAACTCAACTCAACTCAACGCAACGCAACGCAACGCAACGCAACTCACTCACTCAACTCAACTCAACTCAACTCAACTCAACTCAACTCAACTCAACTCAACTCAGTCAACTCAACTCAGTCAACTCAACTCAACTCAACTCAACTCAACTCAACGCAACTCAACTCAACTCAACTCAACTCAACTCAACTCAACTCAACTCAGCTCAGCTCAACTCAACTCAACTCAACTCAGTCAACTCAACTCAGTCAACTCAACTCAACTCAACTCAACTCAACTCAACTCAACTCAACTCAACTCAACTCAACTCAACTCAACTCAACTCAACTCAACTCAACTCAACTCAACTCAACTCAACTCAACTCACCTCAACTCAACTCAACTCAACTCAACTCAACTCAACTCAACTCAACTCAACTCAACTCACCTCAACCCAACCCAAGCCAACCCAACTCACCCCACCCCACCCCAACCCAACCCAACCCAACCCAACCCAACCCAACTCAACTCAACTCAACTCAACTCAACGCAACGCAACGCAACGCAACGCAACGCAACGCAACGCAACGCAACTCACTCAACTCAACTCAACTCAACTCAACTCAACTCAAATCAACTCAACTCAACTCAACTCAACTCAACTCAACTCAACTCAACCCAACGCAACGCAACTCACTCAACTCTACTCAACTCAACTCAACTCAACTCAACTCAACTCAACTCAGTCAACTCAACTCAGTCAACTCAACTCAACTCAACTCAACTCAGTCAACTCAACTCAACTCAACTCAACTCAACTCAACTCAACTCAACTCAACTCACCTCACCTCACCTCAACTCAACTCAACTCAACTCAACTCAACTCAACTCAACTCAACTCAACTCAACTCAACTCAACTCAGTCTACTCAACTCAGTCAACTCAACTCAACTCAACTCAACTCAACTCAACTCAACTCAACTCAACGCAACTCACTCACTCACTCAACTCAACTCAACTCAACTCAACTCAACTCAACTCAGTCAACTCAACTCAGTCAACTCAACTCAACTCAACTCAACTCAACTCAACGCAACTCACTCACTCACTCAACTCAACTCAACTCGACTCGACTCGACTCGACTCGACTCGACTCAACTCAACTCACGTCACCTCACCTCAACTCAACTCAACTCAACTCAACTCAACTCAAATCAACTCAACTCAACTCAACTCAACTCAACTCAACCCAACGCAACGCAACTCACTCAACTCTACTCAACTCAACTCAACTCAACTCAACTCAACTCAACTCAACTCAACTCAGTCAACTCAACTCAGTCAACTCAACTCAACTCAACTCAACTCAACTCAACTCAACTCAGTCAACTCAACTAAGTCAACTCAACTCAACTCAACTCAACTCAACTCAACTCAACTCAACTCAACTCAACTCAACTCAACTCAAATCAACTCAACTCAACTCAACTCAACTCAACTCAACTCAACTTAACTCAACTCAACCCAACGCAACGCAACTCACTCAACTCAACTCAACTCAACTCGACTCAACTCAACTCAACTCAACTCAACTCAACTCAGTCAACTCAACTCAGTCAACTCAACTCAACTCAACTCAACTCAACTCAACTCAACTCAACTCAACTCAACTCAACTCACCTCAACTCAACTCAACTCAACTCAACTCAACTCAACTCAACGCAACTCACTCACTCACTCAACTCAACTCAACTCAACTCAACTCGACTCGACTCGACTCGACTCGACTCGACTCAACTCAACTCACCTCACCTCACCTCACCTCAACTCAACTCAACTCAACTCAACTCAACTCAACTCAACTCAACTCAACTCAACTCAACTCAACTCAACTCAACTCAACTCAACTCAACTCAGCTCACTCAACTCAACTCAGTCAACTCAACTCAGTCAACTCAACTCAACTCAACTCAACTCAACTCAACTCAACTCAACTCAACTCAACTCAACTCAGCTCAGCTCAACTCAACTCAACTCAACTCAGTCAACTCAACTCAGTCAACTCAACTCAACTCAACTCAACTCAGTCAACTCAACTCAACTCAACTCAACTCAACTCAACTCAACTCACCTCACCTCACCTCAACTCAACTCAACTCAACTCAACTCAACTCAACTCAACTCAACTCAACTCAACTCACCTCAACTCAACTCAACTCAACTCAACTCAACTCAACTCAACTCAACTCAACTCAACTCAACTCAACTCAACTCAACTCAACTCAACTCAACTCAACTCACCTCACCTCAACCCAACCCAACCCAACCCACCCCACCCCACCCCACCCCACCCCAACCCAACCCAACCCAACCCAACCCAACTCAACTCAACTCAACTCAACGCAACGCAACGCAACGCAACGCAACGCAACGCAACGCAACTCACTCACTCAACTCAACTCAACTCAACTCAACTCAACTCAAATCAACTCAACTCAACTCAACTCAACTCAACTCAACTCAACTCAACCCAACGCAACGCAACTCACTCAACTCTACTCAACTCAACTCAACTCAACTCAACTCAACTCAGTCAACTCAACTCAGTCAACTCAACTCAACTCAACTCAACTCAACTCAACTCAGTCAACTCAACTCAACTCAACTCAACTCAACTCAACTCAACTCAACTCAACTCAACTCACCTCACCTCACCTCAACTCAACTCAACTCAACTCAACTCAACTCAACTCAACTCAACTCAACTCAGTCAACTCAACTCAGTCAACTCAACTCAACTCAACTCAACTCAACTCAACTCAACTCAACTCAACGCAACTCACTCACTCACTCAACTCAACTCAACTCAACTCAACTCAACTCAACTCAACTCAACTCAACTCAACTCAACTCAACTCAACTCAACTCAACTCAACTCAACTCAACTCAACGCAACTCACTCACTCACTCAACTCAACTCGACTCGACTCGACTCGACTCGACTCGACTCGACTCGACTCGACTCGACTCGACTCGACTCAACTCAACTCACCTCACCTCACCTCAACTCAACTCAACTCAACTCAACTCAACTCAACTCAACTCAACTCAACTCAGCTCAACTCAAATCAGTCAACTCAACTCAGCCAACTCAACTCAACTCAACTCAACTCAACTCAACGCAACGCAACGCAACGCAACGCAACTCACTCACTCAACTCAACTCAACTCAACTCAACTCAACTCAACTCAACTCAACTCAACTCAACTCAACTCAACCCAACTCAACTCAACTCAACTCAACCCAGCGCAACGCAACTCACTCAACTCAACTCAACTCAACTCAACTCAACTCAACTCAACTCAACTCAACTCAACTCAACTCAGTCAACTCAACTCAGTCAACTCAACTCAACTCAACTCAACTCAACTCAACTCAACTCAGTCAACTCAACTAAGTCAACTCAACTCAACTCAACTCAACTCAACTCAACTCAACTCAACTCAACTCAACTCAACTCAACTCAACTCAAATCAACTCAACTCAACTCAACTCAACTCAACTCAACTCAACTTAACTCAACTCAACCCAACGCAACGCAACTCACTCAACTCAACTCAACTCAACTCGACTCAACTCAACTCAACTCAACTCAACTCAACTCAACTCAGTCAACTCAACTCAGTCAACTCAACTCAACTCAACTCAACTCAACTCAACTCAGTCAACTCAACTCAGTCAACTCAACTCAACTCAACTCAACTCAACTCAACTCAACTCAACTCAAATCAACTCAACTCAACTCAACTCAACTCAACTCAACTCAACTCACCTCACCTCAACCCAACCCAACCCAACCCAACCCAACCCACCTCAACTCAACTCAACTCAACTCAACTCAACTCAGTCAACTCAACTCAGTCAACTCAACTCAACTCAACTCAACTCAACTCAACTCAACTCAACGCAACGCAACGCAACTCACTCACTCACTCAACTCAACTCAACTCAACTCAACTCAACTCAACTCAAGTTGCCGTAAGTTGCCGTGTAAGTTGCCGTAAGTTGCCGTAAGTTGCCGTAAGTTGCTCTAAGTTGCCGTAAGTTGCCGTAAGTTGCCGTAAGTTCTCGTAAGTTTCCGTAAGTTGCCGTGTAAGTCCCGTAAGTTGCCGTAAGTTGCCGTAAGTTGCCGTGTAAGTTGCCGTAAGCTGCCGTAATTTGCCGTAAGTTGCTCTAAGTTGCCGTAGGTTGCCGTACGTTGCCGTAAGTTGCCGTAGGTTGCCGTTAGTTGCCGGAAGTTGCCGTAAGTTGCCGTAAGTCGCCGTAAGTTACCGTGTAAGTTGCCGTAAGTTGCCGTAAGTTGCCGTATGTTTCCGTTAGTTCCCGTGTAAGTTGCCGTGTAAGTTGCGGTAAGTTGCCGTAAGTTGCCGTAAGTTGCCGTAAGTTGCCGTAAGTTACCGTGTATGTTGCCGTAAGTTGCCGTAAGTTGCCGTAAGTTTCCGTGTGAGTTGCCGTAAGTTGCCTTATTTTTCCGTAAGTTGCCGTAAGTTGCCGTAAGTTGTCGTAAGTTGCCGTGTATGTTGCCGTAAGTTGCCGCAAGTTGCCGTAAGTTGCCGTAAGTTGCCGTGTAAGTTGCCGTAAGTTGCCGTAAGTTGCCGTAAGTTACCGTGTATGTTGCCGTAAGTTGCCTTAAGTTGCCGTGTGAGTTGCCGTGTAAGTTGCCGTAAGTTGCCGTAAGTTGCCGTAAGTTGCCGTGTATGTTGCCGTAAGTTGCCGCAAGTTGCCGTAAGTTGCCGTAAGTTGCCGTGTAAGTTGCCGTAAGTTGCCGTAAGTTGCCGTCAGTTTCCGTAAGTTGCCGCAAGTTGCCGTAGGTTGCCGTAATTTGCCGTAAGTTGCCGTAAGTTGCCGTGTAAGTTGCCTAAAGTTGCCGTAAGTTACCGTAACTTGCCGTGTAAGCTGCCGTGTAAGTTGCCGTAAGTTGCCGTAAGTTGCCGTAAGTTGCCGTGTAAGTTGCCGATAGTTGCCGTAAGTTGCCGTAAGTTGCCGTGTAAGTTGCCGTAAGTTGCCGCAAGTTGCCGTAACTCAACTCAGCTCAACTCAACTCAACTCAGTCAACTCAACTCAGTCAACTCAACTCAACTCAACCCAACCCAACCCAACCCAACCCATCCCAACCCAACCCAACCCACCTCAGCTCAACTCAACTCAACTCAACTCAACTCAACTCAACTCAACTCAACTCACCTCACCTCACCCCAACTCAACTCAACTCAACTCAACTCAACTCAACTCAACTCAACTCAACTCAACTCAACTCACCTCACCTCAACTCAACTCAACTCAACTCAACTCAACTCAACTCAACTCAGTCAACTCAACTCAGTCAACTCAACTCAACTCAACTCAACTCAACTCAACGCAACTCACTCACTCACTCAACTCAACTCAACTCAACTCAACTCGACTCGACTCGACTCGACTCGACTCGACTCAACTCAACTCACCTCACCTCACCTCACCTCAACTCAACTCAACTCAACTCAACTCAACTCAACTCAACTCAACTCAACTCAACTCAACTCAACTCAACTCAAATCAACTCAACTCAACTCAACTCAACTCAACTCAACTCAACCCAACGCAACGCAACTCACTCAACTCTACTCAACTCAACTCAACTCAACTCAACTCAACTCAACTCAACTCAGTCAACTCAACTCAGTCAACTCAACTCAACTCAACTCAACTCAGTCAACTCAACTCAACTCAACTCAACTCAACTCAACTCAACTCAACTCAACTCACCTCACCTCACCTCAACTCAACTCAACTCAACTCAACTCAACTCAACTCAACTCAACTCAACTCAACTCAACTCAACTCAACTCAACTCAGTCTACTCAACTCAGTCAACTCAACTCAACTCAACTCAACTCAACTCAACTCAACTCAACGCAACTCACTCACTCACTCAACTCAACTCAACTCAACTCAACTCAACTCAACTCAACTCAGTCAACTCAACTCAGTCAACTCAACTCAACTCAACTCAACTCAACTCAACGCAACTCACTCACTCACTCAACTCAACTCAACTCGACTCGACTCGACTCGACTCGACTCGACTCAACTCAACTCACGTCACCTCACCTCAACTCAACTCAACTCAACTCAACTCAACTCAACTCAAATCAACTCAACTCAACTCAACTCAACTCAACCCAACGCAACGCAACTCACTCAACTCTACTCAACTCAACTCAACTCAACTCAACTCAACTCAACTCAACTCAACTCAACTCAGTCAACTCAACTCAGTCAACTCAACTCAACTCAACTCAACTCAACTCAACTCAACTCAGTCAACTCAACTAAGTCAACTCAACTCAACTCAACTCAACTCAACTCAACTCAACTCAACTCAACTCAACTCAACTCAACTCAACTCAACTCAAATCAACTCAACTCAACTCAACTCAACTCAACTCAACTCAACTTAACTCAACTCAACCCAACGCAACGCAACTCACTCAACTCAACTCAACTCAACTCGACTCAACTCAACTCAACTCAACTCAACTCAACTCAACTCAGTCAACTCAACTCAGTCAACTCAACTCAACTCAACTCAACTCAACTCAACTCAACTCAACTCAACTCAACTCACCTCAACTCAACTCAACTCAACTCAACTCAACTCAACTCAACGCAACTCACTCACTCACTCAACTCAACTCAACTCAACTCAACTCGACTCGACTCGACTCGACTCGACTCGACTCAACTCAACTCACCTCACCTCACCTCACCTCAACTCAACTCAACTCAACTCAACTCAACTCAACTCAACTCAACTCAACTCAACTCAACTCAACTCAACTCAACTCAACTCAACTCAGCTCACTCAACTCAACTCAGTCAACTCAACTCAGTCAACTCAACTCAACTCAACTCAACTCAACTCAACTCAACTCAACTCAACTCAACTCAACTCAACTCAGCTCAGCTCAACTCAACTCAACTCAACTCAGTCAACTCAACTCAGTCAACTCAACTCAACTCAACTCAACTCAGTCAACTCAACTCAACTCAACTCAACTCAACTCAACTCACCTCACCTCACCTCAACTCAACTCAACTCAACTCAACTCAACTCAACTCAACTCAACTCAACTCAACTCACCTCAACTCAACTCAACTCAACTCAACTCAACTCAACTCAACTCAACTCAACTCAACTCAACTCAACTCAACTCAACTCAACTCAACTCAACTCAACTCAACTCAACTCACCTCACCTCAACCCAACCCAACCCAACCCACCCCACCCCACCCCACCCCACCCCAACCCAACCCAACCCAACCCAACCCAACTCAACTCAACTCAACTCAACGCAACGCAACGCAACGCAACGCAACGCAACGCAACTCACTCACTCAACTCAACTCAACTCAACTCAACTCAACTCAAATCAACTCAACTCAACTCAACTCAACTCAACTCAACTCAACTCAACCCAACGCAACGCAACTCACTCAACTCTACTCAACTCAACTCAACTCAACTCAACTCAACTCAGTCAACTCAACTCAGTCAACTCAACTCAACTCAACTCAACTCAACTCAACTCAGTCAACTCAACTCAACTCAACTCAACTCAACTCAACTCAACTCAACTCACCTCACCTCACCTCAACTCAACTCAACTCAACTCAACTCAACTCAACTCAACTCAACTCAACTCAACTCAACTCAACTCAGTCAACTCAACTCAGTCAACTCAACTCAACTCAACTCAACTCAACTCAACTCAACTCAACTCAACGCAACTCACTCACTCACTCAACTCAACTCAACTCAACTCAACTCAACTCAACTCAACTCAACTCAACTCAACTCAACTCAACTCAACTCAACTCAACTCAACTCAACGCAACTCACTCACTCACTCAACTCAACTCGACTCGACTCGACTCGACTCGACTCGACTCGACTCGACTCGACTCGACTCGACTCGACTCGACTCGACTCAACTCAACTCACCTCACCTCACCTCAACTCAACTCAACTCAACTCAACTCAACTCAACTCAACTCAACTCAACTCAGCTCAACTCAAATCAGTCAACTCAACTCAGCCAACTCAACTCAACTCAACTCAACTCAACTCAACGCAACGCAACGCAACGCAACGCAACTCACTCACTCAACTCAACTCAACTCAACTCAACTCAACTCAACTCAACTCAACTCAACTCAACTCAACCCAACTCAACTCAACTCAACTCAACCCAGCGCAACGCAACTCACTCAACTCAACTCAACTCAACTCAACTCAACTCAACTCAACTCAACTCAACTCAACTCAACTCAACTCAGTCAACTCAACTCAGTCAACTCAACTCAACTCAACTCAACTCAACTCAACTCAACTCAGTCAACTCAACTAAGTCAACTCAACTCAACTCAACTCAACTCAACTCAACTCAACTCAACTCAACTCAACTCAACTCAACTCAACTCAAATCAACTCAACTCAACTCAACTCAACTCAACTCAACTCAACTTAACTCAACTCAACCCAACGCAACGCAACTCACTCAACTCAACTCAACTCAACTCGACTCAACTCAACTCAACTCAACTCAACTCAACTCAACTCAGTCAACTCAACTCAGTCAACTCAACTCAACTCAACTCAACTCAACTCAGTCAACTCAACTCAGTCAACTCAACTCAACTCAACTCAACTCAACTCAACTCAACTCAAATCAACTCAACTCAACTCAACTCAACTCAACTCAACTCAACTCACCTCACCTCAACCCAACCCAACCCAACCCAACCCAACCCACCTCAACTCAACTCAACTCAACTCAACTCAACTCAGTCAACTCAACTCAGTCAACTCAACTCAACTCAACTCAACTCAACTCAACTCAACTCAACGCAACGCAACGCAACTCACTCACTCACTCAACTCAACTCAACTCAACTCAACTCAACTCAACTCAAGTTGCCGTAAGTTGTCGTGTAAGTTGCCGTAAGTTGCCGTAAGTTGCCGTAAGTTGCTCTAAGTTGCCGTAAGTTGCCGTAAGTTGCCGTAAGTTCTCGTAAGTTTCCGTAAGTTGCCGTGTAAGTCCCGTAAGTTGCCGTAAGTTGCCGTAAGTTGCCGTGTAAGTTGCCGTAAGCTGCCGTAATTTGCCGTAAGTTGCTCTAAGTTGCCGTAGGTTGCCGTACGTTGCCGTAAGTTGCCGTAGGTTGCCGTTAGTTGCCGGAAGTTGCCGTAAGTTGCCGTAAGTCGCCGTAAGTTACCGTGTAAGTTGCCGTAAGTTGCCGTAAGTTGCCGTATGTTTCCGTTAGTTCCCGTGTAAGTTGCCGTGTAAGTTGCGGTAAGTTGCCGTAAGTTGCCGTAAGTTGCCGTAAGTTGCCGTAAGTTACCGTGTATGTTGCCGTAAGTTGCCGTAAGTTGCCGTAAGTTTCCGTGTGAGTTGCCGTAAGTTGCCTTATTTTTCCGTAAGTTGCCGTAAGTTGCCGTAAGTTGTCGTAAGTTGCCGTGTATGTTGCCGTAAGTTGCCGCAAGTTGCCGTAAGTTGCCGTAAGTTGCCGTGTAAGTTGCCGTAAGTTGCCGTAAGTTGCCGTAAGTTACCGTGTATGTTGCCGTAAGTTGCCTTAAGTTGCCGTGTGAGTTGCCGTGTAAGTTGCCGTAAGTTGCCGTAAGTTGCCGTAAGTTGCCGTGTATGTTGCCGTAAGTTGCCGCAAGTTGCCGTAAGTTGCCGTAAGTTGCCGTGTAAGTTGCCGTAAGTTGCCGTAAGTTGCCGTCAGTTTCCGTAAGTTGCCGCAAGTTGCCGTAGGTTGCCGTAATTTGCCGTAAGTTGCCGTAAGTTGCCGTGTAAGTTGCCTAAAGTTGCCGTAAGTTACCGTAACTTGCCGTGTAAGCTGCCGTGTAAGTTGCCGTGTAAGTTGCCGTAAGTTACCGTAAGATGCCGTAATTGCCGTGTATGTTGCCGTAAGTTGCCGTAAGTTGCCGTAAATTTCCGTAAGTTGCCGTAAGTTGCCGTGTAAGATGCCGTAAGTTGCCGTAAGTTGTCGTAAGTTGTCGTACGTGGCCGTAAGTTGCCGTAAGTTGCCGTAAGTTGCCGTAAGTTGCCGTAAGTTGCCGTGTAAGTTGCCGTAAGTTGCCGTAAGTTGCCGTAAGTTGCCGTGTAAGTTGCCGATAGTTGCCGTAAGTTGCCGTAAGTTGCCGTGTAAGTTGCCGTAAGTTGCCGCAAGTTGCCGTAACTCAACTCAGCTCAACTCAACTCAACTCAGTCAACTCAACTCAGTCAACTCAACTCAACTCAACCCAACCCAACCCAACCCAACCCATCCCAACCCAACCCAACCCACCTCAGCTCAACTCAACTCAACTCAACTCAACTCAACTCAACTCAACTCAACTCACCTCACCTCACCCCAACTCAACTCAACTCAACTCAACTCAACTCAACTCAACTCAACTCAACTCAACTCAACTCACCTCACCTCAACTCAACTCAACTCAACTCAACTCAACTCAACTCAACTCAACTCAGTCAACTCAACTCAGTCAACTCAACTCAACTCAACTCAACTCAACTCAACGCAACTCACTCACTCACTCAACTCAACTCAACTCAACTCAACTCGACTCGACTCGACTCGACTCGACTCAACTCAACTCACCTCACCTCACCTCACCTCAACTCAACTCAACTCAACTCAACTCAACTCAACTCAACTCAACTCAACTCAACTCAACTCAACTCAACTCAACTCAACTCAACTCAACTCAGCTCACTCAACTCAACTCAGTCAACTCAACTCAGTCAACTCAACTCAACTCAACTCAACTCAACTCAACTCAACTCAACTCAACTCAACTCAACTCAACGCAACTCACTCAATCACTCAACTTAACTCAACTCAACTCAACTCAACTCAACTCAACTCAACTCAACTCAACGCAACGCAACGCAACGCAACGCAACTCACTCACTCAACTCAACTCAACTCAACTCAACTCAACTCAACTCAACTCAACTCAACTCAGTCAACTCAACTCAGTCAACTCAACTCAACTCAACTCAACTCAACTCAACGCAACTCAACTCAACTCAACTCAACTCAACTCAACTCAACTCAGCTCAGCTCAACTCAACTCAACTCAACTCAGTCAACTCAACTCAGTCAACTCAACTCAACTCAACTCAACTCAACTCAACTCAACTCAACTCAACTCAACTCAACTCAACTCAACTCAACTCAACTCAACTCAACTCAACTCAACTCAACTCAACTCAACTCACCTCAACTCAACTCAACTCAACTCAACTCAACTCAACTCAACTCAACTCAACTCAACTCAACTCAACTCAACTCACCTCAACCCAACCCAAGCCAACCCAACTCACCCCACCCCACCCCAACCCAACCCAACCCAACCCAACCCAACCCAACTCAACTCAACTCAACTCAACTCAACGCAACGCAACGCAACGCAACGCAACGCAACGCAACGCAACGCAACTCACTCAACTCAACTCAACTCAACTCAACTCAACTCAAATCAACTCAACTCAACTCAACTCAACTCAACTCAACTCAACCCAACGCAACGCAACTCACTCAACTCTACTCAACTCAACTCAACTCAACTCAACTCAACTCAACTCAACTCAGTCAACTCAACTCAGTCAACTCAACTCAACTCAACTCAACTCAGTCAACTCAACTCAACTCAACTCAACTCAACTCAACTCAACTCAACTCAACTCACCTCACCTCACCTCAACTCAACTCAACTCAACTCAACTCAACTCAACTCAACTCAACTCAACTCAACTCAACTCAACTCAACTCAACTCAGTCTACTCAACTCAGTCAACTCAACTCAACTCAACTCAACTCAACTCAACTCAACTCAACTCAACGCAACTCACTCACTCACTCAACTCAACTCAACTCAACTCAACTCAACTCAACTCAACTCAGTCAACTCAACTCAGTCAACTCAACTCAACTCAACTCAACTCAACGCAACTCACTCACTCACTCAACTCAACTCAACTCGACTCGACTCGACTCGACTCGACTCGACTCAACTCAACTCACGTCACCTCACCTCAACTCAACTCAACTCAACTCAACTCAACTCAACTCAAATCAACTCAACTCAACTCAACTCAACTCAACTCAACCCAACGCAACGCAACTCACTCAACTCTACTCAACTCAACTCAACTCAACTCAACTCAACTCAACTCAGTCAACTCAACTCAACTCAACTCAACTCAACTCAACTCAACTCAACTCAGCTCAGCTCAACTCAACTCAACTCAACTCAGTCAACTCAACTCAGTCAACTCAACTCAACTCAACTCAACTCAGTCAACTCAACTCAACTCAACTCAACTCAACTCAACTCAACTCACCTCACCTCACCTCAACTCAACTCAACTCAACTCAACTCAACTCAACTCAACTCAACTCAACTCAACTCAACTCAACTCAACTCAACTCAAATCAACTCAACTCAACTCAACTCAACTCAACTCAACTCAACTTAACTCAACTCAACCCAACGCAACGCAACTCACTCAACTCAACTCAACTCAACTCGACTCAACTCAACTCAACTCAACTCAACTCAACTCAACTCAGTCAACTCAACTCAGTCAACTCAACTCAACTCAACTCAACTCAACTCAGTCAACTCAACTCAGTCAACTCAACTCAACTCAACTCAACTCAACTCAACTCAACTCAAATCAACTCAACTCAACTCAACTCAACTCAACTCAACTCAACTCACCTCACCTCAACCCAACCCAACCCAACCCAACCCAACCCACCTCAACTCAACTCAACTCAACTCAACTCAACTCAGTCAACTCAACTCAGTCAACTCAACTCAACTCAACTCAACTCAACTCAACTCAACTCAACGCAACGCAACGCAACTCACTCACTCACTCAACTCAACTCAACTCAACTCAACTCAACTCAACTCAAGTTGCCGTAAGTTGTCGTGTAAGTTGCCGTAAGTTGCCGTAAGTTGCCGTAAGTTGCTCTAAGTTGCCGTAAGTTGCCGTAAGTTGCCGTAAGTTCTCGTAAGTTTCCGTAAGTTGCCGTGTAAGTCCCGTAAGTTGCCGTAAGTTGCCGTAAGTTGCCGTGTAAGTTGCCGTAAGCTGCCGTAATTTGCCGTAAGTTGCTCTAAGTTGCCGTAGGTTGCCGTACGTTGCCGTAAGTTGCCGTAGGTTGCCGTTAGTTGCCGGAAGTTGCCGTAAGTTGCCGTAAGTCGCCGTAAGTTACCGTGTAAGTTGCCGTAAGTTGCCGTAAGTTGCCGTATGTTTCCGTTAGTTCCCGTGTAAGTTGCCGTGTAAGTTGCGGTAAGTTGCCGTAAGTTGCCGTAAGTTGCCGTAAGTTGCCGTAAGTTACCGTGTATGTTGCCGTAAGTTGCCGTAAGTTGCCGTAAGTTTCCGTGTGAGTTGCCGTAAGTTGCCTTATTTTTCCGTAAGTTGCCGTAAGTTGCCGTAAGTTGTCGTAAGTTGCCGTGTATGTTGCCGTAAGTTGCCGCAAGTTGCCGTAAGTTGCCGTAAGTTGCCGTGTAAGTTGCCGTAAGTTGCCGTAAGTTGCCGTAAGTTACCGTGTATGTTGCCGTAAGTTGCCTTAAGTTGCCGTGTGAGTTGCCGTGTAAGTTGCCGTAAGTTGCCGTAAGTTGCCGTAAGTTGCCGTGTATGTTGCCGTAAGTTGCCGCAAGTTGCCGTAAGTTGCCGTAAGTTGCCGTGTAAGTTGCCGTAAGTTGCCGTAAGTTGCCGTCAGTTTCCGTAAGTTGCCGCAAGTTGCCGTAGGTTGCCGTAATTTGCCGTAAGTTGCCGTAAGTTGCCGTGTAAGTTGCCTAAAGTTGCCGTAAGTTACCGTAACTTGCCGTGTAAGCTGCCGTGTAAGTTGCCGTGTAAGTTGCCGTAAGTTACCGTAAGATGCCGTAATTGCCGTGTATGTTGCCGTAAGTTGCCGTAAGTTGCCGTAAATTTCCGTAAGTTGCCGTAAGTTGCCGTGTAAGATGCCGTAAGTTGCCGTAAGTTGTCGTAAGTTGTCGTACGTGGCCGTAAGTTGCCGTAAGTTGCCGTAAGTTGCCGTAAGTTGCCGTAAGTTGCCGTGTAAGTTGCCGTAAGTTGCCGTAAGTTGCCGTAAGTTGCCGTGTAAGTTGCCGATAGTTGCCGTAAGTTGCCGTAAGTTGCCGTGTAAGTTGCCGTAAGTTGCCGCAAGTTGCCGTAACTCAACTCAGCTCAACTCAACTCAACTCAGTCAACTCAACTCAGTCAACTCAACTCAACTCAACCCAACCCAACCCAACCCAACCCATCCCAACCCAACCCAACCCACCTCAGCTCAACTCAACTCAACTCAACTCAACTCAACTCAACTCAACTCACCTCACCTCACCCCAACTCAACTCAACTCAACTCAACTCAACTCAACTCAACTCAACTCAACTCAACTCAACTCACCTCACCTCAACTCAACTCAACTCAACTCAACTCAACTCAACTCAACTCAACTCAGTCAACTCAACTCAGTCAACTCAACTCAACTCAACTCAACTCAACTCAACGCAACTCACTCACTCACTCAACTCAACTCAACTCAACTCAACTCGACTCGACTCGACTCGACTCGACTCGACTCAACTCAACTCACCTCACCTCACCTCACCTCAACTCAACTCAACTCAACTCAACTCAACTCAACTCAACTCAACTCAACTCAACTCAACTCAACTCAACTCAACTCAACTCAACTCAACTCAGCTCACTCAACTCAACTCAGTCAACTCAACTCAGTCAACTCAACTCAACTCAACTCAACTCAACTCAACTCAACTCAACTCAACTCAACTCAACTCAACGCAACTCACTCAATCACTCAACTTAACTCAACTCAACTCAACTCAACTCAACTCAACTCAACTCAACTCAACGCAACGCAACGCAACGCAACGCAACTCACTCACTCAACTCAACTCAACTCAACTCAACTCAACTCAACTCAACTCAACTCAACTCAGTCAACTCAACTCAGTCAACTCAACTCAACTCAACTCAACTCAACTCAACGCAACTCAACTCAACTCAACTCAACTCAACTCAACTCAACTCAGCTCAGCTCAACTCAACTCAACTCAACTCAGTCAACTCAACTCAGTCAACTCAACTCAACTCAACTCAACTCAACTCAACTCAACTCAACTCAACTCAACTCAACTCAACTCAACTCAACTCAACTCAACTCAACTCAACTCAACTCAACTCAACTCAACTCACCTCAACTCAACTCAACTCAACTCAACTCAACTCAACTCAACTCAACTCAACTCAACTCAACTCAACTCAACTCACCTCAACCCAACCCAAGCCAACCCAACTCACCCCACCCCACCCCAACCCAACCCAACCCAACCCAACCCAACCCAACTCAACTCAACTCAACTCAACTCAACGCAACGCAACGCAACGCAACGCAACGCAACGCAACGCAACGCAACTCACTCAACTCAACTCAACTCAACTCAACTCAACTCAAATCAACTCAACTCAACTCAACTCAACTCAACTCAACTCAACCCAACGCAACGCAACTCACTCAACTCTACTCAACTCAACTCAACTCAACTCAACTCAACTCAACTCAACTCAGTCAACTCAACTCAGTCAACTCAACTCAACTCAACTCAACTCAGTCAACTCAACTCAACTCAACTCAACTCAACTCAACTCAACTCAACTCAACTCACCTCACCTCACCTCAACTCAACTCAACTCAACTCAACTCAACTCAACTCAACTCAACTCAACTCAACTCAACTCAACTCAACTCAACTCAGTCTACTCAACTCAGTCAACTCAACTCAACTCAACTCAACTCAACTCAACTCAACTCAACTCAACGCAACTCACTCACTCACTCAACTCAACTCAACTCAACTCAACTCAACTCAACTCAACTCAGTCAACTCAACTCAGTCAACTCAACTCAACTCAACTCAACTCAACGCAACTCACTCACTCACTCAACTCAACTCAACTCGACTCGACTCGACTCGACTCGACTCGACTCAACTCAACTCACGTCACCTCACCTCAACTCAACTCAACTCAACTCAACTCAACTCAACTCAAATCAACTCAACTCAACTCAACTCAACTCAACTCAACCCAACGCAACGCAACTCACTCAACTCTACTCAACTCAACTCAACTCAACTCAACTCAACTCAACTCAGTCAACTCAACTCAACTCAACTCAACTCAACTCAACTCAACTCAGCTCAGCTCAACTCAACTCAACTCAACTCAGTCAACTCAACTCAGTCAACTCAACTCAACTCAACTCAACTCAGTCAACTCAACTCAACTCAACTCAACTCAACTCAACTCAACTCACCTCACCTCACCTCAACTCAACTCAACTCAACTCAACTCAACTCAACTCAACTCAACTCAACTCAACTCAACTCAACTCAACTCAACTCAACTCAACTCAACTCAACTCACCTCAACTCAACTCAACTCAACTCAACTCAACTCAACTCAACTCAACTCAACTCAACTCAACTCAACTCAACTCAACTCAACTCAACTCAACTCAACTCAACTCAACTCAACTCAACTCACCTCACCTCAACCCAACCCAACCCAACCCACCCCACCCCACCCCACCCCACCCCAACCCAACCCAACCCAACCCAACCCAACTCAACTCAACGCAACGCAACGCAACGCAACGCAACGCAACGCAACGCAACTCACTCACTCAACTCAACTCAACTCAACTCAACTCAACTCAACTCAAATCAAATCAACTCAACTCAACTCAACTCACCTCAACCCAACCCAACCCAACCCAACCCACCCCACCCCACCCCAACCCAACCCAACCCAACCCAAACCAACTCAACTCAACTCAACTCAACTCAACTCAACTCAACGCAACGCAACGCAACGCAACGCAACGCAACGCAACTCACTCAACTCAACTCAACTCAACTCAACTCAACTCAACTCAACTCAACTCAACTCAACTCAAATCAACTCAACTCAACTCAACTCAACTCAGCTCAACTCAACTCAACCCAACGCAACGCAACTCACTCAACTCTACTCAACTCAATTCAACTCAACTCAACTCAACTCAACTCAACTCAACTCAACTCAGTCAACTCAACTCAGTCAACTCAACTCAACTCAACTCAACTCAACTCAACTCAGTCAACTCAACTCAACTCAACTCAACTCAACTCAACTCAACTCAACTCAACTCAACTCACCTCACCTCACCTCAACTCAACTCAACTCAACTCAACTCAACTCAACTCAACTCAACTCAACTCAGTCAACTCAACTCAGTCAACTCAACTCAACTCAACTCAACTCAACTCAACTCAACTCAACTCAAGTCAACGCAACTCACTCACTCACTCAACTCAACTCAACTCAACTCAACTCAACTCAACTCAACTCAGTCAACTCAACTCAGTCAACTCAACTCAACTCAACTCAACTCAACGCAACTCACTCACTCACTCAACTCAACTCAACTCGACTCGACTCGACTCGACTCGACTCGACTCGACTCGACTCGACTCAACTCAACTCACGTCACCTCACCTCAACTCAACTCAACTCAACTCAACTCAACTCAAATCAACTCAACTCAACTCAACTCAACTCAACTCAACTCAACTCAACCCAACGCAACGCAACTAACTCAACTCTACTCAACTCAACTCAACTCAACTCAACTCAGTCAACTCAACTCATTCAACTCAACTCAACTCAACTCAACTCAACTCAACGCAACTCACTCACTCACTCAACTCAACTCAACTCAACTCAACTCGACTCGACTCGACTCGACTCGACTCGACTCGACTCAACTCAACTCACCTCACCTCACCTCACCTCAACTCAACTCAACTCAACTCAACTCAACTCAACTCAACTCAACTCAACTCAACTCAACTCAACTCAACTCAACTCAACTCAGCTCACTCAACTCAACTCAGTCAACTCAACTCAGTCAACTCAACTCAACTCAACTCAACTCAACTCAACTCAACTCAACTCAACTCAACGCAACTCACTCAATCACTCAACTTAACTCAACTCACCTCAACCCAACCCAACCCAACCCAACCCACCCCACCCCACCCCAACCCAACCCAACCCAACCCAAACCAACTCAACTCAACTCAACTCAACTCAACTCAACGCAACGCAACGCAACGCAACGCAACTCACTCAACTCAACTCAACTCAACTCAACTCAACTCAACTCAACTCAAATCAATTCAACTCAACTCAACTCAACTCAACTCAACTCAACTCAACTCAAATCAACTCAACTCAACTCAACTCAACTCAACTCAACTCAACCCAACGCAACGCAACTCACTCAACTCTACTCAACTCAACTCAACTCAACTCAACTCAACTCAGTCAACTCAACTCAACTCAACTCAACTCAACTCAACTCAACTCAGCTCAGCTCAACTCAACTCAACTCAACTCAGTCAACTCAACTCAGTCAACTCAACTCAACTCAACTCAACTCAGTCAACTCAACTCAACTCAACTCAACTCAACTCAACTCAACTCAACTCACCTCACCTCACCTCAACTCAACTCAACTCAACTCAACTCAACTCAACTCAACTCAACTCAACTCAACTCAACTCAACTCATCTCAACTCAACTCAACTCAACTCACCTCAACTCAACTCAACTCAACTCAACTCAACTCAACTCAACTCAACTCAACTCAACTCAACTCAACTCAACTCAACTCAACTCAACTCAACTCAACTCAGTCAACTCAACTCAGTCAACTCAACTCAACTCAACTCAACTCAACTCAACGCAACTCACTCACTCACTCAACTCTACTCAACTCAACTCAACTCGACTCGACTCGACTCGACTCGACTCGACTCAACTCAACTCACCTCACCTCACCTCACCTCAACTCAACTCAACTCAACTCAACTCAACTCAACTCAACTCAACTCAACTCAACTCAACTCAACTCAACTCAACTCAGCTCACTCAACTCAACTCAGTCAACTCAACTCAGTCAACTCAACTCAACTCAACTCAACTCAACTCAACTCAACTCAACTCAACTCAACGCAACTCACCCAATCACTCAACTTAACTCAACTCAACTCAACTCAACTCAACTCAACTCAACTCAACGCAACGCAACGCAACGCAACGCAACTCACTCACTCAACTCAACTCAACTCAACTCAACTCAACTCAACTCAACTCAACTCAACTCAACTCAACTCAACTCAGTCAACTCAACTCAGTCAACTCAACTCAACTCAACTCAACTCAACTCAACGCAACTCAACTCAACTCAACTCAACTCAACTCAACTCAACTCAACTCAGCTCAGCTCAACTCAACTCAACTCAACTCAGTCAACTCAACTCAGTCAACTCAACTCAACTCAACTCAACTCAACTCAACTCAACTCAACTCAACTCAACTCAACTCAACTCAACTCAACTCAACTCAACTCAACTCACCTCAACTCAACTCAACTCAACTCAACTCAACTCAACTCAACTCAACTCAACTCAACTCAACTCAACTCACCTCAACCCAACCCAACCCAACCCAACTCACCCCACCCCACCCCAACCCAACCCAACCCAACCCAACCCAACCCAACTCAACTCAACTCAACTCAACTCAACGCAACGCAACGCAACGCAACGCAACGCAACGCAACGCAACGCAACGCAACTCACTCAACTCAACTCAACTCAACTCAACTCAACTCAACTCAAATCAACTCAACTCAACTCAACTCAACTCAACTCAACTCAACTCAACCCAACGCAACGCAACTCACTCAACTCTACTCAACTCAACTCAACTCAACTCAACTCAACTCAACTCAGTCAACTCAACTCAGTCAACTCAACTCAACTCAACTCAACTCAGTCAACTCAACTCAACTCAACTCAACTCAACTCAACTCAACTCACCTCACCTCACCTCACCTCAACTCAACTCAACTCAACTCAACTCAACTCAACTCAACTCAACTCAACTCAACTCAACTCAACTCAACTCAGTCAACTCAACTCAGTCAACTCAACTCAACTCAACTCAACTCAACTCAACTCAACTCAACACAACGCAACTCACTCACTCACTCAACTCAACTCAACTCAACTCAACTCAACTCAACTCAGTCAACTCAACTCAGTCAACTCAACTCAACTCAACTCAACTCAACTCAACGCAACTCACTCACTCACTCAACTCAACTCAACTCGACTCGACTCGACTCGACTCGACTCGACTCGACTCAACTCAACTCACGTCACCTCACCTCAACTCAACTCAACTCAACTCAACTCAACTCAACTCAACTCAACTCAAATCAACTCAACTCAACTCAACTCAACTCAACTCAACCCAACGCAACGCAACTCACTCAACTCTACTCAACTCAACTCAACTCAACTCAACTCAACTCAGTCAACTCAACTCAACTCAACTCAACTCAACTCAACTCAACTCAACTCAGCTCAGCTCAACTCAACTCAACTCAACTCAGTCAACTCAACTCAGTCAACTCAACTCAACTCAACTCAACTCAGTCAACTCAACTCAACTCAACTCAACTCAACTCAACTCAACTCAACTCACCTCACCTCACCTCAACTCAACTCAACTCAACTCAACTCAACTCAACTCAACTCAACTCAACTCAACTCAACTCAACTCAACTCAACTCAACTCAACTCAACTCACCTCAACTCAACTCAACTCAACTCAACTCAACTCAACTCAACTCAACTCAACTCAACTCAACTCAACTCAACTCAACTCAACTCAACTCAACTCAACTCAACTCAACTCAACTCAACTCAACTCAACTCAACTCAACTCAACTCAACTCACCTCACCTCAACCCAACCCAACCCAACCCACCCCACCCCACCCCACCCCACCCCAACCCAACCCAACCCAACCCAACCCAACTCAACTCAACTCAACGCAACGCAACGCAACGCAACGCAACGCAACGCAACTCACTCACTCAACTCAACTCAACTCAACTCAACTCAACTCAACTCAAATCAACTCAACTCAAATCAACTCAACTCAACTCAACTCAACTCAACTCAACTCAACTCAACCCAACGCAACGCAACTCACTCAACTCTACTCAACTCAACTCAACTCAACTCAACTCAACTCAACTCAACTCAGTCAACTCAACTCAGTCAACTCAACTCAACTCAACTCAACTCAACTCAACTCAGTCAACTCAACTCAACTCAACTCAACTCAACTCAACTCAACTCAACTCAACTCACCTCACCTCACCTCAACTCAACTCAACTCAACTCAACTCAACTCAACTCAACTCAACTCAACTCAACTCAGTCAACTCAACTCAGTCAACTCAACTCAACTCAACTCAACTCAACTCAACTCAACTCAACGCAACTCACTCACTCACTCAACTCAACTCAACTCAACTCAACTCAACTCAACTCAACTCAACTCAACTCAACTCAACTCAACTCAACTCAACTCAACTCAACTCAACTCAGCTCAACTCAACTCAACTCAGTCAACTCAACTCAGTCAACTCAACTCAACTCAACTCAACTCAACTCAACTCAACTCAACTCAACTCAACTCAACTCAACTCAACTCACCTCAACCCAACCCAACCCAACCCAACCCACCCCACCCCAACCCAACCCAACCCAACCCAAACCAACTCAACTCAACTCAACTCAACTCAACTCAACGCAACGCAACGCAACGCAACGCAACGCAACGCAACGCAACTCACTCAACTCAACTCAACTCAACTCAACTCAACTCAACTCAACTCAAATCAACTCAACTCAACTCAACTCAACTCAGCTCAACTCAACTCAACCCAACGCAACGCAACTCACTCAACTCTACTCAACTCAATTCAACTCAACTCAACTCAACTCAACTCAACTCAACTCAACTCAGTCAACTCAACTCAGTCAACTCAACTCAACTCAACTCAACTCAACTCAACTCAGTCAACTCAACTCAACTCAACTCAACTCAACTCAACTCAACTCAACTCAACTCAACTCACCTCACCTCACCTCAACTCAACTCAACTCAACTCAACTCAACTCAACTCAACTCAACTCAACTCAACTCAACTCAACTCAGTCAACTCAACTCAGTCAACTCAACTCAACTCAACTCAACTCAACTCAACTCAACTCAACTCAACTCAACTCAACGCAACTCACTCACTCACTCAACTCAACTCAACTCAACTCAACTCAACTCAACTCAACTCAACTCAGTCAACTCAACTCAGTCAACTCAACTCAACTCAACTCAACTCAACTCAACTCAACGCAACTCACTCACTCACTCAACTCAACTCAACTCGACTCGACTCGACTCGACTCGACTCGACTCGACTCAACTCAACTCACGTCACCTCACCTCAACTCAACTCAACTCAACTCAACTCAACTCAACTCAAATCAACTCAACTCAACTCAACTCAACTCAACTCAACCCAACGCAACGCAACTCACTCAACTCTACTCAACTCAACTCAACTCAACTCAACTCAACTCAACTCAACTCAGTCAACTCAACTCAACTCAACTCAACTCAACTCAACTCAACTCAGCTCAGCTCAACTCAACTCAACTCAACTCAGTCAACTCAACTCAGTCAACTCAACTCAACTCAACTCAACTCAGTCAACTCAACTCAACTCAACTCAACTCAACTCAACTCAACTCAACTCACCTCACCTCACCTCAACTCAACTCAACTCAACTCAACTCAACTCAACTCAACTCAACTCAACTCAACTCAACTCAACTCAACTCAACTCAACTCAACTCACCTCAACTCAACTCAACTCAACTCAACTCAACTCAACTCAACTCAACTCAACTCAACTCAACTCAACTCAACTCAACTCAACTCAACTCAAGTCAACTCAACTCAACTCAACTCAACTCAACTCAACTCAACTCAACTCAACTCAACTCAACTCAACCCACCTCACCTCAACCCAACCCAACCCAACCCACCCCACCCCACCCCACCCCACCCCAACCCAACCCAACCCAACCCAACTCAACTCAACTCAACTCAACGCAACGCAACGCAACGCAACGCAACGCAACGCAACGCAACGCAACGCAACTCACTCACTCAACTCAACTCAACTCAACTCAACTCAACTCAAATCAACTCAACTCAAATCAACTCAACTCAACTCAACTCAACTCAACTCAACCCAACGCAACGCAACTCACTCAACTCTACTCAACTCAACTCAACTCAACTCAACTCAACTCAACTCAACTCAGTCAACTCAACTCAGTCAACTCAACTCATCTCAACTCAACTCAACTCAACTCAGTCAACTCAACTCAACTCAACTCAACTCAACTCAACTCAACTCAACTCAGTCAACTCAACTCAACTCAACTCAACTCAACTCAACTCAACTCAACTCAACTCAACTCACCTCACCTCACCTCAACTCAACTCAACTCAACTCAACTCAACTCAACTCAACTCAACTCAACTCAACTCAACTCAACTCAACTCAACTCAACTCAACTCAGTCAACTCAACTCAGTCAACTCAACTCAACTCAACTCAACTCAACTCAACTCAACTCAACGCAACTCACTCACTCACTCAACTCAACTCAACTCAACTCAACTCAACTCAACTCAACTCAACTCAACTCAACTCAACTCAACTCAACTCAACTCAACTCAACTCAACTCAACTCAGTCAACTCAACTCAGTCAACTCAACTCAACTCAACTCAACTCAGTCAACTCAACTCAACTCAACTCAACTCAACTCAACTCAACTCAACTCAACTCACCTCACCTCACCTCAACTCAACTCAACTCAACTCAACTCAACTCAACTCAACTCAACTCAACTCAACTCAACTCAACTCAACTCAACTCAGTCTACTCAACTCAGTCAACTCAACTCAACTCAACTCAACTCAACTCAACTCAACTCAACTCAACGCAACTCACTCACTCACTCAACTCAACTCAACTCAACTCAACTCAACTCAACTCAACTCAGTCAACTCAACTCAGTCAACTCAACTCAACTCAACTCAACTCAACTCAACGCAACTCACTCACTCACTCAACTCAACTCAACTCGACTCGACTCGACTCGACTCGACTCGACTCGACTCAACTCAACTCACGTCACCTCACCTCAACTCAACTCAACTCAACTCAACTCAACTCAACTCAAATCAACTCAACTCAACTCAACTCAACTCAACTCAACCCAACGCAACGCAACTCACTCAACTCTACTCAACTCAACTCAACTCAACTCAACTCAACTCAACTCAGTCAACTCAACTCAACTCAACTCAACTCAACTCAACTCAACTCAACTCAGCTCAGCTCAACTCAACTCAACTCAACTCAGTCAACTCAACTCAGTCAACTCAACTCAACTCAACTCAACTCAGTCAACTCAACTCAACTCAACTCAACTCAACTCAACTCAACTCACCTCACCTCACCTCAACTCAACTCAACTCAACTCAACTCAACTCAACTCAACTCAACTCAACTCAACTCAACTCAACTCAACTCAACTCAACTCAACTCAACTCAACTCAACTCACCTCAACTCAACTCAACTCAACTCAACTCAACTCAACTCAACTCAACTCAACTCAACTCAACTCAACTCAACTCAACTCAACTCAACTCAACTCAACTCAACTCAACTCACCTCACCTCAACCCAACCCAACCCAACCCACCCCACCCCACCCCACCCCACCCCAACCCAACCCAACCCAACCCAACCCAACCCAACTCAACTCAACGCAACGCAACGCAACGCAACGCAACGCAACGCAACTCACTCACTCAACTCAACTCAACTCAACTCAACTCAACTCAACTCAAATCAAATCAACTCAACTCAACTCAACTCACCTCAACCCAACCCAACCCAACCCAACCCACCCCACCCCACCCCAACCCAACCCAACCCAACCCAAACCAACTCAACTCAACTCAACTCAACTCAACTCAACTCAACGCAACGCAACGCAACGCAACGCAACGCAACGCAACTCACTCAACTCAACTCAACTCAACTCAACTCAACTCAACTCAACTCAACTCAACTCAAATCAACTCAACTCAACTCAACTCAACTCAGCTCAACTCAACTCAACCCAACGCAACGCAACTCACTCAACTCTACTCAACTCAATTCAACTCAACTCAACTCAACTCAACTCAACTCAACTCAACTCAGTCAACTCAACTCAGTCAACTCAACTCAACTCAACTCAACTCAACTCAACTCAACTCAGTCAACTCAACTCAACTCAACTCAACTCAACTCAACTCAACTCAACTCAACTCAACTCACCTCACCTCACCTCAACTCAACTCAACTCAACTCAACTCAACTCAACTCAACTCAACTCAACTCAGTCAACTCAACTCAGTCAACTCAACTCAACTCAACTCAACTCAACTCAACTCAACTCAACTCAACTCAACGCAACTCACTCACTCACTCAACTCAACTCAACTCAACTCAACTCAACTCAACTCAACTCAGTCAACTCAACTCAGTCAACTCAACTCAACTCAACTCAACTCAACGCAACTCACTCACTCACTCAACTCAACTCAACTCGACTCGACTCGACTCGACTCGACTCGACTCGACTCGACTCGACTCAACTCAACTCACGTCACCTCACCTCAACTCAACTCAACTCAACTCAACTCAACTCAACTCAAATCAACTCAACTCAACTCAACTCAACTCAACTCAACTCAACTCAACCCAACGCAACGCAACTAACTCAACTCTACTCAACTCAACTCAACTCAACTCAACTCAGTCAACTCAACTCATTCAACTCAACTCAACTCAACTCAACTCAACTCAACGCAACTCACTCACTCACTCAACTCAACTCAACTCAACTCAACTCGACTCGACTCGACTCGACTCGACTCGACTCGACTCAACTCAACTCACCTCACCTCACCTCACCTCAACTCAACTCAACTCAACTCAACTCAACTCAACTCAACTCAACTCAACTCAACTCAACTCAACTCAACTCAACTCAACTCAGCTCACTCAACTCAACTCAGTCAACTCAACTCAGTCAACTCAACTCAACTCAACTCAACTCAACTCAACTCAACTCAACTCAACTCAACGCAACTCACTCAATCACTCAACTTAACTCAACTCACCTCAACCCAACCCAACCCAACCCAACCCACCCCACCCCACCCCAACCCAACCCAACCCAACCCAAACCAACTCAACTCAACTCAACTCAACTCAACTCAACGCAACGCAACGCAACGCAACGCAACTCACTCAACTCAACTCAACTCAACTCAACTCAACTCAACTCAACTCAAATCAATTCAACTCAACTCAACTCAACTCAACTCAACTCAACTCAACTCAAATCAACTCAACTCAACTCAACTCAACTCAACTCAACTCAACCCAACGCAACGCAACTCACTCAACTCTACTCAACTCAACTCAACTCAACTCAACTCAGCTCAGTCAACTCAACTCAACTCAACTCAACTCAACTCAACTCAACTCAGCTCAGCTCAACTCAACTCAAATCAACTCAGTCAACTCAACTCAGTCAACTCAACTCAACTCAACTCAACTCAGTCAACTCAACTCAACTCAACTCAACTCAACTCAACTCAACTCAACTCACCTCACCTCACCTCAACTCAACTCAACTCAACTCAACTCAACTCAACTCAACTCAACTCAACTCAACTCAACTCAACTCATCTCAACTCAACTCAACTCAACTCACCTCAACTCAACTCAACTCAACTCAACTCAACTCAACTCAACTCAACTCAACTCAACTCAACTCAACTCAACTCAACTCAACTCAACTCAACTCAGTCAACTCAACTCAGTCAACTCAACTCAACTCAACTCAACTCAACTCAACGCAACTCACTCACTCACTCAACTCTACTCAACTCAACTCAACTCGACTCGACTCGACTCGACTCGACTCGACTCAACTCAACTCACCTCACCTCACCTCACCTCAACTCAACTCAACTCAACTCAACTCAACTCAACTCAACTCAACTCAACTCAACTCAACTCAACTCAACTCAACTCAACTCAGCTCACTCAACTCAACTCAGTCAACTCAACTCAGTCAACTCAACTCAACTCAACTCAACTCAACTCAACTCAACTCAACTCAACTCAACGCAACTCACCCAATCACTCAACTTAACTCAACTCAACTCAACTCAACTCAACTCAACTCAACTCAACGCAACGCAACGCAACGCAACGCAACTCACTCACTCAACTCAACTCAACTCAACTCAACTCAACTCAACTCAACTCAACTCAACTCAACTCAACTCAACTCAGTCAACTCAACTCAGTCAACTCAACTCAACTCAACTCAACTCAACTCAACGCAACTCAACTCAACTCAACTCAAATCAACTCAACTCAACTCAACTCAGCTCAGCTCAACT
Organism: Lumbricus terrestris; assembly: GCA_949752735.1. Classification (NCBI taxonomy): domain Eukaryota; kingdom Metazoa; phylum Annelida; class Clitellata; order Crassiclitellata; family Lumbricidae; genus Lumbricus; species Lumbricus terrestris. The sequence continues at coordinate 135,880 of OX457045.1, forward strand.
CAACTCAACTCAACTCAGTCAACTCAACTCAGTCAACTCAACTCAACTCAACTCAACTCAACTCAACTCAACTCAACTCAACTCAACTCAACTCAACTCAACTCAACTCAACTCAACTCACCTCAACTCAACTCAACTCAACTCAACTCAACTCAACTCAACTCAACTCAACTCAACTCAACTCAACTCACCTCAACCCAACCCAACCCAACCCAACTCACCCCACCCCACCCCAACCCAACCCAACCCAACCCAACCCAACCCAACCCAACTCAACTCAACTCAACTCAACTCAACGCAACGCAACGCAACGCAACGCAACGCAACGCAACGCAACGCAACGCAACTCACTCAACTCAACTCAACTCAACTCAACTCAACTCAACTCAAATCAACTCAACTCAACTCAACTCAACTCAACTCAACTCAACTCAACCCAACGCAACGCAACTCACTCAACTCTACTCAACTCAACTCAACTCAACTCAACTCAACTCAACTCAGTCAACTCAACTCAGTCAACTCAACTCAACTCAACTCAACTCAGTCAACTCAACTCAACTCAACTCAACTCAACTCAACTCAACTCACCTCACCTCACCTCAACTCAACTCAACTCAACTCAACTCAACTCAACTCAACTCAACTCAACTCAACTCAACTCAACTCAGTCAACTCAACTCAGTCAACTCAACTCAACTCAACTCAACTCAACTCAACTCAACTCAACACAACGCAACTCACTCACTCACTCAACTCAACTCAACTCAACTCAACTCAACTCAACTCAGTCAACTCAACTCAGTCAACTCAACTCAACTCAACTCAACTCAACTCAACGCAACTCACTCACTCACTCAACTCAACTCAACTCGACTCGACTCGACTCGACTCGACTCGACTCGACTCAACTCAACTCACGTCACCTCACCTCAACTCAACTCAACTCAACTCAACTCAACTCAACTCAACTCAACTCAAATCAACTCAACTCAACTCAACTCAACTCAACTCAACCCAACGCAACGCAACTCACTCAACTCTACTCAACTCAACTCAACTCAACTCAACTCAACTCAGTCAACTCAACTCAACTCAACTCAACTCAACTCAACTCAACTCAACTCAGCTCAGCTCAACTCAACTCAACTCAACTCAGTCAACTCAACTCAGTCAACTCAACTCAACTCAACTCAACTCAGTCAACTCAACTCAACTCAACTCAACTCAACTCAACTCAACTCAACTCACCTCACCTCACCTCAACTCAACTCAACTCAACTCAACTCAACTCAACTCAACTCAACTCAACTCAACTCAACTCAACTCAACTCAACTCAACTCAACTCAACTCACCTCAACTCAACTCAACTCAACTCAACTCAACTCAACTCAACTCAACTCAACTCAACTCAACTCAACTCAACTCAACTCAACTCAACTCAACTCAACTCAACTCAACTCAACTCAACTCAACTCAACTCAACTCAACTCAACTCAACTCACCTCACCTCAACCCAACCCAACCCAACCCACCCCACCCCACCCCACCCCACCCCAACCCAACCCAACCCAACCCAACCCAACTCAACTCAACTCAACGCAACGCAACGCAACGCAACGCAACGCAACGCAACTCACTCACTCAACTCAACTCAACTCAACTCAACTCAACTCAACTCAAATCAACTCAACTCAAATCAACTCAACTCAACTCAACTCAACTCAACTCAACTCAACTCAACCCAACGCAACGCAACTCACTCAACTCTACTCAACTCAACTCAACTCAACTCAACTCAACTCAACTCAACTCAGTCAACTCAACTCAGTCAACTCAACTCAACTCAACTCAACTCAACTCAGTCAACTCAACTCAACTCAACTCAACTCAACTCAACTCAACTCAACTCACCTCACCTCACCTCAACTCAACTCAACTCAACTCAACTCAACTCAACTCAACTCAACTCAACTCAACTCAGTCAACTCAACTCAGTCAACTCAACTCAACTCAACTCAACTCAACTCAACTCAACTCAACGCAACTCACTCACTCACTCAACTCAACTCAACTCAACTCAACTCAACTCAACTCAACTCAACTCAACTCAACTCAACTCAACTCAACTCAACTCAACTCAACTCAACTCAGCTCAACTCAACTCAACTCAGTCAACTCAACTCAGTCAACTCAACTCAACTCAACTCAACTCAACTCAACTCAACTCAACTCAACTCAACTCAACTCAACTCAACTCAACTCACCTCAACCCAACCCAACCCAACCCAACCCACCCCACCCCAACCCAACCCAACCCAACCCAAACCAACTCAACTCAACTCAACTCAACTCAACTCAACGCAACGCAACGCAACGCAACGCAACGCAACGCAACGCAACTCACTCAACTCAACTCAACTCAACTCAACTCAACTCAACTCAAATCAACTCAACTCAACTCAACTCAACTCAGCTCAACTCAACTCAACCCAACGCAACGCAACTCACTCAACTCTACTCAACTCAATTCAACTCAACTCAACTCAACTCAACTCAACTCAACTCAACTCAGTCAACTCAACTCAGTCAACTCAACTCAACTCAACTCAACTCAACTCAACTCAGTCAACTCAACTCAACTCAACTCAACTCAACTCAACTCAACTCAACTCAACTCAACTCACCTCACCTCACCTCAACTCAACTCAACTCAACTCAACTCAACTCAACTCAACTCAACTCAACTCAACTCAACTCAACTCAGTCAACTCAACTCAGTCAACTCAACTCAACTCAACTCAACTCAACTCAACTCAACTCAACTCAACTCAACTCAACGCAACTCACTCACTCACTCAACTCAACTCAACTCAACTCAACTCAACTCAACTCAACTCAACTCAGTCAACTCAACTCAGTCAACTCAACTCAACTCAACTCAACTCAACTCAACTCAACGCAACTCACTCACTCACTCAACTCAACTCAACTCGACTCGACTCGACTCGACTCGACTCGACTCGACTCAACTCAACTCACGTCACCTCACCTCAACTCAACTCAACTCAACTCAACTCAACTCAACTCAAATCAACTCAACTCAACTCAACTCAACTCAACTCAACCCAACGCAACGCAACTCACTCAACTCTACTCAACTCAACTCAACTCAACTCAACTCAACTCAACTCAACTCAGTCAACTCAACTCAACTCAACTCAACTCAACTCAACTCAACTCAGCTCAGCTCAACTCAACTCAACTCAACTCAGTCAACTCAACTCAGTCAACTCAACTCAACTCAACTCAACTCAGTCAACTCAACTCAACTCAACTCAACTCAACTCAACTCAACTCAACTCACCTCACCTCACCTCAACTCAACTCAACTCAACTCAACTCAACTCAACTCAACTCAACTCAACTCAACTCAACTCAACTCAACTCAACTCAACTCACCTCAACTCAACTCAACTCAACTCAACTCAACTCAACTCAACTCAACTCAACTCAACTCAACTCAACTCAACTCAACTCAACTCAACTCAAGTCAACTCAACTCAACTCAACTCAACTCAACTCAACTCAACTCAACTCAACTCAACTCAACTCAACCCACCTCACCTCAACCCAACCCAACCCAACCCACCCCACCCCACCCCACCCCACCCCAACCCAACCCAACCCAACCCAACTCAACTCAACTCAACTCAACGCAACGCAACGCAACGCAACGCAACGCAACGCAACGCAACGCAACGCAACTCACTCACTCAACTCAACTCAACTCAACTCAACTCAACTCAAATCAACTCAACTCAAATCAACTCAACTCAACTCAACTCAACTCAACTCAACCCAACGCAACGCAACTCACTCAACTCTACTCAACTCAACTCAACTCAACTCAACTCAACTCAACTCAACTCAGTCAACTCAACTCAGTCAACTCAACTCATCTCAACTCAACTCAACTCAACTCAGTCAACTCAACTCAACTCAACTCAACTCAACTCAACTCAACTCAACTCAGTCAACTCAACTCAACTCAACTCAACTCAACTCAACTCAACTCAACTCAACTCAACTCACCTCACCTCACCTCAACTCAACTCAACTCAACTCAACTCAACTCAACTCAACTCAACTCAACTCAACTCAACTCAACTCAACTCAACTCAACTCAACTCAGTCAACTCAACTCAGTCAACTCAACTCAACTCAACTCAACTCAACTCAACTCAACTCAACGCAACTCACTCACTCACTCAACTCAACTCAACTCAACTCAACTCAACTCAACTCAACTCAGTCAACTCAACTCAGTCAACTCAACTCAACTCAACTCAACTCAACTCAACTCAACGCAACTCACTCACTCACTCAACTCAACTCAACTCGACTCGACTCGACTCGACTCGACTCGACTCGACTCGACTCAACTCAACTCACGTCACCTCACCTCAAGTCAACTCAACTCAACTCAACTCAACTCAACTCAACTCAAATCAACTCAACTCAACTCAACTCAACTCAACTCAACCCAACGCAACGCAACTCACTCAACTCTACTCAACTCAACTCAACTCAACTCAACTCAACTCAACTCAACTCAGTCAACTCAACTCAACTCAACTCAACTCAACTCAACTCAACTCAGCTCAGCTCAACTCAACTCAACTCAACTCAGTCAACTCAACTCAGTCAACTCAACTCAACCCAACTCAACTCAGTCAACTCAACTCAACTCAACTCAACTCAACTCAACTCAACTCAACTCAACTCAGTCAACTCAACTCAACTCAACTCAACTCAACTCAACTCAACTCAACTCAACTCACCTCACCTCACCTCAACTCAACTCAACTCAACTCAACTCAGTTCAACTCAACTCAACTCAACTCAACTCAACTCAACTCAACTCAGTCAACTCAACTCAGTCAACTCAACTCAACTCAACTCAACTCAACTCAACTCAACTCAACTCAACTCAACTCAACGCAACTCACTCACTCACTCAACTCAACTCAACTCAACTCAACTCAACTCAGTCAACTCAACTCAGTCAACTCAACTCAACTCAACTCAACTCAACTCAACGCAACTCACTCACTCACTCAACTCAACTCAACTCGACTCGACTCGACTCGACTCGACTCGACTCGACTCGACTCAACTCAACTCACGTCACCTCACCTCAACTCAACTCAACTCAACTCAACTCAACTCAACTCAACTCAAATCAACTCAACTCAACTCAACTCAACTCAACTCAACTCAACCCAACGCAACGCAACTCACTCAACTCTACTCAACTCAACTCAACTCAACTCAACTCAACTCAACTCAACTCAACTCAACTCAACTCAACTCAACTCAACTCAACTCAGCTCAGCTCAACTCAACTCAACTCAACTCAGTCAACTCAACTCAGTCAACTCAACTCAGTCAACTCAACTCAACTCAACTCAACTCAACTCAACTCAACTCAACTCAACTCAACGCAACTCACTCACTCACTCAACCCAACTCAACTCAACTCAACTCAACTCAACTCAACTCAGTCAACTCAACTCAACTCAACTCAACGCAACGCAACGCAACGCAACGCAACGCAACGCAACGCAACGCAACGCAACTCACTCACTCAACTCAACTCAACTCAACTCAACTCAACTCAAATCAACTCAACTCAAATCAACTCAACTCAACTCAACTCAACTCAACTCAACTCAACTCAACCCAACGCAACGCAACTCACTCAACTCTACTCAACTCAACTCAACTCAACTCAACTCAACTCAACTCAGTCAACTCAACTCAGTCAACTCAACTCAACTCAACTCAACTCAGTGAACTCAACTCAACTCAACTCAACTCAACTCAACTCAACTCAACTCAACTCAACTCACCTCACCTCACCTCAACTCAACTCAACTCAACTCAACTCAACTCAACTCAACTCAACTCAACTCAACTCAACCCAGTCAACTCAACTCAGTCAACTCAACTCAACTCAACTCAACTCAACTCAACTCAACTCAACTCAACTCAACGCAACTCACTCACTCACTCAACTCAACTCAAATCAACTCAACTCAACTCAACTCAACTCAACTCAACTCAACTCAACTCAACTCAACTCAACTCAACTCAACTCAACTCAACTCAGCTCAACTCAACTCAACTCAGTCAACTCAACTCAGTCAACTCAACTCAACTCAACTCAACTCAACTCAACTCAACTCAACTCAACTCAACTCAACTCAACTCAACTCCACTCAACTCAACTCACCTCAACCCAACCCAACCCAACCCACCGCACCCCACCCCAACCCAACCCAACCCAACCCAAACCAACTCAACTCAACTCAACTCAACTCAACTCAACTCAACGCAACGCAACGCAACGCAACGCAACGCAACGCAACGCAACTCACTCAACTCAACTCAACTCAACTCAACTCAACTCAACTCAACTCAACTCAAATCAACTCAACTCAACTCAACTCAACTCAACTCAACTCAGCCCAACGAAACGCAACTCACTCAACTCTACTCAACTCAATTCAACTCAACTCAACTCAACTCAACTCAACTCAGTCAACTCAACTCAGTCAACTCAACTCAACTCAACTCAACTCAACTCAACTCAGTCAACTCAACTCAACTCAACTCAACTCAACTCAACTCAACTCAACTCAACTCAACTCACCTCACCTCACCTCAACTCAACTCAACTCAACTCAACTCAACTCAACTCAACTCAACTCAACTCAACTCAACTCAACTCAACTCAGTCAACTCAACTCAACTCAACTCAACTCAACTCAACTCAACTCAACTCAACTCAACGCAACTCACTCACTCACTCAACTCAACTCAACTCAACTCAACTCAACTCAACTCAACTCAACTCAGTCAACTCAACTCAGTCAACTCAACTCAACTCAACTCAAATCAACTCAACTCAACGCAACTCACTCACTCACTCAACTCAACTCAACTCGACTCGACTCGACGCGACTCGACTCGACTCGACTCGACTCGACTCGACTCAACTCAACTCACCTCACCTCACCTCACCTCAACTCAACTCAACTCAACTCAACTCAACTCAACTCAACTCAACTCAGTCAACTCAACTCAGTCAACTCAACTCAGCCAACTCAACTCAACTCAACTCAACTCAACTCAACTCAACTCAACTCAACTCAACTCAACTCAACTCAACCCAACGCAACGCAACTCACTCAACTCAACTCAACTCAACTCAACTCAACTCAACTCAGTCAACTCAACTCAGTCAACTCAACTCAACTCAACTCAACTCAACTCAACTCAACTCAGTCAACTCAACTAAGTCAACTCAACTCAACTCAACTCAACTCAACTCAACTCAACTCAACTCAACTCAACTCAACTCAACTCAACTCAACTCAACTCAACTCAACCCAACGCAACGCAACTCACTCAACTCAACTCGACTCGACTCAACTCAACTCAACTCAACTCAACTCAGTCAACTCAACTCAGTCAACTCAACTCAACTCAACTCAACTCAACTCAACTCAACTCAGTCAACTCAACTCAGTCAACTCAACTCAACTCAACTCAACTCAACTCAACTCAACTCAACTCAACTCAAATCAACTCAACTCAACTCAACTAAACTCAACTCAACTCAACTCACCTCACCTCAACCCAACCCAACCCAACCCAACCCACCCCAACCCAACCCAACCCAACCCAACCCAACTCAACTCAACTCAACTCAACTCAACTCAACTCAACTCAACTCAACTCAACTCAACTCAACTCAACTCAACTCAACTCAACTCAACTCAACCCAACGCAACGCAACTCACTCAACTCAACTCAACTCAACTCAACTCAACTCAACTCAGTCAACTCAACTCAGTCAACTCAACTCAACTCAACTCAACTCAACTCAGTCAACTCAACTAAGTCAACTCAACTCAACTCAACTCAACTCAACTCAACTCAACTCAACTCAACTCAACTCAACTCAACTCAACTCAACTCAAATCAACTCAACTCAACTCAACTCAACTCAACTCAACTCAACTCAACCCAACGCAACGCAACTCACTCAACTCAACTCGACTCGACTCAACTCAACTCAACTCAACTCAACTCAACTCAGTCAACTCAACTCAGTCAACTCAACTCAACTCAACTCAACTCAACTCAACTCAACTCAACCTAGTCAACTCAACTCAGTCAACTCAACTCAACTCAACTCAACTCAACTCAACTCAACTCAACTCAACTCAAATCAACTCAACTCAACTCAACTCAACTCAACTCAACTCACCTCACCTCAACCCAACCCAACCCAACCCAACCCAACCCAACCCAACTCAACTCAACTCATCTCAACTCAACTCAACTCAACTCAACTCAACTCACCTCACCTCAACCCAACCCAACCCAACCCACCCCACCCCACCCCACCCCAACTCAACTCAACTCAACTCAACTCAACTCAACGCAACGCAACGCAACGCAACGCAACGCAACGCAACGCAACTCACTCACTCAACTCAACTCAACTCAACTCAACTCAACTCAAATCAACTCAACTCAACTCAACTCAACTCAACTCAACTCAACCCAACGCAACGCAACTCACTCAACTCTACTCAACTCAACTCAACTCAACTCAACTCAACTCAACTCAGTCAACTCAACTCAGTCAACTCAACTCAACTCAACTCAACTCAACTCAACTCAACTCAGTCAACTCAACTCAACTCAACTCAACTCAACTCAACTCACCTCACCTCACCTCAACTCAACTCAACTCAACTCAACTCAACTCAACTCAACTCAACTCAACTCAACTCAACTCAACTCAGTCAAATCAACTCAGTCAACTCAACTCAACTCAACTCAACTCAACTCAACTCAACTCAACTCAACTCAACTCAACGCAACTCACTCACTCACTCAACTCAACTCAACTCAACTCAACTCAACTCAACTCAACTCAACTCAGTCAACTCAACTCAGTCAACTCAACTCAACTCAACTCAACTCAGTCAACTCAACTCAACTCAACTCAACTCAACTCAACTCAACTCAACTCAACTCAACTCACCTCACCTCACCTCAACTCAACTCAACTCAACTCAACTCAACTCAACTCAACTCAACTCAACTCAACTCAACTCAACTCAGTCAACTCAACTCAGTCAACTCAACTCAACTCAACTCAACTCAACTCAACTCAACTCAACGCAACTCACTCACTCACTCAACTCAACTCAACTCAACTCAACTCAACTCAACTCAACTCAACTCAACTCAACTCAACTCAACTCAACTCAACTCAACTCAACTCAACTCAACTCAACGCAACTCACTCACTCACTCAACTCAACTCGACTCGACTCGACTCGACTCGACTCGACTCGACTCGACTCGACTCGACTCGACTCGACTCGACTCGACTCAACTCAACTCACCTCACCTCACCTCAACTCAACTCAACTCAACTCAACTCAACTCAACTCAACTCAACTCAACTCAGCTCAACTCAAATCAGTCAACTCAACTCAGCCAACTCAACTCAACTCAACTCAACTCAACTCAACGCAACGCAACGCAACGCAACGCAACTCACTCACTCAACTCAACTCAACTCAACTCAACTCAACTCAACTCAACTCAACTCAACTCAACTCAACCCAACTCAACTCAACTCAACTCAACCCAGCGCAACGCAACTCACTCAACTCAACTCAACTCAACTCAACTCAACTCAACTCAACTCAACTCAACTCAACTCAACTCAACTCAGTCAACTCAACTCAGTCAACTCAACTCAACTCAACTCAACTCAACTCAACTCAACTCAGTCAACTCAACTAAGTCAACTCAACTCAACTCAACTCAACTCAACTCAACTCAACTCAACTCAACTCAACTCAACTCAACTCAACTCAAATCAACTCAACTCAACTCAACTCAACTCAACTCAACTCAACTTAACTCAACTCAACCCAACGCAACGCAACTCACTCAACTCAACTCAACTCAACTCGACTCAACTCAACTCAACTCAACTCAACTCAACTCAACTCAGTCAACTCAACTCAGTCAACTCAACTCAACTCAACTCAACTCAACTCAACTCAGTCAACTCAACTCAGTCAACTCAACTCAACTCAACTCAACTCAACTCAACTCAACTCAAATCAACTCAACTCAACTCAACTCAACTCAACTCAACTCAACTCACCTCACCTCAACCCAACCCAACCCAACCCAACCCAACCCACCTCAACTCAACTCAACTCAACTCAACTCAACTCAACTCAGTCAACTCAACTCAGTCAACTCAACTCAACTCAACTCAACTCAACTCAACTCAACTCAACGCAACGCAACGCAACTCACTCACTCACTCAACTCAACTCAACTCAACTCAACTCAACTCAAGTTGCCGTAAGTTGTCGTGTAAGTTGCCGTAAGTTGCCGTAAGTTGCCGTAAGTTGCTCTAAGTTGCCGTAAGTTGCCGTAAGTTGCCGTAAGTTCTCGTAAGTTTCCGTAAGTTGCCGTGTAAGTCCCGTAAGTTGCCGTAAGTTGCCGTAAGTTGCCGTGTAAGTTGCCGTAAGCTGCCGTAATTTGCCGTAAGTTGCTCTAAGTTGCCGTAGGTTGCCGTACGTTGCCGTAAGTTCCCGTAGGTTGCCGTTAGTTGCCGGAAGTTGCCGTAAGTTGCCGTAAGTCGCCGTAAGTTACCGTGTAAGTTGCCGTAAGTTGCCGTAAGTTGCCGTATGTTTCCGTTAGTTCCCGTGTAAGTTGCCGTGTAAGTTGCGGTAAGTTGCCGTAAGTTGCCGTAAGTTGCCGTAAGTTGCCGTAAGTTACCGTGTATGTTGCCGTAAGTTGCCGTAAGTTGCCGTAAGTTTCCGTGTGAGTTGCCGTAAGTTGCCTTATTTTTCCGTAAGTTGCCGTAAGTTGCCGTAAGTTGTCGTAAGTTGCCGTGTATGTTGCCGTAAGTTGCCGCAAGTTGCCGTAAGTTGCCGTAAGTTGCCGTGTAAGTTGCCGTAAGTTGCCGTAAGTTGCCGTAAGTTACCGTGTATGTTGCCGTAAGTTGCCTTAAGTTGCCGTGTGAGTTGCCGTGTAAGTTGCCGTAAGTTGCCGTAAGTTGCCGTAAGTTGCCGTGTATGTTGCCGTAAGTTGCCGCAAGTTGCCGTAAGTTGCCGTAAGTTGCCGTGTAAGTTGCCGTAAGTTGCCGTAAGTTGCCGTCAGTTTCCGTAAGTTGCCGCAAGTTGCCGTAGGTTGCCGTAATTTGCCGTAAGTTGCCGTAAGTTGCCGTGTAAGTTGCCTAAAGTTGCCGTAAGTTACCGTAACTTGCCGTGTAAGCTGCCGTGTAAGTTGCCGTGTAAGTTGCCGTAAGTTACCGTAAGATGCCGTAATTGCCGTGTATGTTGCCGTAAGTTGCCGTAAGTTGCCGTAAATTTCCGTAAGTTGCCGTAAGTTGCCGTGTAAGATGCCGTAAGTTGCCGTAAGTTGTCGTAAGTTGTCGTACGTGGCCGTAAGTTGCCGTAAGTTGCCGTAAGTTGCCGTAAGTTGCCGTAAGTTGCCGTGTAAGTTGCCGTAAGTTGCCGTAAGTTGCCGTAAGTTGCCGTGTAAGTTGCCGATAGTTGCCGTAAGTTGCCGTAAGTTGCCGTGTAAGTTGCCGTAAGTTGCCGCAAGTTGCCGTAACTCAACTCAGCTCAACTCAACTCAACTCAGTCAACTCAACTCAGTCAACTCAACTCAACTCAACCCAACCCAACCCAACCCAACCCATCCCAACCCAACCCAACCCACCTCAGCTCAACTCAACTCAACTCAACTCAACTCAACTCAACTCAACTCAACTCACCTCACCTCACCCCAACTCAACTCAACTCAACTCAACTCAACTCAACTCAACTCAACTCAACTCAACTCAACTCACCTCACCTCAACTCAACTCAACTCAACTCAACTCAACTCAACTCAACTCAACTCAGTCAACTCAACTCAGTCAACTCAACTCAACTCAACTCAACTCAACTCAACGCAACTCACTCACTCACTCAACTCAACTCAACTCAACTCAACTCGACTCGACTCGACTCGACTCGACTCGACTCAACTCAACTCACCTCACCTCACCTCACCTCAACTCAACTCAACTAAACTCAACTCAACTCAACTCAACTCAACTCAACTCAACTCAACTCAACTCAACTCAACTCAACTCAGCTCACTCAACTCAACTCAGTCAACTCAACTCAGTCAACTCAACTCAACTCAACTCAACTCAACTCAACTCAACTCAACTCAACTCAACTCAACTCAACGCAACTCACTCAATCACTCAACTTAACTCAACTCAACTCAACTCAACTCAACTCAACTCAACTCAACGCAACGCAACGCAACGCAACGCAACTCACTCACTCAACTCAACTCAACTCAACTCAACTCAACTCAACTCAACTCAACTCAACTCAGTCAACTCAACTCAGTCAACTCAACTCAACTCAACTCAACTCAACTCAACGCAACTCAACTCAACTCAACTCAACTCAACTCAACTCAACTCAGCTCAGCTCAACTCAACTCAACTCAACTCAGTCAACTCAACTCAGTCAACTCAACTCAACTCAACTCAACTCAACTCAACTCAACTCAACTCAACTCAACTCAACTCAACTCAACTCAACTCAACTCAACTCAACTCAACTCAACTCAACTCAACTCAACTCACCTCAACTCAACTCAACTCAACTCAACTCAACTCAACTCAACTCAACTCAACTCAACTCAACTCAACTCAACTCACCTCAACCCAACCCAAGCCAACCCAACTCACCCCACCCCACCCCAACCCAACCCAACCCAACCCAACCCAACCCAACTCAACTCAACTCAACTCAACTCAACGCAACGCAACGCAACGCAACGCAACGCAACGCAACGCAACGCAACTCACTCAACTCAACTCAACTCAACTCAACTCAACTCAAATCAACTCAACTCAACTCAACTCAACTCAACTCAACCCAACGCAACGCAACTCACTCAACTCTACTCAACTCAACTCAACTCAACTCAACTCAACTCAACTCAACTCAACTCAGTCAACTCAACTCAGTCAACTCAACTCAACTCAACTCAACTCAGTCAACTCAACTCAACTCAACTCAACTCAACTCAACTCAACTCAACTCAACTCACCTCACCTCACCTCAACTCAACTCAACTCAACTCAACTCAACTCAACTCAACTCAACTCAACTCAACTCAACTCAACTCAACTCAACTCAACTCAGTCAACTCAACTCAGTCAACTCAACTCAACTCAACTCAACTCAACTCAACTCAACTCAACTCAACGCAACTCACTCACTCACTCAACTCAACTCAACTCAACTCAACTCAACTCAACTCAGTCAACTCAACTCAGTCAACTCAACTCAACTCAACTCAACTCAACTCAACGCAACTCACTCACTCACTCAACTCAACTCAACTCGACTCGACTCGACTCGACTCGACTCGACTCAACTCAACTCACGTCACCTCACCTCAACTCAACTCAACTCAACTCAACTCAACTCAACTCAACTCAAATCAACTCAACTCAACTCAACTCAACTCAACTCAACCCAACGCAACGCAACTCACTCAACTCTACTCAACTCAACTCAACTCAACTCAACTCAACTCAACTCAGTCAACTCAACTCAACTCAACTCAACTCAACTCAACTCAACTCAGCTCAGCTCAACTCAACTCAACTCAACTCAGTCAACTCAACTCAGTCAACTCAACTCAACTCAACTCAACTCAGTCAACTCAACTCAACTCAACTCAACTCAACTCAACTCAACTCAACTCACCTCACCTCACCTCAACTCAACTCAACTCAACTCAACTCAACTCAACTCAACTCAACTCAACTCAACTCAACTCAACTCAACTCAACTCAACTCAACTCAACTCAACTCAACTCAACTCACCTCAACTCAACTCAACTCAACTCAACTCAACTCAACTCAACTCAACTCAACTCAACTCAACTCAACTCAACTCAACTCAACTCAACTCAACTCAACTCAACTCAACTCAACTCAACTCACCTCACCTCAACCCAACCCAACCCAACCCACCCCACCCCACCCCACCCCACCCCAACCCAACCCAACCCAACCCAACCCAACCCAACTCAACTCAACGCAACGCAACGCAACGCAACGCAACGCAACGCAACGCAACTCACTCACTCAACTCAACTCAACTCAACTCAACTCAACTCAACTCAAATCAAATCAACTCAACTCAAATCAACTCAACTCAACTCAACTCAACTCAACTCAACTCAACCCAACGCAACGCAACTCACTCAACTCTACTCACGTCAACTCAACTCAACTCAACTCAACTCAACTCAACTCAACTCAGTCAACTCAACTCAGTCAACTCAACTCAACTCAACTCAACTCAACTCAACTCAGTCAACTCAACTCAACTCAACTCAACTCAACTCAACTCAACTCAACTCACCTCACCTCACCTCAACTCAACTCAACTCAACTCAACTCAACTCAACTCAACTCAACTCAACTCAGTCAACTCAACTCAGTCAACTCAACTCAACTCAACTCAACTCAACTCAACTCAACTCAACTCAACTCAACGCAACTCACTCACTCACTCAACTCAACTCAACTCATCTCAACTCAACTCAACTCAACTCAACTCAACTCAACTCAACTCAACTTAACTCAACTCAACTCAACTCAACTCAACTCAACTCAACTCAGCTCAACTCAACTCAACTCAGTCAACTCAACTCAGTCAACTCAACTCAACTCAACTCAACTCAACTCAACTCAACTCAACTCAACTCAACTCAACTCAACTCAACTCAACTCAACTCAACTCAACTCAACTCACCTCAACCCAACCCAACCCAACCCAACCCACCCCACCCCACCCCAACCCAACCCAACCCAACCCAAACCAACTCAACTCAACTCAACTCAACTCAACTCAACTCAACGCAACGCAACGCAACGCAACGCAACGCAACTCACTCAACTCAACTCAACTCAACTCAACTCAACTCAACTCAACTCAACTCAAATCAACTCAACTCAACTCAACTCAACTCAGCTCAACTCAACTCAACCCAACGCAACGCAACTCACTCAACTCTACTCAACTCAATTCAACTCAACTCAACTCAACTCAACTCAACTCAACTCAACTCAGTCAACTCAACTCAGTCAACTCAACTCAACTCAACTCAACTCAACTCAACTCAGTCAACTCAACTCAACTCAACTCAACTCAACTCAACTCAACTCAACTCAACTCAACTCACCTCACCTCACCTCAACTCAACTCAACTCAACTCAACTCAACTCAACTCAACTCAACTCAACTCAGTCAACTCAACTCAGTCAACTCAACTCAACTCAACTCAACTCAACTCAACTCAACTCAACTCAACTCAACTCAACGCAACTCACTCACTCACTCAACTCAACTCAACTCAACTCAACTCAACTCAACTCAACTCAGTCAACTCAACTCAGTCAACTCAACTCAACTCAACTCAACTCAACGCAACTCACTCACTCACTCAACTCAACTCAACTCGACTCGACTCGACTCGACTCGACTCGACTCGACTCAACTCAACTCACGTCACCTCACCTCAACTCAACTCAACTCAACTCAACTCAACTCAACTCAAATCAACTCAACTCAACTCAACTCAACTCAACTCAACTCAACTCAACCCAACGCAACGCAACTAACTCAACTCTACTCAACTCAACTCAACTCAACTCAACTCAGTCAACTCAACTCATTCAACTCAACTCAACTCAACTCAACTCAACTCAACGCAACTCACTCACTCACTCAACTCAACTCAACTCAACTCAACTCGACTCGACTCGACTCGACTCGACTCGACTCGACTCAACTCAACTCACCTCACCTCACCTCACCTCAACTCAACTCAACTCAACTCAACTCAACTCAACTCAACTCAACTCAACTCAACTCAACTCAACTCAACTCAACTCAACTCAACTCAGCTCACTCAACTCAACTCAGTCAACTCAACTCAGTCAACTCAACTCAACTCAACTCAACTCAACTCAACTCAACTCAACTCAACTCAACGCAACTCACTCAATCACTCAACTTAACTCAACTCACCTCAACCCAACCCAACCCAACCCAACCCACCCCACCCCACCCCAACCCAACCCAACCCAACCCAAACCAACTCAACTCAACTCAACTCAACTCAACTCAACGCAACGCAACGCAACGCAACGCAACGCAACTCACTCAACTCAACTCAACTCAACTCAACTCAACTCAACTCAAATCAATTCAACTCAACTCAACTCAACTCAACTCAACTCAACTCAACTCAAATCAACTCAACTCAACTCAACTCAACTCAACTCAACTCAACCCAACGCAACGCAACTCACTCAACTCTACTCAACTCAACTCAACTCAACTCAACTCAGTCAACTCAACTCAACTCAACTCAACTCAACTCAACTCAACTCAGCTCAGCTCAACTCAACTCAACTCAACTCAGTCAACTCAACTCAGTCAACTCAACTCAACTCAACTCAACTCAGTCAACTCAACTCAACTCAACTCAACTCAACTCAACTCAACTCAACTCACCTCACCTCACCTCAACTCAACTCAACTCAACTCAACTCAACTCAACTCAACTCAACTCAACTCAACTCAACTCAACTCATCTCAACTCAACTCAACTCAACTCACCTCAACTCAACTCAACTCAACTCAACTCAACTCAACTCAACTCAACTCAACTCAACTCAACTCAACTCAACTCAACTCAACTCAGTCAACTCAACTCAGTCAACTCAACTCAACTCAACTCAACGCAACTCACTCACTCACTCAACTCTACTCAACTCAACTCAACTCGACTCGACTCGACTCGACTCAACTCAACTCAACTCAACTCATCTCAACTCAACTCAACTCAACTCACCTCAACTCAACTCAACTCAACTCAACTCAACTCAACTCAACTCAACTCAACTCAACTCAACTCAACTCAACTCAACTCAACTCAACTCAGTCAACTCAACTCAGTCAACTCAACTCAACTCAACTCAACGCAACTCACTCACTCACTCAACTCAACTCAACTCAACTCAACTCAACTCAACTCAACTCAACTCAACTCAACTCAGCTCACTCAACTCAACTCAGTCAACTCAACTCAGTCAACTCAACTCAACTCAACTCAACTCAACTCAACTCAACTCAACTCAACGCAACTCACCCAATCACTCAACTTAACTCAACTCAACTCAACTCAACTCAACTCAACTCAACTCAACGCAACGCAACGCAACGCAACGCAACTCACTCACTCAACTCAACTCAACTCAACTCAACTCAACTCAACTCAACTCAACTCAACTCAACTCAACTCAACTCAACTCAGTCAACTCAACTCAGTCAACTCAACTCAACTCAACTCAACTCAACTCAACGCAACTCAACTCAACTCAACTCAACTCAACTCAACTCAACTCAACTCAGCTCAGCTCAACTCAACTCAACTCAACTCAGTCAACTCAACTCAGTCAACTCAACTCAACTCAACTCAACTCAACTCAACTCAACTCAACTCAACTCAACTCAACTCAACTCAACTCAACTCAACTCAACTCACCTCAACTCAACTCAACTCAACTCAACTCAACTCAACTCAACTCAACTCAACTCAACTCAACTCAACTCAACTCAACTCACCTCAACCCAACCCAACCCAACCCAACTCACCCCACCCCACCCCAACCCAACCCAACCCAACCCAACCCAACCCAACTCAACTCAACTCAACTCAACTCAACGCAACGCAACGCAACGCAACGCAACGCAACGCAACGCAACGCAACTCACTCAACTCAACTCAACTCAACTCAACTCAACTCAACTCAAATCAACTCAACTCAACTCAACTCAACTCAACTCAACTCAACCCAACGCAACGCAACTCACTCAACTCTACTCAACTCAACTCAACTCAACTCAACTCAACTCAACTCAGTCAACTCAACTCAGTCAACTCAACTCAACTCAACTCAACTCAGTCAACTCAACTCAACTCAACTCAACTCAACTCACCTCACCTCACCTCAACTCAACTCAACTCAACTCAACTCAACTCAACTCAACTCAACTCAACTCAACTCAACTCAACTCAACTCAGTCAACTCAACTCAGTCAACTCAACTCAACTCAACTCAACTCAACTCAACTCAACTCAACACAACGCAACTCACTCACTCACTCAACTCAACTCAACTCAACTCAACTCAACTCAACTCAGTCAACTCAACTCAGTCAACTCAACTCAACTCAACTCAACTCAACTCAACTCAACGCAACTCACTCACTCACTCAACTCAACTCAACTCGACTCGACTCGACTCGACTCGACTCGACTCGACTCAACTCAACTCACGTCACCTCACCTCAACTCAACTCAACTCAACTCAACTCAACTCAACTCAACTCAACTCAAATCAACTCAACTCAACTCAACTCAACTCAACTCAACTCAACCCAACGCAACGCAACTCACTCAACTCTACTCAACTCAACTCAACTCAACTCAACTCAACTCAGTCAACTCAACTCAACTCAACTCAACTCAACTCAACTCAACTCAACTCAGCTCAGCTCAACTCAACTCAACTCAACTCAACTCAGTCAACTCAACTCAACTCAACTCAACTCAGTCAACTCAACTCAACTCAACTCAACTCAACTCAACTCAACTCAACTCACCTCACCTCACCTCAACTCAACTCAACTCAACTCAACTCAACTCAACTCAACTCAACTCAACTCAACTCAACTCAACTCAACTCAACTCAACTCAACTCAACTCAACTCACCTCAACTCAACTCAACTCAACTCAACTCAACTCAACTCAACTCAACTCAACTCAACTCAACTCAACTCAACTCAACTCAACTCAACTCAACTCAACTCAACTCAACTCAACTCAACTCAACTCAACTCAACTCAACTCAACTCACCTCACCTCAACCCAACCCAACCCAACCCACCCCACCCCACCCCACCCCACCCCAACCCAACCCAACCCAACCCAACCCAACTCAACTCAACGCAACGCAACGCAACGCAACGCAACGCAACGCAACTCACTCACTCAACTCAACTCAACTCAACTCAACTCAACTCAACTCAAATCAACTCAACTCAAATCAACTCAACTCAACTCAACTCAACTCAACTCAACTCAACCCAACGCAACGCAACTCACTCAACTCTACTCAACTCAACTCAACTCAACTCAACTCAACTCAACTCAACTCAGTCAACTCAACTCAGTCAACTCAACTCAACTCAACTCAACTCAACTCAACTCAGTCAACTCAACTCAACTCAACTCAACTCAACTCAACTCAACTCAACTCAACTCACCTCACCTCACCTCAACTCAACTCAACTCAACTCAACTCAACTCAACTCAACTCAACTCAACTCAACTCAGTCAACTCAACTCAGTCAACTCAACTCAACTCAACTCAACTCAACTCAACTCAACTCAACGCAACTCACTCACTCACTCAACTCAACTCAACTCAACTCAACTCAACTCAACTCAACTCAACTCAACTCAACTCAACTCAACTCAACTCAACTCAACTCAGCTCAACTCAACTCAACCAACTCAACTCAGTCAACTCAACTCAACTCAACTCAACTCAACTCAACTCAACTCAACTCAACTCAACTCAACTCACCTCAACCCAACCCAACCCAACCCAACCCACCCCACCCCAACCCAACCCAACCCAACCCAAACCAACTCAACTCAACTCAACTCAACTCAACTCAACGCAACGCAACGCAACGCAACGCAACGCAACGCAACGCAACGCAACGCAACTCACTCAACTCAACTCAACTCAACTCAACTCAACTCAACTCAACTCAAATCAACTCAACTCAACTCAACTCAACTCAGCTCAACTCAACTCAACCCAACGCAACGCAACTCACTCAACTCTACTCAACTCAATTCAACTCAACTCAACTCAACTCAACTCAACTCAACTCAGTCAACTCAACTCAGTCAACTCAACTCAACTCAACTCAACTCAACTCAACTCAACTCAGTCAACTCAACTCAACTCAACTCAACTCAACTCAACTCAACTCAACTCAACTCAACTCACCTCACCTCACCTCAACTCAACTCAACTCAACTCAACTCAACTCAACTCAACTCAACTCAACTCAACTCAACTCAGTCAACTCAACTCAGTCAACTCAACTCAACTCAACTCAACTCAACTCAACTCAACTCAACTCAACTCAACTCAACGCAACTCACTCACTCACTCAACTCAACTCAACTCAACTCAACTCAACTCAACTCAACTCAGTCAACTCAACTCAGTCAACTCAACTCAACTCAACTCAACTCAACTCAACTCAACGCAACTCACTCACTCACTCAACTCAACTCAACTCGACTCAACTCGACTCGACTCGACTCGACTCGACTCAACTCAACTCACGTCACCTCACCTCAACTCAACTCAACTCAACTCAACTCAACTCAACTCAAATCAACTCAACTCAACTCAACTCAACTCAACTCAACCCAACGCAACGCAACTCACTCAACTCTACTCAACTCAACTCAACTCAACTCAACTCAACTCAACTCAACTCAACTCAGTCAACTCAACTCAACTCAACTCAACTCAACTCAACTCAACTCAGCTCAGCTCAACTCAACTCAACTCAACTCAGTCAACTCAACTCAGTCAACTCAACTCAACTCAACTCAACTCAGTCAACTCAACTCAACTCAACTCAACTCAACTCAACTCAACTCAACTCACCTCACCTCACCTCAACTCAACTCAACTCAACTCAACTCAACTCAACTCAACTCAACTCAACTCAACTCAACTCAACTCAACTCAACTCAACTCAACTCACCTCAACTCAACTCAACTCAACTCAACTCAACTCAACTCAACTCAACTCAACTCAACTCAACTCAACTCAACTCAACTCAACTCAACTCAAGTCAACTCAACTCAACTCAACTCAACTCAACTCAACTCAACTCAACTCAACTCAACCCACCTCACCTCAACCCAACCCAACCCAACCCACCCCACCCCACCCCACCCCACCCCAACCCAACCCAACCCAACCCAACTCAACTCAACTCAACTCAACGCAACGCAACGCAACGCAACGCAACGCAACGCAACGCAACTCACTCACTCAACTCAACTCAACTCAACTCAACTCAACTCAAATCAACTCAACTCAAATCAACTCAACTCAACTCAACTCAACTCAACTCAACTCAACCCAACGCAACGCAACTCACTCAACTCTACTCAACTCAACTCAACTCAACTCAACTCAACTCAACTCAACTCAGTCAACTCAACTCAGTCAACTCAACTCATCTCAACTCAACTCAACTCAACTCAGTCAACTCAACTCAACTCAACTCAACTCAACTCAACTCAACTCAACTCAGTCAACTCAACTCAACTCAACTCAACTCAACTCAACTCAACTCAACTCAACTCACCTCACCTCACCTCAACTCAACTCAACTCAACTCAACTCAACTCAACTCAACTCAACTCAACTCAACTCAACTCAACTCAACTCAACTCAACTCAACTCAACTCAGTCAACTCAACTCAGTCAACTCAACTCAACTCAACTCAACTCAACTCAACTCAACTCAACGCAACTCACTCACTCACTCAACTCAACTCAACTCAACTCAACTCAACTCAACTCAACTCAGTCAACTCAACTCAGTCAACTCAACTCAACTCAACTCAACTCAACTCAACTCAACGCAACTCACTCACTCACTCAACTCAACTCAACTCGACTCGACTCGACTCGACTCGACTCGACTCGACTCGACTCAACTCAACTCACGTCACCTCACCTCAAGTCAACTCAACTCAACTCAACTCAACTCAACTCAACTCAAATCAACTCAACTCAACTCAACTCAACTCAACCCAACGCAACGCAACTCACTCAACTCTACTCAACTCAACTCAACTCAACTCAACTCAACTCAACTCAGTCAACTCAACTCAACTCAACTCAACTCAACTCAACTCAACTCAACTCAGCTCAGCTCAACTCAACTCAACTCAACTCAGTCAACTCAACTCAGTCAACTCAACTCAACCCAACTCAACTCAGTCAACTCAACTCAACTCAACTCAACTCAACTCAACTCAACTCAACTCAGTCAACTCAACTCAACTCAACTCAACTCAACTCAACTCAACTCAACTCAACTCAACTCACCTCACCTCACCTCAACTCAACTCAACTCAACTCAACTCAGTTCAACTCAACTCAACTCAACTCAACTCAACTCAACTCAACTCAGTCAACTCAACTCAGTCAACTCAACTCAACTCAACTCAACTCAACTCAACTCAACTCAACTCAACGCAACTCACTCACTCACTCAACTCAACTCAACTCAACTCAACTCAACTCAGTCAACTCAACTCAGTCAACTCAACTCAACTCAACTCAACTCAACTCAACGCAACTCACTCACTCACTCAACTCAACTCAACTCGACTCGACTCGACTCGACTCGACTCGACTCGACTCGACTCAACTCAACTCACGTCACCTCACCTCAACTCAACTCAACTCAACTCAACTCAACTCAACTCAACTCAACTCAACTCAGTCAACTCAACTCAACTCAACTCAACTCAACTCAACTCAACTCAACTCAACTCAACTCACCTCACCTCACCTCAACTCAACTCAACTCAACTCAACTCAACTCAACTCAACTCAACTCAACTCAACTCAACTCAGTCAACTCAACTCAGTCAACTCAACTCAACTCAACTCAACTCAACTCAACTCAACTCAACTCAACTCAACTCAACGCAACTCACTCACTCACTCAACTCAACTCAACTCAACTCAACTCAACTCAACTCAACTCAGTCAACTCAACTCAGTCAACTCAACTCAACTCAACTCAACTCAACTCAACTCAACGCAACTCACTCACTCACTCAACTCAACTCAACTCGACTCAACTCGACTCGACTCGACTCGACTCGACTCAACTCAACTCACGTCACCTCACCTCAACTCAACTCAACTCAACTCAACTCAACTCAACTCAAATCAACTCAACTCAACTCAACTCAACTCAACTCAACCCAACGCAACGCAACTCACTCAACTCTACTCAACTCAACTCAACTCAACTCAACTCAACTCAACTCAACTCAACTCAGTCAACTCAACTCAACTCAACTCAACTCAACTCAACTCAACTCAGCTCAGCTCAACTCAACTCAACTCAACTCAGTCAACTCAACTCAGTCAACTCAACTCAACTCAACTCAACTCAGTCAACTCAACTCAACTCAACTCAACTCAACTCAACTCAACTCAACTCACCTCACCTCACCTCAACTCAACTCAACTCAACTCAACTCAACTCAACTCAACTCAACTCAACTCAACTCAACTCAACTCAACTCAACTCAACTCAACTCACCTCAACTCAACTCAACTCAACTCAACTCAACTCAACTCAACTCAACTCAACTCAACTCAACTCAACTCAACTCAACTCAACTCAACTCAAGTCAACTCAACTCAACTCAACTCAACTCAACTCAACTCAACTCAACTCAACTCAACCCACCTCACCTCAACCCAACCCAACCCAACCCACCCCACCCCACCCCACCCCACCCCAACCCAACCCAACCCAACCCAACTCAACTCAACTCAACTCAACGCAACGCAACGCAACGCAACGCAACGCAACGCAACGCAACTCACTCACTCAACTCAACTCAACTCAACTCAACTCAACTCAAATCAACTCAACTCAAATCAACTCAACTCAACTCAACTCAACTCAACTCAACTCAACCCAACGCAACGCAACTCACTCAACTCTACTCAACTCAACTCAACTCAACTCAACTCAACTCAACTCAACTCAGTCAACTCAACTCAGTCAACTCAACTCATCTCAACTCAACTCAACTCAACTCAGTCAACTCAACTCAACTCAACTCAACTCAACTCAACTCAACTCAACTCAGTCAACTCAACTCAACTCAACTCAACTCAACTCAACTCAACTCAACTCAACTCAACTCACCTCACCTCACCTCAACTCAACTCAACTCAACTCAACTCAACTCAACTCAACTCAACTCAACTCAACTCAACTCAACTCAACTCAACTCAACTCAACTCAACTCAGTCAACTCAACTCAGTCAACTCAACTCAACTCAACTCAACTCAACTCAACTCAACTCAACGCAACTCACTCACTCACTCAACTCAACTCAACTCAACTCAACTCAACTCAACTCAACTCAGTCAACTCAACTCAGTCAACTCAACTCAACTCAACTCAACTCAACTCAACTCAACGCAACTCACTCACTCACTCAACTCAACTCAACTCGACTCGACTCGACTCGACTCGACTCGACTCGACTCGACTCAACTCAACTCACGTCACCTCACCTCAAGTCAACTCAACTCAACTCAACTCAACTCAACTCAACTCAAATCAACTCAACTCAACTCAACTCAACTCAACCCAACGCAACGCAACTCACTCAACTCTACTCAACTCAACTCAACTCAACTCAACTCAACTCAACTCAGTCAACTCAACTCAACTCAACTCAACTCAACTCAACTCAACTCAACTCAGCTCAGCTCAACTCAACTCAACTCAACTCAGTCAACTCAACTCAGTCAACTCAACTCAACCCAACTCAACTCAGTCAACTCAACTCAACTCAACTCAACTCAACTCAACTCAACTCAACTCAGTCAACTCAACTCAACTCAACTCAACTCAACTCAACTCAACTCAACTCAACTCAACTCACCTCACCTCACCTCAACTCAACTCAACTCAACTCAACTCAGTTCAACTCAACTCAACTCAACTCAACTCAACTCAACTCAACTCAGTCAACTCAACTCAGTCAACTCAACTCAACTCAACTCAACTCAACTCAACTCAACTCAACTCAACGCAACTCACTCACTCACTCAACTCAACTCAACTCAACTCAACTCAACTCAGTCAACTCAACTCAGTCAACTCAACTCAACTCAACTCAACTCAACTCAACGCAACTCACTCACTCACTCAACTCAACTCAACTCGACTCGACTCGACTCGACTCGACTCGACTCGACTCGACTCAACTCAACTCACGTCACCTCACCTCAACTCAACTCAACTCAACTCAACTCAACTCAAATCAACTCAACTCAACTCAACTCAACTCAACTCAACTCAACCCAACGCAACGCAACTCACTCAACTCTACTCAACTCAACTCAACTCAACTCAACTCAACTCAACTCAACTCAACTCAGTCAACTCAACTCAACTCAACTCAACTCAACTCAACTCAACTCAACTCAGCTCAGCTCAACTCAACTCAACTCAACTCAGTCAACTCAACTCAGTCAACTCAACTCAGTCAACTCAACTCAACTCAACTCAACTCAACTCAACTCAACTCAACTCAACTCAACTCAACTCAACGCAACTCACTCACTCACTCAACCCAACTCAACTCAACTCAACTCAACTCAACTCAACTCAGTCAACTCAACTCAACTCAACTCAACTCAACGCAACGCAACGCAACGCAACGCAACGCAACGCAACGCAACGCAACGCAACTCACTCACTCAACTCAACTCAACTCAACTCAACTCAACTCAAATCAACTCAACTCAAATCAACTCAACTCAACTCAACTCAACTCAACTCAACTCAACTCAACCCAACGCAACGCAACTCACTCAACTCTACTCAACTCAACTCAACTCAACTCAACTCAACTCAACTCAGTCAACTCAACTCAGTCAACTCAACTCAACTCAACTCAACTCAGTGAACTCAACTCAACTCAACTCAACTCAACTCAACTCAACTCAACTCAACTCACCTCACCTCACCTCAACTCAACTCAACTCAACTCAACTCAACTCAACTCAACTCAACTCAACTCAACCCAGTCAACTCAACTCAGTCAACTCAACTCAACTCAACTCAACTCAACTCAACTCAACTCAACTCAACTCAACGCAACTCACTCACTCACTCAACTCAACTCAAATCAACTCAACTCAACTCAACTCAACTCAACTCAACTCAACTCAACTCAACTCAACTCAACTCAACTCAACTCAACTCAACTCAACTCAACTCAGCTCAACTCAACTCAACTCAGTCAACTCAACTCAGTCAACTCAACTCAACTCAACTCAACTCAACTCAACTCAACTCAACTCAACTCAACTCAACTCAACTCCACTCAACTCAACTCACCTCAACCCAACCCAACCCAACCCACCGCACCCCACCCCAACCCAACCCAACCCAACCCAAACCAACTCAACTCAACTCAACTCAACTCAACTCAACTCAACGCAACGCAACGCAACGCAACGCAACGCAACGCAACGCAACTCACTCAACTCAACTCAACTCAACTCAACTCAACTCAACTCAACTCAACTCAAATCAACTCAACTCAACTCAACTCAACTCAACTCAACTCAACCCAACGAAACGCAACTCACTCAACTCTACTCAACTCAATTCAACTCAACTCAACTCAACTCAACTCAACTCAACTCAGTCAACTCAACTCAGTCAACTCAACTCAACTCAACTCAACTCAACTCAACTCAGTCAACTCAACTCAACTCAACTCAACTCAACTCAACTCAACTCAACTCAACTCAACTCACCTCACCTCACCTCAACTCAACTCAACTCAACTCAACTCAACTCAACTCAACTCAACTCAACTCAACTCAACTCAGTCAACTCAACTCAACTCAACTCAACTCAACTCAACTCAACTCAACTCAACTCAACTCAACGCAACTCACTCACTCACTCAACTCAACTCAACTCAACTCAACTCAACTCAACTCAACTCAACTCAGTCAACTCAACTCAGTCAACTCAACTCAACTCAACTCAAATCAACTCAACTCAACGCAACTCACTCACTCACTCAACTCAACTCAACTCGACTCGACTCGACGCGACTCGACTCGACTCGACTCGACTCGACTCGACTCAACTCAACTCACCTCACCTCACCTCAACTCAACTCAACTCAACTCAACTCAACTCAACTCAACTCAGTCAACTCAACTCAGTCAACTCAACTCAGCCAACTCAACTCAACTCAACTCAACTCAACTCAACTCAACTCAACTCAACTCAACTCAACTCAACTCAACTCAACTCAACTCAACCCAACTCAACTCAACTCAACTCAACTCAGTCAACTCAACTAAGTCAACTCAACTCAACTCAACTCAACTCAACTCAACTCAACTCAACTCAACTCAACTCAACTCAACTCAACTCAACCCAACGCAACGCAACTCACTCAACTCAACTCAACTCAACTCAACTCAACTCAACTCAGTCAACTCAACTCAGTCAACTCAACTCAACTCAACTCAACTCAACTCAACTCAACTCAGTCAACTCAACTAAGTCAACTCAACTCAACTCAACTCAACTCAACTCAACTCAACTCAACTCAACTCAACTCAACTCAACTCAACTCAACCCAACGCAACGCAACTCACTCAACTCAACTCGACTCGACTCAACTCAACTCAACTCAACTCAACTCAGTCAACTCAACTCAGTCAACTCAACTCAACTCAACTCAACTCAACTCAACTCAACTCAGTCAACTCAACTCAGTCAACTCAACTCAACTCAACTCAACTCAACTCAACTCAACTCAACTCAACTCAACTCAACTCAAATCAACTCAACTCAACTCAACTAAACTCAACTCAACTCAACTCACCTCACCTCAACCCAACCCAACCCAACCCAACCCAACCCAACCCAACCCAACCCAACCCAACCCAACCCAACTCAACTCAACTCAACTCAACTCAACTCAACTCAACTCAACTCAACTCAACTCAACTCAACTCAACTCAACTCAACTCAACTCAACTCAACTCAACTCAACCCAACGCAACGCAACTCACTCAACTCAACTCAACTCAACTCAACTCAACTCAACTCAGTCAACTCAACTCAGTCAACTCAACTCAACTCAACTCAACTCAACTCAGTCAACTCAACTAAGTCAACTCAACTCAACTCAACTCAACTCAACTCAACTCAACTCAACTCAACTCAACTCAACTCAACTCAACTCAACTCAAATCAACTCAACTCAACTCAACTCAACTCAACTCAACTCAACTCAACCCAACGCAACGCAACTCACTCAACTCAACTCGACTCGACTCAACTCAACTCAACTCAACTCAACTCAACTCAGTCAACTCAACTCAGTCAACTCAACTCAACTCAACTCAACTCAACTCAACTCAACTCAACCTAGTCAACTCAACTCAGTCAACTCAACTCAACTCAACTCAACTCAACTCAACTCAACTCAACTCAACTCAAATCAACTCAACTCAACTCAACTCAACTCAACTCAACTCACCTCACCTCAACCCAACCCAACCCAACCCAACCCAACCCAACCCAACTCAACTCAACTCATCTCAACTCAACTCAACTCAACTCAACTCAACTCACCTCACCTCAACCCAACCCAACCCAACCCACCCCACCCCACCCCACCCCAACTCAACTCAACTCAACTCAACTCAACTCAACGCAACGCAACGCAACGCAACGCAACGCAACGCAACGCAACGCAACTCACTCACTCAACTCAACTCAACTCAACTCAACTCAACTCAAATCAACTCAACTCAACTCAACTCAACTCAACTCAACTCAACCCAACGCAACGCAACTCACTCAACTCTACTCAACTCAACTCAACTCAACTCAACTCAACTCAACTCAACTCAGTCAACTCAACTCAGTCAACTCAACTCAACTCAACTCAACTCAACTCAACTCAACTCAACTCAACTCAGTCAACTCAACTCAACTCAACTCAACTCAACTCACCTCACCTCACCTCAACTCAACTCAACTCAACTCAACTCAACTCAACTCAACTCAACTCAACTCAACTCAGTCAAATCAACTCAGTCAACTCAACTCAACTCAACTCAACTCAACTCAACTCAACTCAACTCAACTCAACTCAACGCAACTCACTCACTCACTCAACTCAACTCAACTCAACTCAACTCAACTCAACTCAACTCAACTCAGTCAACTCAACTCAGTCAACTCAACTCAACTCAACTCAACTCAACTCAACTCAACGCAACTCACTCACTCACTCAACTCAACTCGACTCGACTCGACTCGACTCGACTCGACTCGACTCGACTCGACTCAACTCAACTCACCTCACCTCACCTCAACTCAATTCAACTCAACTCAACTCAACTCAACTCAACTCAACTCAACTCAACTCAGCTCAACTCAACTCAGTCAACTCAACTCAGCCAACTCAACTCAACTCAACTCAACTCAACTCAACTCAACTCAACGCAACGCAACGCAACGCAACGCAACTCACTCACTCAACTCAACTCAACTCAACTCAACTCAACTCAACTCAACTCAACTCAACTCAACCCAACTCAACTCAACTCAACTCATCCCAGCGCAACGCAACTCACTCAACTCAACTCAACTCAACTCAACTGAACTCAACTCAACTCAGTCAACTCAACCCAGTCAACTCAACTCAACTCAACTCAACTCAACTCAACTCAGTCAACTCAACTAAGTCAACTCAACTCAACTCCACTCAACTCAACTCAACTCAACTCAACTCAACTCAACTCAACTCAAATCAACTCAACTCAACTCAACTCAACTCAACTCAACTCAACCCAACGCAACGCAACTCACTCAACTCAACTCAACTCAACTCGACTCAACTCAACTCAACTCAACTCAACTCAGTCAACTCAACTCAGTCAACTCAACTCAACTCAACTCAACTCAACTCAACTCAGTCAACTCAACTCAGTCAACTCAACTCAACTCAACTCAACTCAACTCAACTCACCTCACCTCAACCCAACCCAACCCAACCCAACCCAACCCACCTCAACTCAACTCAACTCAACTCAACTCAACTCAACTCAACTCAGTCAACTCAACTCAGTCAACTCAACTCAACTCAACTCAACTCAACTCAACGCAACGCAACGCAACTCACTCACTCACTCAACTCAACTCAACTCAACTCAACTCAAGTTGCCGTAAGTTGTCGTGTAAGTTGCCGTAAGTTGCCGTAAGTTGCCGTAAGTTGCTCTAAGTTGCCGTAAGTTGCCGTAAGTTGCCGTAAGTTCTCGTAAGTTTCCGTAAGTTGCCGTGTAAGTCCCGTAAGTTGCCGTAAGTTGCCGTAAGTTGCCGTGTAAGTTGCCGTAGGTTGCCGTAAGTTGCCGTAAGTTGCCGTAGGTTGCCGTAGGTTGCCGTAAGTTGCCGTAAGTTGCCGTAGGTTGCCGTTAGTTGCCGGAAGTTGCCGTAAGTTGCCGTGTAAGATGCCGTAAGTTGCCGTAAGTTGTCGTAAGTTGTCGTACGTGGCCGTAAGTTGCCGTAAGTTGCCGTAAGTTGCCGTAAGTTGCCGTAAGTTGCCGTGTAAGTTGCCGTAAGTTGCCGTAAGTTGCCGTAAGTTGCCGTGTAAGTTGCCGATAGTTGCCGTAAGTTGCCGTAAGTTGCCGTGTAAGTTGCCGTAAGTTGCCGCAAGTTGCCGTAACTCAACTCAGCTCAACTCAACTCAACTCAGTCAACTCAACTCAGTCAACTCAACTCAACTCAACCCAACCCAACCCAACCCAACCCATCCCAACCCAACCCAACCCACCTCAGCTCAACTCAACTCAACTCAACTCAACTCAACTCAACTCAACTCAACTCACCTCACCTCACCCCAACTCAACTCAACTCAACTCAACTCAACTCAACTCAACTCAACTCAACTCAACTCAACTCAACTCAACTCAACTCACCTCACCTCACCTCACCTCAACTCAACTCAACTCAACTCAACTCAACTCAACTCAACTCAACTCAACTCAGTCAACTCAACTCAGTCAACTCAACTCAACTCAACTCAACTCAACTCAACTCAACGCAACTCACTCACTCACTCAACTCAACTCAACTCAACTCAACTCGACTCGACTCGACTCGACTCGACTCAACTCAACTCACCTCACCTCACCTCACCTCAACTCAACTCAACTCAACTCAACTCAACTCAACTCAACTCAACTCAACTCACTCAACTCAACTCAACTCAACTCAACTCAACTCATCTCACTCAACTCAACTCAGTCAACTCAACTCAGTCAACTCAACTCAACTCAACTCAACTCAATTCAACTCAACTCAACTCAACTCAACTCAACGCAACTCACTCAATCACTCAACTTAACTCAACTCAACTCAACTCAACTCAACTCAACGCAACTCGCTCACTCACTCAACTCAACTCAACTCAACTCAACTCGACTCGACTCGACTCGACTCGACTCAACTCAACTCACCTCACCTCACCTCACCTCAACTCAACTCAACTCAACTCAACTCAACTCAACTCAACTCAACTCACTCAACTCAACTCAACTCAACTCAACTCAACTCAACTCATCTCACTCAACTCAACTCAGTCAACTCAACTCAGTCAACTCAACTCAGTCAACTCAACTCAACTCAACTCAACTCAACTCAACTCAGTCAACTCAACTCAACTCAACTCAACTCAACTCAACTCAACTCAACTCAACTCACCTCACCTCACCTCAACTCAACTCAACTCAACTCAACTCAACTCAACTCAACTCAACTCAACTCAACTCAGTCAACTCAACTCAGTCAACTCAACTCAACTCAACTCAACTCAACTCAACTCAACTCAACTCAACGCAACTCACTCACTCACTCAACTCAACTCAACTCAACTCAACTCAACTCAACTCAACTCAACTCAACTCAACTCAACTCAACTCAACTCAACTCAACTCAACTCAGCTCAACTCAACTCAACTCAGTCAACTCAACTCAGTCAACTCAACTCAACTCAACTCAACTCAACTCAACTCAACTCAACTCAACTCAACTCAACTCAACTCAACTCAACTCAACTCAACTCAACTCAACTCAACTCACCTCAACCCAACCCAACCCAACCCAACCCACCCCACCCCACCCCAACCCAACCCAACCCAACCCAAACCAACTCAACTCAACTCAACTTAACTCAACTCAACTCAACTCAACTCAACGCAACTCACTCACTCACTCAACTCAACTCAACTCGACTCGACTCGACTCGACTCGACTCGACTCGACTCGACTCGACTCGACTCGACTCAACTCAACTCACCTCACCTCACCTCAACTCAACTCAACTCAACTCAACTCAACTCAACTCAACTCAAATCAACTCAACTCAACTCAACTCAACTCAACTCAACTCAACTCAACCCAACGCAGCGCAACTCACTCAACTCTACTCAACTCAACTCAACTCAACTCAACTCAACTCAACTCAACTCAGTCAACTCAACTCAACTCAACTCAACTCAACTCAACTCAACTCAACTCAGCTCAGCTCAACTCAACTCAACTCAACTCAGTCAACTCAACTCAGTCAACTCAACTCAACTCAACTCAACTCAGTCAACTCAACTCAACTCAACTCAACTCAACTCAACTCAACTCAACTCACCTCACCTCACCTCAACTCAACTCAACTCAACTCAACTCAACTCAACTCAACTCAACTCAACTCAACTCAACTCAACTCACCTCAACTCAACTCAACTCAACTCAACTCAACTCAACTCAACTCAACTCAACTCAACTCAACTCAACTCAACTCAACTCAACTCAGTCAACTCAACTCAGTCAACTCAACTCAACTCAACTCAACTCAACTCAACTCAACGCAACTCACTCACTCACTCAACTCAACTCAACTCAACTCAACTCAACTCAACTCAACTCAACTCAACTCAACTCAACTCAACTCAACTCAACTCAACTCAACTCAACTCAACTCAACTCAGCTCAACTCAACTCAACTCAGTCAACTCAACTCAGTCAACTCAACTCAACTCAACTCAACTCAACTCAACTCAACTCAACTCAACTCAACTCAACTCAACTCAACTCAACTCAACTCAACTCAACTCAACTCAACTCAACTCAACTCACCTCAACCCAACCCAACCCAACCCAACCCAACCCACCCCACCCCACCCCAACCCAACCCAACCCAACGCAACCCAACTCAACTCAACTCAACTCAACTCAACTCAACTCAACGCAACGCAACGCAACGCAACGCAACGCAACGCAACTCACTCAACTCAACTCAACTCAACTCAACTCAAATCAACTCAACTCAACTCAACTCAACTCAACTCAACCCAACGCAACTCAGTCAACTCAACTCAGTCAACTCAACTCAACTCAACTCAACTCAACTCAAATCAGTCAACTCAACTCAACTCAACTCAACTCAACTCAACTCAACTCACCTCACCTCACCTCAACTCAACTCAACTCAACTCAACTCAACTCAACTCAACTCAACTCAACTCAATTCAACTCAACTCAGTCAACTCAACTCAGTCAACTCAACTCAACTCAACTCAACTCAACTCAACTCAACTCAACGCAACTCACTCACTCACTCAACTCACCTCACCTCAACTCAACTCAACTCAACTCAACTCAACTCAACTCAACTCAATTCAACTCAACTCAGTCAACTCAACTCAGTCAACTCAACTCAACTCAACTCAACTCAACTCAACTCAACTCAACTCAACTCAACGCAACTCACTCACTCACTCAACTCAACTCAACTCAACTCAACTCAACTCAACTCAACTCAACGCAACTCACTCACTCACTCAACTCAACTCAACTCGACTCGACTCGACTCGACTCGACTCGACTCGACTCGACTCGACTCGACTCAACTCAACTCACCTCACCTCACCTCAACTCAACTCAACTCAACTCAACTCAACTCAACTCAACTCAAATCAACTCAACTCAACTCAACTCAACTCAACTCAACTCAACTCAACTCAACTCAACCCAACGCAACGCAACTCACTCAACTCTACTCAACTCAACTCAAATCAACTCAACTCAACTCAGTCAACTCAACTCAGTCAACTCAACTCAACTCAACTCAGTCAACTCAACTCAACTCAACTCAACTCAACTCAACTCAACTCAACTCAGCTCAGCTCAACTCAACTCAACTCAACTCAGTCAACTCAACTCAGTCAACTCAACTCAACTCAACTCAACTCAGTCAACTCAACTCAACTCAACTCAACTCAACTCAACTCACCTCACCTCACCTCAACTCAACTCAACTCAACTCAACTCAACTCAACTCAACTCAACTCAACTCAACTCAACGCAACTCACTCACTCACTCAACTCAACTCAACTCGACTCGACTCGACTCGACTCGACTCGACTCGACTCGACTCGACTCAACTCAACTCACCTCACCTCACCTCAACTCAACTCAACTCAACTCAACTCAACTCAACTCAACTCAAATCAACTCAACTCAACTCAACTCAACTCAACTCAACTCAACTCAACTCAACCCAACGCAACGCAACTCACTCAACTCTACTCAACTCAACTCAAATCAACTCAACTCAACTCAGTCAACTCAACTCAGTCAACTCAACTCAACTCAACTCAGTCAACTCAACTCAACTCAACTCAACTCAACTCAACTCAACTCAGCTCAGCTCAACTCAACTCAACTCAACTCAGTCAACTCAACTCAGTCAACTCAACTCAACTCAACTCAACTCAGTCAACTCAACTCAACTCAACTCAACTCAACTCAACTCAACTCAACTCAACTCACCTCAACCCAACCCAACCCAACCCACCCCACCCCACCCCAACCCAACCCAACCCAACCCAAACCAACTCAACTCAACTCAACTTAACTCAACTCAACTCAACTCAACTCAACGCAACTCACTCACTCAACTCAACTCAACTCAACTCGACTCGACTCGACTCGACTCGACTCGATTCGACTCGACTCGACTCGACTCGACTCAACTCAACTCACCTCACCTCACCTCAACTCAACTCAACTCAACTCAACTCAACTCAACTCAACTCAACTCAAATCAACTCAACTCAACTCAACTCAACTCAACTCAACTCAACCCAACGCAGCGCAACTCACTCAACTCTACTCAACTCAACTCAACTCAACTCAACTCAACTCAACTCAACTCAACTCAGTCAACTCAACTCAACTCAACTCAACTCAACTCAACTCAACTCAACTCAGCTCAGCTCAACTCAACTCAACTCAACTCAGTCAACTCAACTCAGTCAACTCAACTCAACTCAACTCAACTCAGTCAACTCAACTCAACTCAACTCAACTCAACTCAACTCAACTCAACTCAACTCACCTCACCTCACCTCAACTCAACTCAACTCAACTCAACTCAACTCAACTCAACTCAACTCAACTCAACTCAACTCAACTCACCTCAACTCAACTCAACTCAACTCAACTCAACTCAACTCAACTCAACTCAACTCAACTCAACTCAACTCAACTCAACTCAGTCAACTCAACTCAGTCAACTCAACTCAACTCAACTCAACTCAACTCAACTCAACGCAACTCACTCACTCACTCAACTCAACTCAACTCAACTCAACTCAACTCAACTCAACTCAACTCAACTCAACTCAACTCAACTCAACTCAACTCAACTCAACTCAACTCAACTCAACTCAGCTCAACTCAACTCAACTCAGTCAACTCAACTCAGTCAACTCAACTCAACTCAACTCAACTCAACTCAACTCAACTCAACTCAACTCAACTCAACTCAACTCAACTCAACTCAACTCAACTCAACTCAACTCACCTCAACCCAACCCAACCCAACCCAACCCACCCCACCCCACCCCAACCCAACCCAACCCAACGCAACCCAACTCAACTCAACTCAACTCAACTCAACTCAACTCAACGCAACGCAACGCAGCGCAACGCAACGCAACGCAACGCAACGCAACTCACTCAACTCAACTCAACTCAACTCAACTCAAATCAACTCAACTCAACTCAACTCAACTCAACTCAACTCAACCCAACGCAACGCAACTCACTCAACTCTACTCAACTCAACTCAACTCAACTCAACTCAACTCAACTCAACTCAGTCAACTCAACTCAGTCAACTCAACTCAACTCAACTCAACTCAACTCAAATCAGTCAACTCAACTCAACTCAACGCAACTCACTCACTCACTCAACTCAACTCAACTCAACTCAACTCAACTCAACTCAACTCAACGCAACTCACTCACTCACTCAACTCAACTCAACTCGACTCGACTCGACTCGACTCGACTCGACTCGACTCGACTCGACTCGACTCGACTCAACTCAACTCACCTCACCTCACCTCAACTCAACTCAACTCAACTCAACTCAACTCAACTCAACTCAAATCAACTCAACTCAACTCAACTCAACTCAACTCAACTCAACTCAACTCAACTCAACCCAACGCAACGCAACTCACTCAACTCTACTCAACTCAACTCAAATCAACTCAACTCAACTCAGTCAACTCAACTCAGTCAACTCAACTCAACTCAACTCAGTCAACTCAACTCAACTCAACTCAACTCAACTCAACTCAACTCAACTCAGCTCAGCTCAACTCAACTCAACTCAACTCAGTCAACTCAACTCAGTCAACTCAACTCAACTCAACTCAACTCAGTCAACTCAACTCAACTCAACTCAACTCAACTCAACTCACCTCACCTCACCTCAACTCAACTCAACTCAACTCAACTCAACTCAACTCAACTCAACTCAACTCAACTCAACTCAACGCAACTCACTCACTCACTCAACTCAACTCAACTCGACTCGACTCGACTCGACTCGACTCGACTCGACTCGACTCGACTCAACTCAACTCACCTCACCTCACCTCAACTCAACTCAACTCAACTCAACTCAACTCAACTCAACTCAAATCAACTCAACTCAACTCAACTCAACTCAACTCAACTCAACTCAACTCAACCCAACGCAACGCAACTCACTCAACTCTACTCAACTCAACTCAAATCAACTCAACTCAACTCAGTCAACTCAACTCAGTCAACTCAACTCAACTCAACTCAGTCAACTCAACTCAACTCAACTCAACTCAACTCAACTCAACTCAGCTCAGCTCAACTCAACTCAACTCAACTCAGTCAACTCAACTCAGTCAACTCAACTCAACTCAACTCAACTCAGTCAACTCAACTCAACTCAACTCAACTCAACTCAACTCAACTCAACTCAACTCACCTCAACCCAACCCAACCCAACCCACCCCACCCCACCCCAACCCAACCCAACCCAACCCAAACCAACTCAACTCAACTCAACTTAACTCAACTCAACTCAACTCAACTCAACGCAACTCACTCACTCAACTCAACTCAACTCAACTCGACTCGACTCGACTCGACTCGACTCGATTCGACTCGACTCGACTCGACTCGACTCAACTCAACTCACCTCACCTCACCTCAACTCAACTCAACTCAACTCAACTCAACTCAACTCAACTCAACTCAAATCAACTCAACTCAACTCAACTCAACTCAACTCAACTCAACCCAACGCAGCGCAACTCACTCAACTCTACTCAACTCAACTCAACTCAACTCAACTCAACTCAACTCAACTCAACTCAGTCAACTCAACTCAACTCAACTCAACTCAACTCAACTCAACTCAACTCAGCTCAGCTCAACTCAACTCAACTCAACTCAGTCAACTCAACTCAGTCAACTCAACTCAACTCAACTCAACTCAGTCAACTCAACTCAACTCAACTCAACTCAACTCAACTCAACTCAACTCAACTCACCTCACCTCACCTCAACTCAACTCAACTCAACTCAACTCAACTCAACTCAACTCAACTCAACTCAACTCAACTCAACTCACCTCAACTCAACTCAACTCAACTCAACTCAACTCAACTCAACTCAACTCAACTCAACTCAACTCAACTCAACTCAACTCAGTCAACTCAACTCAGTCAACTCAACTCAACTCAACTCAACTCAACTCAACTCAACGCAACTCACTCACTCACTCAACTCAACTCAACTCAACTCAACTCAACTCAACTCAACTCAACTCAACTCAACTCAACTCAACTCAACTCAACTCAACTCAACTCAACTCAACTCAACTCAGCTCAACTCAACTCAACTCAGTCAACTCAACTCAGTCAACTCAACTCAACTCAACTCAACTCAACTCAACTCAACTCAACTCAACTCAACTCAACTCAACTCAACTCAACTCAACTCAACTCAACTCAACTCACCTCAACCCAACCCAACCCAACCCAACCCACCCCACCCCACCCCAACCCAACCCAACCCAACGCAACCCAACTCAACTCAACTCAACTCAACTCAACTCAACTCAACGCAACGCAACGCAGCGCAACGCAACGCAACGCAACGCAACGCAACTCACTCAACTCAACTCAACTCAACTCAACTCAAATCAACTCAACTCAACTCAACTCAACTCAACTCAACTCAACCCAACGCAACGCAACTCACTCAACTCTACTCAACTCAACTCAACTCAACTCAACTCAACTCAACTCAGTCAACTCAACTCAGTCAACTCAACTCAACTCAACTCAACTCAACTCAAATCAGTCAACTCAACTCAACTCAACTCAACGCAACTCACTCACTCACTCAACTCACCTCACCTCAACTCAACTCAACTCAACTCAACTCAACTCAACTCAACTCAACTCAATTCAACTCAACTCAGTCAACTCAACTCAGTCAACTCAACTCAACTCAACTCAACTCAACTCAACTCAACTCAACTCAACGCAACTCACTCACTCACTCAACTCAACTCAACTCAACTCAACTCAACTCAACTCAACGCAACTCACTCACTCACTCAACTCAACTCAACTCGACTCGACTCGACTCGACTCGACTCGACTCGACTCGACTCAACTCAACTCACCTCACCTCACCTCAACTCAACTCAACTCAACTCAACTCAACTCAACTCAAATCAACTCAACTCAACTCAACTCAACTCAACTCAACTCAACTCAACCCAACGCAACGCAACTCACTCAACTCTACTCAACTCAACTCAAATCAACTCAACTCAACTCAGTCAACTCAACTCAGTCAACTCAACTCAACTCAACTCAGTCAACTCAACTCAACTCAACTCAACTCAACTCAACTCAACTCAACTCAGCTCAGCTCAACTCAACTCAACTCAACTCAGTCAACTCAACTCAGTCAACTCAACTCAACTCAACTCAACTCAGTCAACTCAACTCAACTCAACTCAACTCAACTCAACTCAACTCACCTCACCTCACCTCAACTCAACTCAACTCAACTCAACTCAACTCAACTCAACTCAACTCAACTCAACTCAACTCACCTCAACTCAACTCAACTCAACTCAACTCAACTCAACTCAACTCAACTCAACTCAACTCAACTCAACTCAACTCAACTCAACTCAACTCAACTCAACTCAACTCAACTCAACTCACCTCACCTCAACCCAACCCAACCCAACCCACCCCACCCCACCTCAACTCAACTCAACTCAACTCAACTCAACTCAACTCAACGCAACGCAACGCAACGCAACGCAACTCACTCACTCAACTCAACTCAACTCAACTCAACTCAACTCAACTCAACTCAACTCAACTCAACCCAACTCAACTCAACTCAACTCATCCCAGCGCAACGCAACTCACTCAACTCAACTCAACTCAACTCAACTGAACTCAACTCAACTCAGTCAACTCAACCCAGTCAACTCAACTCAACTCAACTCAACTCAACTCAGTCAACTCAACTAAGTCAACTCAACTCAACTCCACTCAACTCAACTCAACTCAACTCAACTCAACTCAACTCAACTCAAATCAACTCAACTCAACTCAACTCAACTCAACTCAACTCAACTCAACCCAACGCAACGCAACTCACTCAACTCAACTCAACTCAACTCGACTCAACTCAACTCAACTCAACTCAACTCAGTCAACTCAACTCAGTCAACTCAACTCAACTCAACTCAACTCAACTCAACTCAGTCAACTCAACTCAGTCAACTCAACTCAACTCAACTCAACTCAACTCAACTCACCTCACCTCAACCCAACCCAACCCAACCCAACCCAACCCACCTCAACTCAACTCAACTCAACTCAACTCAACTCAACTCAACTCAGTCAACTCAACTCAGTCAACTCAACTCAACTCAACTCAACTCAACTCAACGCAACGCAACGCAACTCACTCACTCACTCAACTCAACTCAACTCAACTCAACTCAAGTTGCCGTAAGTTGTCGTGTAAGTTGCCGTAAGTTGCCGTAAGTTGCCGAAAGTTGCTCTAAGTTGCCGTAAGTTGCCGTAAGTTGCCGTAAGTTCTCGTAAGTTTCCGTAAGTTGCCGTGTAAGTCCCGTAAGTTGCCGTAAGTTGCCGTAAGTTGCCGTGTAAGTTGCCGTAGGTTGCCGTAAGTTGCCGTAAGTTGCCGTAGGTTGCCGTAGGTTGCCGTAAGTTGCCGTAAGTTGCCGTAGGTTGCCGTTAGTTGCCGGAAGTTGCCGTAAGTTGCCGTGTAAGATGCCGTAAGTTGCCGTAAGTTGTCGTAAGTTGTCGTACGTGGCCGTAAGTTGCCGTAAGTTGCCGTAAGTTGCCGTAAGTTGCCGTAAGTTGCCGTGTAAGTTGCCGTAAGTTGCCGTAAGTTGCCGTAAGTTGCCGTGTAAGTTGCCGATAGTTGCCGTAAGTTGCCGTAAGTTGCCGTGTAAGTTGCCGTAAGTTGCCGCAAGTTGCCGTAACTCAACTCAGCTCAACTCAACTCAACTCAGTCAACTCAACTCAGTCAACTCAACTCAACTCAACCCAACCCAACCCAACCCAACCCATCCCAACCCAACCCAACCCACCTCAGCTCAACTCAACTCAACTCAACTCAACTCAACTCAACTCAACTCAACTCACCTCACCTCACCCCAACTCAACTCAACTCAACTCAACTCAACTCAACTCAACTCAACTCAACTCAACTCAACTCAACTCAACTCAACTCACCTCACCTCACCTCACCTCAACTCAACTCAACTCAACTCAACTCAACTCAACTCAACTCAACTCAACTCAGTCAACTCAACTCAGTCAACTCAACTCAACTCAACTCAACTCAACTCAACTCAACGCAACTCACTCACTCACTCAACTCAACTCAACTCAACTCAACTCGACTCGACTCGACTCGACTCGACTCAACTCAACTCACCTCACCTCACCTCACCTCAACTCAACTCAACTCAACTCAACTCAACTCAACTCAACTCAACTCAACTCACTCAACTCAACTCAACTCAACTCAACTCAACTCAACTCATCTCACTCAACTCAACTCAGTCAACTCAACTCAGTCAACTCAACTCAACTCAACTCAACTCAATTCAACTCAACTCAACTCAACTCAACTCAACGCAACTCACTCAATCACTCAACTTAACTCAACTCAACTCAACTCAACTCAACTCAACTCAACGCAACTCGCTCACTCACTCAACTCAACTCAACTCAACTCAACTCGACTCGACTCGACTCGACTCGACTCAACTCAACTCACCTCACCTCACCTCACCTCAACTCAACTCAACTCAACTCAACTCAACTCAACTCAACTCAACTCACTCAACTCAACTCAACTCAACTCAACTCAACTCAACTCAACTCATCTCACTCAACTCAACTCAGTCAACTCAACTCAGTCAACTCAACTCAGTCAACTCAACTCAACTCAACTCAACTCAACTCAACTCAGTCAACTCAACTCAACTCAACTCAACTCAACTCAACTCAACTCAACTCAACTCACCTCACCTCACCTCAACTCAACTCAACTCAACTCAACTCAACTCAACTCAACTCAACTCAACTCAACTCAGTCAACTCAACTCAGTCAACTCAACTCAACTCAACTCAACTCAACTCAACTCAACTCAACTCAACGCAACTCACTCACTCACTCAACTCAACTCAACTCAACTCAACTCAACTCAACTCAACTCAACTCAACTCAACTCAACTCAACTCAACTCAACTCAACTCAACTCAGCTCAACTCAACTCAACTCAGTCAACTCAACTCAGTCAACTCAACTCAACTCAACTCAACTCAACTCAACTCAACTCAACTCAACTCAACTCAACTCAACTCAACTCAACTCAACTCAACTCAACTCACCTCAACCCAACCCAACCCAACCCAACCCACCCCACCCCACCCCAACCCAACCCAACCCAACCCAAACCAACTCAACTCAACTCAACTTAACTCAACTCAACTCAACTCAACTCAACGCAACTCACTCACTCACTCAACTCAACTCAACTCGACTCGACTCGACTCGACTCGACTCGACTCGACTCGACTCGACTCGACTCGACTCAACTCAACTCACCTCACCTCACCTCAACTCAACTCAACTCAACTCAACTCAACTCAACTCAACTCAAATCAACTCAACTCAACTCAACTCAACTCAACTCAACTCAACTCAACCCAACGCAGCGCAACTCACTCAACTCTACTCAACTCAACTCAACTCAACTCAACTCAACTCAACTCAACTCAGTCAACTCAACTCAACTCAACTCAACTCA
The DNA here is from genome assembly GCA_949752735.1 of Lumbricus terrestris. NCBI lineage: Eukaryota > Metazoa > Annelida > Clitellata > Crassiclitellata > Lumbricidae > Lumbricus > Lumbricus terrestris. The sequence continues at coordinate 178,810 of OX457045.1, forward strand.
ACTCAACTCAACTCAACTCAGCTCAGCTCAACTCAACTCAACTCAACTCAGTCAACTCAACTCAGTCAACTCAACTCAACTCAACTCAACTCAGTCAACTCAACTCAACTCAACTCAACTCAACTCAACTCAACTCAACTCAACTCACCTCACCTCACCTCAACTCAACTCAACTCAACTCAACTCAACTCAACTCAACTCAACTCAACTCAACTCACCTCAACTCAACTCAACTCAACTCAACTCAACTCAACTCAACTCAACTCAACTCAACTCAACTCAACTCAACTCAACTCAACTCAACTCAACTCAACTCAGTCAACTCAACTCAGTCAACTCAACTCAACTCAACTCAACTCAACTCAACTCAACGCAACTCACTCACTCACTCAACTCAACTCAACTCAACTCAACTCAACTCAACTCAACTCAACTCAACTCAACTCAACTCAACTCAACTCAACTCAACTCAACTCAACTCAACTCAACTCAGCTCAACTCAACTCAACTCAGTCAACTCAACTCAGTCAACTCAACTCAACTCAACTCAACTCAACTCAACTCAACTCAACTCAACTCAACTCAACTCAACTCAACTCAACTCAACTCAACTCAACTCAACTCAACTCAACTCAACTCAACTCACCTCAACCCAACCCAACCCAACCCAACCCACCCCACCCCACCCCAACCCAACCCAACCCAACGCAACCCAACTCAACTCAACTCAACTCAACTCAACTCAACGCAACGCAACGCAACGCAACGCAACGCAACGCAACTCACTCAACTCAACTCAACTCAACTCAACTCAAATCAACTCAACTCAACTCAACTCAACTCAACTCAACCCAACGCAACTCAGTCAACTCAACTCAGTCAACTCAACTCAACTCAACTCAACTCAACTCAAATCAGTCAACTCAACTCAACTCAACTCAACTCAACTCAACTCAACTCACCTCACCTCACCTCAACTCAACTCAACTCAACTCAACTCAACTCAACTCAACTCAACTCAACTCAATTCAACTCAACTCAGTCAACTCAACTCAGTCAACTCAACTCAACTCAACTCAACTCAACTCAACTCAACTCAACTCAACGCAACTCACTCACTCACTCAACTCACCTCACCTCAACTCAACTCAACTCAACTCAACTCAACTCAACTCAATTCAACTCAACTCAGTCAACTCAACTCAGTCAACTCAACTCAACTCAACTCAACTCAACTCAACTCAACTCAACTCAACTCAACGCAACTCACTCACTCACTCAACTCAACTCAACTCAACTCAACTCAACTCAACTCAACTCAACGCAACTCACTCACTCACTCAACTCAACTCAACTCGACTCGACTCGACTCGACTCGACTCGACTCGACTCGACTCGACTCGACTCAACTCAACTCACCTCACCTCACCTCAACTCAACTCAACTCAACTCAACTCAACTCAACTCAACTCAAATCAACTCAACTCAACTCAACTCAACTCAACTCAACTCAACTCAACTCAACCCAACGCAACGCAACTCACTCAACTCTACTCAACTCAACTCAAATCAACTCAACTCAACTCAGTCAACTCAACTCAGTCAACTCAACTCAACTCAACTCAGTCAACTCAACTCAACTCAACTCAACTCAACTCAACTCAACTCAACTCAGCTCAGCTCAACTCAACTCAACTCAACTCAGTCAACTCAACTCAGTCAACTCAACTCAACTCAACTCAACTCAGTCAACTCAACTCAACTCAACTCAACTCAACTCAACTCAACTCACCTCACCTCACCTCAACTCAACTCAACTCAACTCAACTCAACTCAACTCAACTCAACTCAACTCAACTCAACGCAACTCACTCACTCACTCAACTCAACTCAACTCGACTCGACTCGACTCGACTCGACTCGACTCGACTCGACTCGACTCAACTCAACTCACCTCACCTCACCTCAACTCAACTCAACTCAACTCAACTCAACTCAACTCAACTCAAATCAACTCAACTCAACTCAACTCAACTCAACTCAACTCAACTCAACTCAACCCAACGCAACGCAACTCACTCAACTCTACTCAACTCAACTCAAATCAACTCAACTCAACTCAGTCAACTCAACTCAGTCAACTCAACTCAACTCAACTCAGTCAACTCAACTCAACTCAACTCAACTCAACTCAACTCAACTCAACTCAGCTCAGCTCAACTCAACTCAACTCAACTCAGTCAACTCAACTCAGTCAACTCAACTCAACTCAACTCAACTCAGTCAACTCAACTCAACTCAACTCAACTCAACTCAACTCAACTCAACTCAACTCACCTCAACCCAACCCAACCCAACCCAACCCACCCCACCCCACCCCAACCCAACCCAACCCAACCCAAACCAACTCAACTCAACTCAACTTAACTCAACTCAACTCAACTCAACTCAACGCAACTCACTCACTCAACTCAACTCAACTCAACTCGACTCGACTCGACTCGACTCGACTCGATTCGACTCGACTCGACTCGACTCGACTCAACTCAACTCACCTCACCTCACCTCAACTCAACTCAACTCAACTCAACTCAACTCAACTCAACTCAACTCAAATCAACTCAACTCAACTCAACTCAACTCAACTCAACTCAACCCAACGCAGCGCAACTCACTCAACTCTACTCAACTCAACTCAACTCAACTCAACTCAACTCAACTCAACTCAACTCAGTCAACTCAACTCAACTCAACTCAACTCAACTCAACTCAACTCAACTCAGCTCAGCTCAACTCAACTCAACTCAACTCAGTCAACTCAACTCAGTCAACTCAACTCAACTCAACTCAACTCAGTCAACTCAACTCAACTCAACTCAACTCAACTCAACTCAACTCAACTCAACTCACCTCACCTCACCTCAACTCAACTCAACTCAACTCAACTCAACTCAACTCAACTCAACTCAACTCAACTCAACTCAACTCACCTCAACTCAACTCAACTCAACTCAACTCAACTCAACTCAACTCAACTCAACTCAACTCAACGCAACTCAACTCAACTCAGTCAACTCAACTCAGTCAACTCAACTCAACTCAACTCAACTCAACTCAACTCAACGCAACTCACTCACTCACTCAACTCAACTCAACTCAACTCAACTCAACTCAACTCAACTCAACTCAACTCAACTCAACTCAACTCAACTCAACTCAACTCAACTCAACTCAACTCAACTCAGCTCAACTCAACTCAACTCAGTCAACTCAACTCAGTCAACTCAACTCAACTCAACTCAACTCAACTCAACTCAACTCAACTCAACTCAACTCAACTCAACTCAACTCAACTCAACTCACCTCAACCCAACCCAACCCAACCCAACCCACCCCACCCCACCCCAACCCAACCCAACCCAACGCAACCCAACTCAACTCAACTCAACTCAACTCAACTCAACTCAACTCAACGCAACGCAACGCAGCGCAACGCAACGCAACGCAACGCAACGCAACTCACTCAACTCAACTCAACTCAACTCAACTCAAATCAACTCAACTCAACTCAACTCAACTCAACTCAACCCAACGCAACGCAACTCACTCAACTCTACTCAACTCAACTCAACTCAACTCAACTCAACTCAACTCAACTCAGTCAACTCAACTCAGTCAACTCAACTCAACTCAACTCAACTCAACTCAAATCAGTCAACTCAACTCAACTCAACTCAACGCAACTCACTCACTCACTCAACTCACCTCACCTCAACTCAACTCAACTCAACTCAACTCAACTCAACTCAACTCAACTCAACTCAACTCAATTCAACTCAACTCAGTCAACTCAACTCAGTCAACTCAACTCAACTCAACTCAACTCAACTCAACTCAACTCAACTCAACGCAACTCACTCACTCACTCAACTCAACTCAACTCAACTCAACTCAACTCAACTCAACGCAACTCACTCACTCACTCAACTCAACTCAACTCGACTCGACTCGACTCGACTCGACTCGACTCGACTCGACTCAACTCAACTCACCTCACCTCACCTCAACTCAACTCAACTCAACTCAACTCAACTCAACTCAAATCAACTCAACTCAACTCAACTCAACTCAACTCAACTCAACTCAACTCAACCCAACGCAACGCAACTCACTCAACTCTACTCAACTCAACTCAAATCAACTCAACTCAACTCAGTCAACTCAACTCAGTCAACTCAACTCAACTCAACTCAGTCAACTCAACTCAACTCAACTCAACTCAACTCAACTCAACTCAACTCAGCTCAGCTCAACTCAACTCAACTCAACTCAGTCAACTCAACTCAGTCAACTCAACTCAACTCAACTCAACTCAGTCAACTCAACTCAACTCAACTCAACTCAACTCAACTCAACTCACCTCACCTCACCTCAACTCAACTCAACTCAACTCAACTCAACTCAACTCAACTCAACTCAACTCAACTCAACTCAACTCAACTCACCTCAACTCAACTCAACTCAACTCAACTCAACTCAACTCAACTCAACTCAACTCAACTCAACTCAACTCAACTCAACTCAACTCAACTCAACTCAACTCAACTCAACTCAACTCACCTCACCTCAACCCAACCCAACCCAACCCACCCCACCCCACCCCACCCCACCCCACCCCAACCCAACCCAACCCAACCCAACCCAACCCAACCCAACTCAACTCAACGCAACGCAACGCAACGCAACGCAACGCAACGCAACTCACTCACTCAACTCAACTCAACTCAACTCAACTCAACTCAACTCAACTCAACTCAAATCAACTCAACTCAACTCAACTCAACTCAACTCAACTCAACTCAACTCAACTCAACTCAACTCAGCTCAACTCAACTCAACTCAGTCAACTCAACTCAGTCAACTCAACTCAACTCAACTCAACTCAACTCAACTCAACTCACCTCAACCCAACCCAACCCAACCCAACCCACCCCACCCCACCCCAACCCAACCCAACCCAACCCAACCCAACCCAACTCAACTCAACTCAACTCAACTCAACTCAACGCAACGCAACGCAACGCAACGCAACGCAACGCAACGCAACTCACTCAACTCAACTCAACTCAACTCAACTCAAATCAACTCAACTCAACTCAACTCAACTCAACTCAACTCAACCCAACGCAACGCAACTCACTCAACTCTACTCAACTCAACTCAACTCAACTCAACTCAACTCAACTCAGTCAACTCAACTCAGTCAACTCAACTCAACTCAACTCAACTCAACTCAACTCACCTCACCTCAACCCAACCAAACCCAACCCAACCCAACTCAACTCAACTCAACTCAACTCAACTCAACGCAACGCAACGCAACGCAACGCAACGCAACGCAACGCAACGCAACTCACTCAACTCAACTCAACTCAACTCAACTCAACTCAACTCAACTCAACTCAACTCAACTCAACTCAACTCAACTCAACTCACCTCAACTCAACTCAACTCAACTCAACTCAACTCAACTCAACTCAACTCAACTCAACTCAACTCAACTCAACTCAACTCAACTCAACTCAACTCAACTCAACTCACCTCACCTCAACCCAACCCAACCCAACCCACCCCACCCCACCCCACCCCAACCCAACCCAACCCAACCCAACCCAACCCAACCCAACCCAACCCAACCCAACTCAACTCAACTCAACTCAACTCAAATCAACTCAACTCAACTCAACTCAACTCAACTCAACCCAACGCAACGCAACTCACTCAACTCTACTCAACTCAACTCAACTCAACTCAACTCAACTCAACTCAACTCAGTCAACTCAACTCAGTCAACTCAACTCAACTCAACTCAACTCAACTCAGTCAACTCAACTCAACTCAACTCAACTCAACTCAACTCAACTCACCTCACCTCACCTCAACTCAACTCAACTCAACTCAACTCAACTCAACTCAACTCAACTCAACTCAACTCAACTCAACTCAGTCAACTCAACTCAGTCAACTCAACTCAACTCAACTCAACTCAACTCAACTCAACTCAACTCAACGCAACTCACTCACTCACTCAACTCAACTCAACTCAACTCAACTCAACTCAACTCAACTCAACTCAACTCAACTCAACTCAACTCAACTCAACTCAACTCAACTCAACTCAACTCAGCTCAACTCAACTCAACTCAGTCAACTCAACTCAGTCAACTCAACTCAACTCAACTCAACTCAACTCAACTCAACTCAACTCAACTCAACTCAACTCAACTCAACTCAACTCAACTCAACTCACCTCACCTCAACCCAACCCAACCCAACCCACCCCACCCCACCCCACCCCAACCCAACCCAACCCAACCCAACCCAACCCAACTCAACTCAACTCAACTCAACTCAAATCAACTCAACTCAACTCAACTCAACTCAACTCAACCCAACGCAACGCAACTCACTCAACTCTACTCAACTCAACTCAACTCAACTCAACTCAACTCAACTCAACTCAACTCAGTCAACTCAACTCAGTCAACTCAACTCAACTCAACTCAACTCAACTCAGTCAACTCAACTCAACTCAACTCAACTCAACTCAACTCAACTCAACTCAACTCAACTCACCTCACCTCACCTCAACTCAACTCAACTCAACTCAACTCAACTCAACTCAACTCAACTCAACTCAACTCAACTCAACTCAGTCAACTCAACTCAGTCAACTCAACTCAACTCAACTCACCTCAAATCAACTCAACTCAACTCAACTCAACTCAACTCAACTCAACTCAACTCAACTCAACTCAACTCAACTCAACTCAACTCACCTCAACCCAACCCAACCCAACCCAACCCACCCCACCCCACCCCACCCCAACCCAACCCAACCCAACCCAACCCAACTCAACTCAACTCAACTCAACTCAACTCAACTCAACGCAACGCAACGCAACGCAACGCAACGCAACGCAACGCAACTCACTCAACTCAACTCAACTCAACTCAACTCAAATCAACTCAACTCAACTCAACTCAACTCAACTCAACTCAACCCAACGCAACGCAACTCACTCAACTCTACTCAACTCAACTCAACTCAACTCAACTCAACTCAACTCAACTCAACTCAGTCAACTCAACTCAGTCAACTCAACTCAACTCAACTCAACTCAACTCAGTCAACTCAACTCAACTCAACTCAACTCAACTCAACTCAACTCAACTCACCTCACCTCACCTCAACTCAACTCAACTCAACTCAACTCAACTCAACTCAACTCAACTCAACTCAATTCAACTCAACTCAGTCAACTCAACTCAGTCAACTCAACTCAACTCAACTCAACTCAACTCAACTCAACTCAACTCAAATCAACTCAACTCAACTCAACTCAACTCAACTCAACTCAACTCAGCTCAACTCAACTCAACTCAGTCAACTCAACTCAGTCAACTCAACTCAACTCAACTCAACTCAACTCAACTCACCTCAACCCAACCCAACCCAACCCAACCCACCCCACCCCACCCCAACCCAACCCAACCCAACCCAACCCAATCCAACTCAACTCAACTCAACTCAACTCAACTCAACGCAACGCAACGCAACGCAACGCAACGCAACGCAACGCAACTCAATCAACTCAACTCAACTCAACTCAACTCAAATCAACTCAACTCAACTCAACTCAACTCAACTCAACTCAACCCAACGCAACGCAACTCACTCAACTCTACTCAACTCAACTCAACTCAACTCAACTCAACTCAACTCAGTCAACTCAACTCAGTCAACTCAACTCAACTCAACTCAACTCAACTCAACTCACCTCACCTCAACCCAACCAAACCCAACCCAACCCAACTCAACTCAACTCAACTCAACTCAACTCAACGCAACGCAACGCAACGCAACGCAACGCAACGCAACGCAACTCACTCAACTCAACTCAACTCAACTCAACTCAACTCAACTCAACTCAACTCAACTCAACTCAACTCAACTCAACTCACCTCAACTCAACTCAACTCAACTCAACTCAACTCAACTCAACTCAACTCAACTCAACTCAACTCAACTCAACTCAACTCAACTCAACTCAACTCACCTCACCTCAACCCAACCCAACCCAACCCACCCCACCCCACCCCACCCCAACCCAACCCAACCCAACCCAACCCAACCCAACCCAACTCAACTCAACTCAACTCAACTCAAATCAACTCAACTCAACTCAACTCAACTCAACTCAACTCAACTCAACCCAACGCAACGCAACTCACTCAACTCTACTCAACTCAACTCAACTCAACTCAACTCAACTCAACTCAACTCAACTCAGTCAACTCAACTCAGTCAACTCAACTCAACTCAACTCAACTCAACTCAGTCAACTCAACTCAACTCAACTCAACTCAACTCAACTCAACTCACCTCACCTCACCTCAACTCAACTCAACTCAACTCAACTCAACTCAACTCAACTCAACTCAACTCAACTCAACTCAACTCAACTCAGTCAACTCAACTCAGTCAACTCAACTCAACTCAACTCAACTCAACTCAACTCAACTCAACTCAACGCAACTCACTCACTCACTCAACTCAACTCAACTCAACTCAACTCAACTCAACTCAACTCAACTCAACTCAACTCAACTCAACTCAACTCAACTCAACTCAACTCAACTCAACTCAACTCAACTCAGCTCAACTCAACTCAACTCAGTCAACTCAACTCAGTCAACTCAACTCAACTCAACTCAACTCAACTCAACTCAACTCAACTCAACTCAACTCAACTCAACTCAACTCAACTCAACTCAACTCACCTCACCTCAACCCAACCCAACCCAACCCACCCCACCCCACCCCACCCCAACCCAACCCAATCCAACCCAACCCAACCCAACTCAACTCAACTCAACTCAACTCAAATCAACTCAACTCAACTCAACTCAACTCAACTCAACTCAACCCAACGCAACGCAACTCACTCAACTCTACTCAACTCAACTCAACTCAACTCAACTCAACTCAACTCAACTCAACTCAACTCAGTCAACTCAACTCAGTCAACTCAACTCAACTCAACTCAACTCAGTCAACTCAACTCAACTCAACTCAACTCAACTCAACTCAACTCAACTCAACTCAACTCACCTCACCTCACCTCAACTCAACTCAACTCAACTCAACTCAACTCAACTCAACTCAACTCAACTCAACTCAACTCAGTCAACTCAACTCAGTCAACTCAACTCAACTCAACTCACCTCAAATCAACTCAACTCAACTCAACTCAACTCAACTCAACTCAACTCAACTCAACTCAACTCAACTCAACTCAACTCACCTCAACCCAACCCAACCCAACCCAACCCAACCCAACCCAACTCAACTCAACTCAACTCAACTCAACTCAACGCAACGCAACGCAACGCAACGCAACGCAACGCAACGCAACTCACTCAACTCAACTCAACTCAACTCAACTCAAATCAACTCAACTCAACTCAACTCAACTCAACTCAACTCAACCCAACGCAACGCAACTCACTCAACTCTACTCAACTCAACTCAACTCAACTCAACTCAACTCAACTCAACTCAACTCAGTCAACTCAACTCAGTCAACTCAACTCAACTCAACTCAACTCAACTCAGTCAACTCAACTCAACTCAACTCAACTCAACTCAACTCAACTCAACTCAACTCACCTCACCTCACCTCAACTCAACTCAACTCAACTCAACTCAACTCAACTCAACTCAACTCAATTCAACTCAACTCAGTCAACTCAACTCAGTCAACTCAACTCAACTCAACTCAACTCAACTCAACTCAACTCAACTCAACTCAACGCAACTCACTCACTCACTCAACTCAACTCAACTCGACTCGACTCGACTCGACTCGACTCGACTCGACTCGACTCGACTCGACTCGACTCAGCTCAACTCACCTCACCTCACCTCAACTCAACTCAACTCAACTCAACTCAAATCAACTCAACTCAACTCAACTCAACTCAACTCAACTCAACTCAACCCAACGCAACGCAACTCACTCAACTCTACTCAACTCAACTCAACTCAACTCAACTCAACTCAACTCAGTCAACTCAACTCAACTCAACTCAACTCAACTCAACTCAACTCAACTCAGCTCAGCTCAACTCAACTCAACTCAACTCAGTCAACTCAACTCAGTCAACTCAACTCAACTCAACTCAACTCAGTCAACTCAACTCAACTCAACTCAACTCAACTCAACTCAACTCACCTCACCTCACCTCAACTCAACTCAACTCAACTCAACCCAACCCAACTCAACTCAACTCAACTCAACTCAACTCAACTCAACGCAACGCAACGCAACGCAACGCAACGCAACGCAACTCACTCAACTCAACTCAACTCAACTCAACTCAAATCAACTCAACTCAACTCAACTCAACTCAACTCAACTCAACTCAACCCAACGCAACGCAACTCACTCAACTCTACTCAACTCAACTCAACTCAACTCAACTCAACTCAACTCAGTCAACTCAACTCAGTCAACTCAACTCAACTCAACTCAACTCAACTCAGTCAACTCAACTCAACTCAACTCAACTCAACTCAACTCAACTCACCTCACCTCACCTCAACTCAACTCAACTCAACTCAACTCAACTCAACTCAATTCAACTCAACTCAGTCAACTCAACTCAGTCAACTCAACTCAACTCAACTCAACTCAACTCAACTCAACTCAACTCAACGCAACTCACTCACTCACTCAACTCAACTCAACTCAACTCAACTCAACTCAACTCAACTCAGTCAACTCAACTCAGTCAACTCAACTCAACTCAACTCAACTCAACTCAACTCAACTCAACGCAACTCACTCACTCACTCAACTCAACTCAACTCGACTCGACTCGACTCGACTCGACTCGACTCGACTCGACTCGACTCGACTCGACTCAACTCAACTCACCTCACCTCACCTCAACTCAACTCAACTCAACTCAACTCAACTCAACTCAACTCAAATCAACTCAACTCAACTCAACTCAACTCAACTCAACCCAACGCAACGCAACTCACTCAACTCTACTCAACTCAACTCAACTCAACTCAACTCAACTCAACCCAACGCAACGCAACTCACTCAACTCTACTCAACTCAACTCAACTCAACTCAACTCAACTCAACTCAACTCAGTCAACTCAACTCAGTCAACTCAACTCAACTCAACTCAACTCAACTCAGTCAACTCAACTCAACTCAACTCAACTCAACTCAACTCAACTCAACTCAACTCACCTCACCTCACCTCAACTCAACTCAACTCAACTCAACTCAACTCAACTCAACTCAACTCAACTCAACTCAACTCAACTCAGTCAACTCAACTCAGTCAACTCAACTCAACTCAACTCAACTCAAATCAACTCAACTCAACTCAACTCAACTCAACTCAACTCAACTCAACTCAACTCAACTCAACTCAACTCAACTCACCTCAACCCAACCCAACCCAACCCAACCCACCCCACCCCACCCCAACCCAACCCAACCCAACCCAACCCAACCCAACTCAACTCAACTCAACTCAACTCAACTCAACGCAACGCAACGCAACGCAACGCAACGCAACGCAACGCAACTCACTCAACTCAACTCAACTCAACTCAACTCAAATCAACTCAACTCAACTCAACTCAACTCAACTCAACTCAACCCAACGCAACGCAACTCACTCAACTCTACTCAACTCAACTCAACTCAACTCAACTCAACTCAACTCAACTCAACTCAGTCAACTCAACTCAGTCAACTCAACTCAACTCAACTCAACTCAACTCAGTCAACTCAACTCAACTCAACTCAACTCAACTCAACTCAACTCAACTCAACTCACCTCACCTCACCTCAACTCAACTCAACTCAACTCAACTCAACTCAACTCAACTCAACTCAACTCAATTCAACTCAACTCAGTCAACTCAACTCAGTCAACTCAACTCAACTCAACTCAACTCAACTCAACTCAACTCAACTCAACGCAACTCACTCACTCACTCAACTCAACTCAACTCGACTCGACTTGACTCGACTCGACTCGACTCGACTCGACTCGACTCGACTCGACTCAGCTCAACTCACCTCACCTCACCTCAACTCAACTCAACTCAACTCAACTCAACTCAACTCAACTCAACTCAAATCAACTCAACTCAACTCAACTCAACTCAACTCAACTCAACTCAACCCAACGCAACGCAACTCACTCAACTCTACTCAACTCAACTCAACTCAACTCAACTCAACTCAACTCAGTCAACTCAACTCAACTCAACTCAACTCAACTCAACTCAACTCAACTCAGCTCAGCTCAACTCAACTCAACTCAACTCAGTCAACTCAACTCAGTCAACTCAACTCAACTCAACTCAACTCAGTCAACTCAACTCAACTCAACTCAACTCAACTCAACTCAACTCACCTCACCTCACCTCAACTCAACTCAACTCAACTCAACCCAACCCAACCCAACTCAACTCAACTCAACTCAACTCAACTCAACTCAACGCAACGCAACGCAACGCAACGCAACGCAACTCACTCAACTCAACTCAACTCAACTCAACTCAAATCAACTCAACTCAACTCAACTCAACTCAACTCAACTCAACTCAACCCAACGCAACGCAACTCACTCAACTCTACTCAACTCAACTCAACTCAACTCAACTCAACTCAACTCAACTCAGTCAACTCAACTCAGTCAACTCAACTCAACTCAACTCAACTCAACTCAGTCAACTCAACTCAACTCAACTCAACTCAACTCAACTCAACTCACCTCACCTCACCTCAACTCAACTCAACTCAACTCAACTCAACTCAACTCAACTCAATTCAACTCAACTCAGTCAACTCAACTCAGTCAACTCAACTCAACTCAACTCAACTCAACTCAACTCAACTCAACTCAACTCAACGCAACTCACTCACTCACTCAACTCAACTCAACTCAACTCAACTCAACTCAACTCAGTCAACTCAACTCAGTCAACTCAACTCAACTCAACTCAACTCAACTCAACTTAACTCAACGCAACTCACTCACTCACTCAACTCAACTCAACTCGACTCGACTCGACTCGACTCGACTCGACTCGACTCGACTCGACTCGACTCGACTCAACTCAACTCACCTCACCTCACCTCAACTCAACTCAACTCAACTCAACTCAACTCAACTCAACTCAAATCAACTCAACTCAACTCAACTCAACTCAACTCAACTCAACCCAACGCAACGCAACTCACTCAACTCTACTCAACTCAACTCAACTCAACTCAACTCAACTCAACTCAACTCAACTCAACTCAACTCAACTCAACTCAACTCAACTCAACTCACCTCACCTCAACTCAACTCAACTCAACTCAACTCAACTCAACTCAACTCAACTCAACTCAACTCAACTCAACTCAACTCAACTCAACTCAACTCAACTCAACTCACCTCACCTCACCTCAACCCAACCCAACCCAACCCACCCCACCCCACCCCACCCCAACCCAACCCAACCCAACCCAACCCAACCCAACTCAACTCAACTCAACTCAACTCAAATCAACTCAACTCAACTCAACTCAACTCAACTCAACCCAACGCAACGCAACTCACTCAACTCTGCTCAACTCAACTCAATTCAACTCAACTCAACTCAACTCAACTCAACTCAGTCAACTCAACTCAGTCAACTCAACTCAACTCAACTCAACTCAACTCAGTCAACTCAACTCAACTCAACTCAACTCAACTCAACTCACCTCACCTCACCTCAACTCAACTCAACTCAACTCAACTCAACTCAACTCAACTCAACTCAACTCAACTCAACTCAGTCAACTCAACTCAGTCAACTCAACTCAACTCAACTCAACTCAACTCAACGCAACTCACTCACTCACTCAACTCAACTCAACTCAACTCAACTCAACTCAACTCAACTCAACTCAACTCAACTCAACTCAACTCAACTCAACTCAACTCAACTCAACTCAACTCAACTCAACTCAGCTCAACTCAACTCAACTCACTCAACTCAACTCAGTCAACTCAACTCAACTCAACTCAACTCAACTCAGCTCAACTCAACTCAACTCAGTCAACTCAACTCAGTCAACTCAACTCAACTCAACTCAACTCAACTCAACTCAACTCAACTCAACTCAACTCAACTCAACTCAACTCAACTCAACTCAACTCAACTCAACTCAACTCAACTCAACTCACCTCAACCCAACCCAACCCAACCCAACCCACCCCACCCCACCCCAACCCAACCCAACCCAACGCAACCCAACTCAACTCAACTCAACTCAACTCAACTCAACGCAACGCAACGCAACGCAACGCAACGCAACGCAACTCACTCAACTCAACTCAACTCAACTCAACTCAAATCAACTCAACTCAACTCAACTCAACTCAACTCAACTCAACCCAACGCAACGCAACTCACTCAACTCTACTCAACTCAACTCAACTCAACTCAACTCAACTCAGTCAACTCAACTCAGTCAACTCAACTCAACTCAACTCAACTCAACTCAAATCAGTCAACTCAACTCAACTCAACTCAACTCAACTCAACTCAACTCAACTCACCTCACCTCACCTCAACTCAACTCAACTCAACTCAACTCAACTCAACTCAACTCAACTCAATTCAACTCAACTCAGTCAACTCAACTCAGTCAACTCAACTCAACTCAACTCAACTCAACTCAACTCAACTCAACTCAACGCAACTCACTCACTCACTCAACTCACCTCACCTCAACTCAACTCAACTCAACTCAACTCAACTCAACTCAACTCAATTCAACTCAACTCAGTCAACTCAACTCAGTCAACTCAACTCAACTCAACTCAACTCAACTCAACTCAACTCAACTCAACTCAACGCAACTCACTCACTCACTCAACTCAACTCAACTCAACTCAACTCAACTCAACTCAACTCAACGCAACTCACTCACTCACTCAACTCAACTCAACTCGACTCGACTCGACTCGACTCGACTCGACTCGACTCGACTCGACTCAACTCAACTCACCTCACCTCACCTCAACTCAACTCAACTCAACTCAACTCAACTCAACTCAACTCAAATCAACTCAACTCAACTCAACTCAACTCAACTCAACTCAACTCAACCCAACGCAACGCAACTCACTCAACTCTACTCAACTCAACTCAAATCAACTCAACTCAACTCAGTCAACTCAACTCAGTCAACTCAACTCAACTCAACTCAGTCAACTCAACTCAACTCAACTCAACTCAACTCAACTCAACTCAACTCAGCTCAGCTCAACTCAACTCAACTCAACTCAGTCAACTCAACTCAGTCAACTCAACTCAACTCAACTCAACTCAGTCAACTCAACTCAACTCAACTCAACTCAACTCAACTCACCTCACCTCACCTCAACTCAACTCAACTCAACTCAACTCAACTCAACTCAACTCAACTCAACTCAACGCAACTCACTCACTCACTCAACTCAACTCAACTCGACTCGACTCGACTCGACTCGACTCGACTCGACTCGACTCGACTCGACTCAACTCAACTCACCTCACCTCACCTCAACTCAACTCAACTCAACTCAACTCAACTCAACTCAACTCAAATCAACTCAACTCAACTCAACTCAACTCAACTCAACTCAACTCAACCCAACGCAACGCAACTCACTCAACTCTACTCAACTCAACTCAAATCAACTCAACTCAACTCAGTCAACTCAACTCAGTCAACTCAACTCAACTCAACTCAGTCAACTCAACTCAACTCAACTCAACTCAACTCAACTCAACTCAACTCAGCTCAGCTCAACTCAACTCAACTCAACTCAGTCAACTCAACTCAGTCAACTCAACTCAACTCAACTCAACTCAGTCAACTCAACTCAACTCAACTCAACTCAACTCAACTCAACTCAACTCACCTCAACCCAACCCAACCCAACCCAACCCACCCCACCCCACCCCAACCCAACCCAACCCAACCCAAACCAACTCAACTCAACTCAACTTAACTCAACTCAACTCAACTCAACTCAACGCAACTCACTCACTCAACTCAACTCAACTCAACTCAACTCGACTCGACTCGACTCGACTCGACTCGATTCGACTCGACTCGACTCGACTCGACTCAACTCAACTCACCTCACCTCACCTCAACTCAACTCAACTCAACTCAACTCAACTCAACTCAACTCAACTCAAATCAACTCAACTCAACTCAACTCAACTCAACTCAACTCAACTCAACCCAACGCAGCGCAACTCACTCAACTCTACTCAACTCAACTCAACTCAACTCAACTCAACTCAACTCAACTCAACTCAGTCAACTCAACTCAACTCAACTCAACTCAACTCAACTCAACTCAGCTCAGCTCAACTCAACTCAACTCAACTCAGTCAACTCAACTCAGTCAACTCAACTCAACTCAACTCAACTCAGTCAACTCAACTCAACTCAACTCAACTCAACTCAACTCAACTCAACTCACCTCACCTCACCTCAACTCAACTCAACTCAACTCAACTCAACTCAACTCAACTCAACTCAACTCAACTCACCTCAACTCAACTCAACTCAACTCAACTCAACTCAACTCAACTCAACTCAACTCAACTCAACTCAACTCAACTCAACTCAACTCAACTCAACTCAGTCAACTCAACTCAGTCAACTCAACTCAACTCAACTCAACTCAACTCAACTCAACGCAACTCACTCACTCACTCAACTCAACTCAACTCAACTCAACTCAACTCAACTCAACTCAACTCAACTCAACTCAACTCAACTCAACTCAACTCAACTCAACTCAACTCAACTCAACTCAGCTCAACTCAACTCAACTCAGTCAACTCAACTCAGTCAACTCAACTCAACTCAACTCAACTCAACTCAACTCAACTCAACTCAACTCAACTCAACTCAACTCAACTCAACTCAACTCAACTCACCTCAACCCAACCCAACCCAACCCAACCCACCCCACCCCACCCCAACCCAACCCAACCCAACGCAACCCAACTCAACTCAACTCAACTCAACTCAACTCAACTCAACGCAACGCAACGCAGCGCAACGCAACGCAACGCAACGCAACGCAACTCACTCAACTCAACTCAACTCAACTCAACTCAAATCAACTCAACTCAACTCAACTCAACTCAACTCAACTCAACCCAACGCAACGCAACTCACTCAACTCTACTCAACTCAACTCAACTCAACTCAACTCAACTCAACTCAGTCAACTCAACTCAGTCAACTCAACTCAACTCAACTCAACTCAACTCAAATCAGTCAACTCAACTCAACTCAACTCAACTCAACTCAACTCAACTCAACTCACCTCACCTCACCTCAACTCAACTCAACTCAACTCAACTCAACTCAACTCAACTCAACTCAACTCAACTCAATTCAACTCAACTCAGTCAACTCAACTCAGTCAACTCAACTCAACTCAACTCAACTCAACTCAACGCAACTCACTCACTCACTCAACTCACCTTACCTCAACTCAACTCAACTCAACTCAACTCAACTCAACTCAACTCAACTCAACTCAATTCAACTCAACTCAGTCAACTCAACTCAGTCAACTCAACTCAACTCAACTCAACTCAACTCAACTCAACTCAACGCAACTCACTCACTCACTCAACTCAACTCAACTCAACTCAACTCAACTCAACTCAACGCAACTCACTCACTCACTCAACTCAACTCAACTCGACTCGACTCGACTCGACTCGACTCGACTCGACTCGACTCAACTCAACTCACCTCACCTCACCTCAACTCAACTCAACTCAACTCAACTCAACTCAACTCAAATCAACTCAACTCAACTCAACTCAACTCAACTCAACTCAACTCAACTCAACCCAACGCAACGCAACTCACTCAACTCTACTCAACTCAACTCAAATCAACTCAACTCAACTCAGTCAACTCAACTCAGTCAACTCAACTCAACTCAACTCAGTCAACTCAACTCAACTCAACTCAACTCAACTCAACTCAACTCAACTCAGCTCAGCTCAACTCAACTCAACTCAACTCAGTCAACTCAACTCAGTCAACTCAACTCAACTCAACTCAGTCAACTCAACTCAACTCAACTCAACTCAACTCAACTCAACTCACCTCACCTCACCTCAACTCAACTCAACTCAACTCAACTCAACTCAACTCAACTCAACTCAACTCAACTCAACTCAACTCAACTCAACTCACCTCAACTCAACTCAACTCAACTCAACTCAACTCAACTCAACTCAACTCAACTCAACTCAACTCAACTCAACTCAACTCAACTCAACTCAACTCAACTCAACTCAACTCAACTCAACTCAACTCAACTCACCTCACCTCAACCCAACCCAACCCAACCCACCCCACCCCACCCCACCCCACCCCACCCCAACCCAACCCAACCCAACCCAACCCAACCCAACCCAACTCAACGCAACGCAACGCAACGCAACGCAACTCACTCACTCAACTCAACTCAACTCAACTCAACTCAACTCAACTCAACTCAACTCAAATCAACTCAACTCAACTCAACTCAACTCAACTCAACTCAACTCAACTCAACTCAACTCAACTCAACTCAGCTCAACTCAACTCAACTCAGTCAACTCAACTCAGTCAACTCAACTCAACTCAACTCAACTCAACTCAACTCAACTCAACCCAACCCAACCCAACCCAACCCACCCCACCCCACCCCAACCCAACCCAACCCAACCCAACCCAACCCAACTCAACTCAACTCAACTCAACTCAACTCAACGCAACGCAACGCAACGCAACGCAACGCAACGCAACTCACTCAACTCAACTCAACTCAACTCAACTCAAATCAACTCAACTCAACTCAACTCAACTCAACTCAACTCAACCCAACGCAACGCAACTCACTCAACTCTACTCAACTCAACTCAACTCAACTCAACTCAACTCAACTCAGTCAACTCAACTCAGTCAACTCAACTCAACTCAACTCAACTCAACTCAACTCAACTCACCTCACCTCAACCCAACCAAACCCAACCCAACCCAACTCAACTCAACTCAACTCAACTCAACTCAACGCAACGCAACGCAACGCAACGCAACGCAACGCAACGCAACGCAACTCACTCAACTCAACTCAACTCAACTCAACTCAACTCAACTCAACTCAACTCAACTCAACTCAACTCAACTCAACTCAACTCAACTCACCTCAACTCAACTCAACTCAACTCAACTCAACTCAACTCAACTCAACTCAACTCAACTCAACTCAACTCAACTCAACTCAACTCAACTCAACTCAACTCAACTCAACTCACCTCACCTCAACCCAACCCAACCCAACCCATTCCACCCCACCCCACCCCAACCCAACCCAACCCAACCCAACCCAACCCAACCCAACCCAACCCAACTCAACTCAACTCAACTCAACTCAAATCAACTCAACTCAACTCAACTCAACTCAACTCAACTCAACCCAACGCAACGCAACGCAACTCACTCAACTCTACTCAACTCAACTCAACTCAACTCAACTCAACTCAACTCAACTCAACTCAGTCAACTCAACTCAGTCAACTCAACTCAACTCAACTCAACTCAACTCAGTCAACTCAACTCAACTCAACTCAACTCAACTCAACTCAACTCACCTCACCTCACCTCAACTCAACTCAACTCAACTCAACTCAACTCAACTCAACTCAACTCAACTCAGTCAACTCAACTCAGTCAACTCAACTCAACTCAACTCAACTCAACTCAACTCAACTCAACTCAACGCAACTCACTCACTCACTCAACTCAACTCAACTCAACTCAACTCAACTCAACTCAACTCAACTCAACTCAACTCAACTCAACTCAACTCAACTCAACTCAACTCAACTCAACTCAACTCAGCTCAACTCAACTCAACTCAGTCAACTCAACTCAGTCAACTCAACTCAACTCAACTCAACTCAACTCAACTCAACTCAACTCAACTCAACTCAACTCAACTCAACTCAACTCAACTCAACTCACCTCACCTCAACCCAACCCAACCCAACCCACCCCACCCCACCCCACCCCACCCCAACCCAACCCAACCCAACCCAACCCAACCCAACTCAACTCAACTCAACTCAACTCAAATCAACTCAACTCAACTCAACTCAACTCAACTCAACTCAACTCAACCCAACGCAACGCAACTCACTCAACTCTACTCAACTCAACTCAACTCAACTCAACTCAACTCAACTCAACTCAGTCAACTCAACTCAGTCAACTCAACTCAACTCAACTCAACTCAACTCAGTCAACTCAACTCAACTCAACTCAACTCAACTCAACTCAACTCAACTCAACTCAACTCAACTCACCTCACCTCACCTCAACTCAACTCAACTCAACTCAACTCAACTCAACTCAACTCAACTCAACTCAACTCAGTCAACTCAACTCAGTCAACTCAACTCAACTCAACTCACCTCAAATCAACTCAACTCAACTCAACTCAACTCAACTCAACTCAACTCAACTCAACTCAACTCAACTCAACTCAACTCAACTCAACTCAACTCAACTCACCTCAACCCAACCCAACCCAACCCAACCCAACCCACCCCACCCCACCCCACCCCAACCCAACCCAACCCAACCCAACCCAACTCAACTCAACTCAACTCAACTCAACTCAACTCAACGCAACGCAACGCAACGCAACGCAACGCAACGCAACGCAACGCAACTCACTCAACTCAACTCAACTCAACTCAACTCAAATCAACTCAACTCAACTCAACTCAACTCAACTCAACTCAACCCAACGCAACGCAACTCACTCAACTCTACTCAACTCAACTCAACTCAACTCAACTCAACTCAACTCAACTCAACTCAGTCAACTCAACTCAGTCAACTCAACTCAACTCAACTCAACTCAACTCAGTCAACTCAACTCAACTCAACTCAACTCAACTCAACTCAACTCAACTCACCTCACCTCACCTCAACTCAACTCAACTCAACTCAACTCAACTCAACTCAACTCAACTCAACTCAATTCAACTCAACTCAGTCAACTCAACTCAGTCAACTCAACTCAACTCAACTCAACTCAACTCAACTCAACTCAACTCAAATCAACTCAACTCAACTCAACTCAACTCAACTCAACTCAACTCAGCTCAACTCAACTCAACTCAGTCAACTCAACTCAGTCAACTCAACTCAACTCAACTCAACTCAACTCAACTCAACTCACCTCAACCCAACCCAACCCAACCCAACCCACCCCACCCCACCCCAACCCAACCCAACCCAACCCAACCCAACCCAACTCAACTCAACTCAACTCAACTCAACTCAACGCAACGCAACGCAACGCAACGCAACGCAACGCAACGCAACTCACTCAACTCAACTCAACTCAACTCAACTCAAATCAACTCAACTCAACTCAACTCAACTCAACTCAACTCAACCCAACGCAACGCAACTCACTCAACTCTACTCAACTCAACTCAACTCAACTCAACTCAACTCAACTCAGTCAACTCAACTCAGTCAACTCAACTCAACTCAACTCAACTCAACTCAACTCAACTCACCTCACCTCAACCCAACCAAACCCAACCCAACCCAACTCAACTCAACTCAACTCAACTCAACTCAACGCAACGCAACGCAACGCAACGCAACGCAACGCAACGCAACGCAACGCAACTCACTCAACTCAACTCAACTCAACTCAACTCAACTCAACTCAACTCAACTCAACTCAACTCAACTCAACTCAGCTCACCTCAACTCAACTCAACTCAACTCAACTCAACTCAACTCAACTCAACTCAACTCAACTCAACTCAACTCAACTCAACTCAACTCAACTCAACTCAACTCACCTCACCTCAACCCAACCCAACCCAACCCACCCCACCCCACCCCACCCCAACCCAACCCAACCCAACCCAACCCAACCCAACCCAACCCAACTCAACTCAACTCAACTCAACTCAAATCAACTCAACTCAACTCAACTCAACTCAACTCAACTCAACTCAACCCAACGCAACGCAACTCACTCAACTCTACTCAACTCAACTCAACTCAACTCAACTCAACTCAACTCAACTCAACTCAACTCAGTCAACTCAACTCAGTCAACTCAACTCAACTCAACTCAACTCAACTCAGTCAACTCAACTCAACTCAACTCAACTCAACTCAACTCACCTCACCTCACCTCAACTCAACTCAACTCAACTCAACTCAACTCAACTCAACTCAACTCAACTCAACTCAACTCAGTCAACTCAACTCAGGCAACTCAACTCAACTCAACTCAACTCAACTCAACTCAACTCAACGCAACTCACTCACTCACTCAACTCAACTCAACTCAACTCAACTCAACTCAACTCAACTCAACTCAACTCAACTCAACTCAACTCAACTCAACTCAACTCAACTCAACTCAACTCAGCTCAACTCAACTCAACTCAGTCAACTCAACTCAGTCAACTCAACTCAACTCAACTCAACTCAACTCAACTCAACTCAACTCAACTCAACTCAACTCAACTCAACTCAACTCAACTCAACTCACCTCACCTCAACCCAACCCAACCCAACCCACCCCACCCCACCCCACCCCAACCCAACCCAACCCAACCCAACCCAACCCAACTCAACTCAACTCAACTCAACTCAAATCAACTCAACTCAACTCAACTCAACTCAACTCAACTCAACTCAACCCAACGCAACGCAACTCACTCAACTCTACTCAACTCAACTCAACTCAACTCAACTCAACTCAACTCAACTCAACTCAGTCAACTCAACTCAGTCAACTCAACTCAACTCAACTCAACTCAACTCAGTCAACTCAACTCAACTCAACTCAACTCAACTCAACTCAACTCAACTCAACTCACCTCACCTCACCTCAACTCAACTCAACTCAACTCAACTCAACTCAACTCAACTCAACTCAACTCAACTCAGTCAACTCAACTCAGTCAACTCAACTCAACTCAACTCACCTCAAATCAACTCAACTCAACTCAACTCAACTCAACTCAACTCAACTCAACTCAACTCAACTCAACTCAACTCAACTCAACTCACCTCAACCCAACCCAACCCAACCCAACCCACCCCACCCCACCCCACCCCAACCCAACCCAACCCAACCCAACCCAACTCAACTCAACTCAACTCAACTCAACTCAACTCAACGCAACGCAACGCAACGCAACGCAACGCAACGCAACGCAACTCACTCAACTCAACTCAACTCAACTCAACTCAAATCAACTCAACTCAACTCAACTCAACTCAACCCAACGCAACGCAACTCACTCAACTCTACTCAACTCAACTCAACTCAACTCAACTCAACTCAACTCAACTCAGTCAACTCAACTCAGTCAACTCAACTCAACTCAACTCAACTCAACTCAGTCAACTCAACTCAACTCAACTCAACTCAACTCAACTCAACTCAACTCAACTCACCTCACCTCACCTCAACTCAACTCAACTCAACTCAACTCAACTCAACTCAACTCAACTCAACTCAACTCAATTCAACTCAACTCAGTCAACTCAACTCAGTCAACTCAACTCAACTCAACTCAACTCAACTCAACTCAACTCAACTCAACGCAACTCACTCACTCACTCAACTCAACTCAACTCGACTCGACTTGACTCGACTCGACTCGACTCGACTCGACTCGACTCGACTCGACTCAGCTCAACTCACCTCACCTCACCTCAACTCAACTCAACTCAACTCAACTCAACTCAACTCAACTCAAATCAACTCAACTCAACTCAACTCAACTCAACTCAACTCAACTCAACCCAACGCAACGCAACTCACTCAACTCTACTCAACTCAACTCAACTCAACTCAACTCAACTCAACTCAGTCAACTCAACTCAACTCAACTCAACTCAACTCAACTCAACTCAACTCAGCTCAGCTCAACTCAACTCAACTCAACTCAGTCAACTCAACTCAGTCAACTCAACTCAACTCAACTCAACTCAGTCAACTCAACTCAACTCAACTCAACTCAACTCAACTCAACTCACCTCACCTCACCTCAACTCAACTCAACTCAACTCAACCCAACCCAACTCAACTCAACTCAACTCAACTCAACTCAACTCAACTCAACGCAACGCAACGCAACGCAACGCAACGCAACTCACTCAACTCAACTCAACTCAACTCAACTCAAATCAACTCAACTCAACTCAACTCAACTCAACTCAACTCAACTCAACTCAACCCAACGCAACGCAACTCACTCAACTCTACTCAACTCAACTCAACTCAACTCAACTCAACTCAACTCAACTCAGTCAACTCAACTCAGTCAACTCAACTCAACTCAACTCAACTCAGTCAACTCAACTCAACTCAACTCAACTCAACTCACCTCACCTCACCTCACCTCAACTCAACTCAACTCAACTCAACTCAACTCAACTCAATTCAACTCAACTCAGTCAACTCAACACAGTCAACTCAACTCAACTCAACTCAACTCAACTCAACTCAACTCAACTCAACGCAACTCACTCACTCACTCAACTCAACTCAACTCAACTCAACTCAACTCAACTCAACTCAACTCAGTCAACTCAACTCAGTCAACTCAACTCAACTCAACTCAACTCAACTCAACTCAACTCAACGCAACTCACTCACTCACTCAACTCAACTCAACTCGACTCGACTCGACTCGACTCGACTCGACTCGACTCGACTCGACTCAACTCAACTCACCTCACCTCACCTCAACTCAACTCAACTCAACTCAACTCAACTCAACTCAACTCAAATCAACTCAACTCAACTCAACTCAACTCAACTCAACTCAACCCAACGCAACGCAACTCACTCAACTCTACTCAACTCAACTCAACTCAACTCAACTCAACTCAACTCAACTCAACTCAGTCAACTCAACTCAGTCAACTCAACTCAACGCAACTCAACTCAACTCAGTCAACTCAACTCAACTCAACTCAACTCAACTCAACTCAACTCAACTCAACTCACCTCACCTCACCTCAACTCAACTCAACTCAACTCAACTCAACTCAACTCAACTCAACTCAACTCAACTCAACTCAGTCAACTCAACTCAGTCAACTCAACTCAACTCAACTCAACTCAAATCAACTCAACTCAACTCAACTCAACTCAACTCAACTCAACTCAACTCAACTCAACTCAACTCAACTCAACTCAACTCACCTCAACCCAACCCAACCCAACCCAACCCACCCCACCCCACCCCAACCCAACCCAACCCAACCCAACCCAACTCAACTCAACTCAACTCAACTCAACTCAACGCAACGCAACGCAACGCAACGCAACGCAACGCAACTCACTCAACTCAACTCAACTCAACTCAACTCAAATCAACTCAACTCAACTCAACTCAACTCAACTCAACTCAACCCAACGCAACGCAACTCACTCAACTCTACTCAACTCAACTCAACTCAACTCAACTCAACTCAACTCAACTCAACTCAGTCAACTCAACTCAGTCAACTCAACTCAACTCAACTCAACTCAACTCAGTCAACTCAACTCAACTCAACTCAACTCAACTCAACTCAACTCAACTCAACTCACCTCACCTCACCTCAACTCAACTCAACTCAACTCAACTCAACTCAACTCAACTCAACTCAATTCAACTCAACTCAGTCAACTCAACTCAGTCAACTCAACTCAACTCAACTCAACTCAACTCAACTCAACTCAACTCAACTCAACGCAACTCACTCACTCACTCAACTCAACTCAACTCGACTCGACTTGACTCGACTCGACTCGACTCGACTCGACTCGACTCGACTCGACTCGACTCAGCTCAACTCACCTCACCTCACCTCAACTCAACTCAACTCAACTCAACTCAACTCAACTCAACTCAACTCAAATCAACTCAACTCAACTCAACTCAACTCAACTCAACTCAACTCAACCCAACGCAACGCAACTCACTCAACTCTACTCAACTCAACTCAACTCAACTCAACTCAACTCAACTCAACTCAGTCAACTCAACTCAACTCAACTCAACTCAACTCAACTCAACTCAACTCAGCTCAGCTCAACTCAACTCAACTCAACTCAGTCAACTCAACTCAGTCAACTCAACTCAACTCAACTCAACTCAGTCAACTCAACTCAACTCAACTCAACTCAACTCAACTCAACTCACCTCACCTCACCTCAACTCAACTCAACTCAACTCAACCCAACCCAACTCAACTCAACTCAACTCAACTCAACTCAACGCAACGCAACGCAACGCAACGCAACGCAACGCAACTCACTCAACTCAACTCAACTCAACTCAACTCAAATCAACTCAACTCAACTCAACTCAACTCAACTCAACTCAACTCAACCCAACGCAACGCAACTCACTCAACTCTACTCAACTCAACTCAACTCAACTCAACTCAACTCAACTCAACTCAGTCAACTCAACTCAGTCAACTCAACTCAACTCAACTCAGTCAACTCAACTCAACTCAACTCAACTCAACTCAACTCAACTCACCTCACCTCACCTCAACTCAACTCAACTCAACTCAACTCAACTCAACTCAACTCAATTCAACTCAACTCAGTCAACTCAACTCAGTCAACTCAACTCAACTCAACTCAACTCAACTCAACTCAACTCAACTCAACGCAACTCACTCACTCACTCAACTCAACTCAACTCAACTCAACTCAACTCAACTCAACTCAGTCAACTCAACTCAGTCAACTCAACTCAACTCAACTCAACTCAACTCAACTCAACTCAACGCAACTCACTCACTCACTCAACTCAACTCAACTCGACTCGACTCGACTCGACTCGACTCGACTCGACTCGACTCGACTCGACTCAACTCAACTCACCTCACCTCACCTCAACTCAACTCAACTCAACTCAACTCAACTCAACTCAACTCAACTCAAATCAACTCAACTCAACTCAACTCAACTCAACTCAACCCAACGCAACGCAACTCACTCAACTCTACTCAACTCAACTCAACTCAACTCAACTCAACTCAACTCAACTCAACTCAACTCAGTCAACTCAACTCAACTCAACTCAACTCAACTCAACTCAACTCAACTCAGCTCAGCTCAACTCAACTCAACTCAGTCAACTCAACTCAGTCAACTCAACTCAACTCAACTCAACTCAGTCAACTCAACTCAACTCAACTCAACTCAACTCAACTCAACTCACCTCACCTCAC
The DNA here is from genome assembly GCA_949752735.1 of Lumbricus terrestris. NCBI lineage: Eukaryota > Metazoa > Annelida > Clitellata > Crassiclitellata > Lumbricidae > Lumbricus > Lumbricus terrestris. The sequence goes on from OX457045.1 coordinate 206,265, forward strand.
CTCAACTCAACTCAACTCAACTCAACTCAACTCAACTCAACTCAACTCAACTCAACTCAACTCAACTCAACTCAACTCACCTCACCTCAACTCAACTCAACTCAACTCAACTCAACTCAACTCAACTCAACTCAACTCAACTCAACTCAACTCAACTCAACTCAACTCAACTCAACTCAACTCAACTCACCTCACCTCACCTCAACCCAACCCAACCCAACCCACCCCACCCCACCCCACCCCCACCCAACCCAACCCAACCCAACCCAACCCAACTCAACTCAACTCAACTCAACTCAAATCAACTCAACTCAACTCAACTCAACTCAACTCAACCCAACGCAACGCAACTCACTCAACTCTGCTCAACTCAACTCAATTCAACTCAACTCAACTCAACTCAACTCAACTCAGTCAACTCAACTCAGTCAACTCAACTCAACTCAACTCAACTCAACTCAGTCAACTCAACTCAACTCAACTCAACTCAACTCAACTCAACTCACCTCACCTCACCTCAACTCAACTCAACTCAACTCAACTCAACTCAACTCAACTCAACTCAACTCAACTCAACTCAGTCAACTCAACTCAGTCAACTCAACTCAACTCAACTCAACTCAACTCAACGCAACTCACTCACTCACTCAACTCAACTCAACTCAACTCAACTCAACTCAACTCAACTCAACTCAACTCAACTCAACTCAACTCAACTCAACTCAACTCAACTCAACTCAGCTCAACTCAACTCAACTCACTCAACTCAACTCAGTCAACTCAACTCAACTCAACTCAACTCAACTCAACTCAACTCAACTCAACTCAACTCAACTCAACTCAACTCAACTCAACTCAACTCAACTCAACTCAACTCAACTCAACTCAACTCAACCCAACGCAACGCAACTCACTCAACTCTACTCAACTCAACTCAACTCAACTCAACTCAACTCAACTCAACTCAGTCAACTCAACTCAGTCAACTCAACTCAACTCAACTCAACTCAACTCAACTCAGTCAACTCAACTCAACTCAACTCAACTCAACTCAACTCACCTCACCTCACCTCAACTCAACTCAACTCAACTCAACTCAACTCAACTCAACTCAACTCAACTCAATTCAACTCAACTCAGTCAACTCAACTCAGTCAACTCAACTCAACTCAACTCAACTCAACTCAACTCAACTCAACTCAACTCAACTCAACGCAACTCACTCACTCACTCAACTCAATTCAACTCAACTCAACTCAATTCAACTCAACTCAGTCAACTCAACTCAGTCAACTCAACTCAACTCAACTCAACTCAACTCAACTCAACTCAACTCAACGCAACTCACTCACTCACTCAACTCAACTCAACTCGACTCGACTTTACTCGACTCGACTCGACTCGACTCGACTCGACTCGACTCGACTCAGCTCAACTCACCTCACCTCACCTCAACTCAACTCAACTCAACTCAACTCAACTCAACTCAACTCAACTCAAATCAACTCAACTCAAATCAACTCAACTCAACTCAACTCAACTCAACCCAACGCAACGCAACTCACTCAACTCTACTCAACTCAACTCAACTCAACTCAACTCAACTCAACTCAACTCAGTCAACTCAACTCAACTCAACTCAACTCAACTCAACTCAACTCAGCTCAGCTCAACTCAACTCAACTCAACTCAGTCAACTCAACTCAGTCAACTCAACTCAACTCAACTCAACTCAGTCAACTCAACTCAACTCAACTCAACTCAACTCAACTCAACTCACCTCACCTCACCTCAACTCAACTCAACTCAACTCAACCCAACCCAACTCAACTCAACTCAACTCAACTCAACTCAACTCAACGCAACGCAACGCAACGCAACGCAACGCAACTCACTCAACTCAACTCAACTCAACTCAACTCAAATCAACTCAACTCAACTCAACTCAACTCAACTCAACTCAACTCAACCCAACGCAACGCAACTCACTCAACTCTACTCAACTCAACTCAACTCAACTCAACTCAACTCAACTCAACTCAGTCAACTCAACTCAGTCAACTCAACTCAACTCAACTCAGTCAACTCAACTCAACTCAACTCAACTCAACTCAACTCCACTCACCTCACCTCACCTCAACTCAACTCAACTCAACTCAACTCAACTCAACTCAACTCAATTCAACTCAACTCAGTCAACTCAACTCAGTCAACTCAACTCAACTCAACTCAACTCAACTCAACTCAACTCAACGCAACTCACTCACTCACTCAACTCAACTCAACTCAACTCAACTCAACTCAACTCAACTCAACTCAGTCAACTCAACTCAGTCAACTCAACTCAACTCAACTCAACTCAACTCAACTCAACTCAACTCAACTCAACGCAACTCACTCACTCACTCAACTCAACTCAACTCGACTCGACTCGACTCGACTCGACTCGACTCGACTCGACTCGACTCGACTCGACTCAACTCAACTCACCTCACCTCACCTCAACTCAACTCAACTCAACTCAACTCAACTCAACTCAACTCAACTCAAATCAACTCAACTCAACTCAACTCAACTCAACTCAACTCAACCCAACGCAACGCAACTCACTCAACTCTACTCAACTCAACTCAACTCAACTCAACTCAACTCAACTCAACTCAACTCAGTCAACTCAACTCAACTCAACTCAACTCAACTCAACTCAACTCAGCTCAGCTCAACTCAACTCAACTCAGTCAACTCAACTCAGTCAACTCAACTCAACTCAACTCAACTCAGTCAACTCAACTCAACTCAACTCAACTCAACTCAACTCAACTCACCTCACCTCACCTCAACTCAACTCAACTCAACTCAACTCAACTCAACTCAACTCAACTCAACTCAACTCAACTCAACTCAACTCAACTCAACTCACCTCACCTCAACTCAACTCAACTCAACTCAACTCAACTCAACTCAACTCAACTCAACTCAACTCAACTCAACTCAACTCAACTCAACTCAACTCAACTCAACTCAACTCAACTCACCTCACCTCACCTCAACCCAACCCAACCCAACCCACCCCACCCCACCCCACCCCAACCCAACCCAACCCAACCCAACCCAACCCAACTCAACTCAACTCAACTCAACTCAAATCAACTCAACTCAACTCAACTCAACTCAACTCAACCCAACGCAACGCAACTCACTCAACTCTGCTCAACTCAACTCAATTCAACTCAACTCAACTCAACTCAACTCAACTCAGTCAACTCAACTCAGTCAACTCAACTCAACTCAACTCAACTCAACTCAGTCAACTCAACTCAACTCAACTCAACTCAACTCAACTCAACTCACCTCACCTCACCTCAACTCAACTCAACTCAACTCAACTCAACTCAACTCACCTCAACCCAACCCAACCCAACCCAACCCACCCCACCCCACCCCAACCCAACCCAACCCAACTCAACCCAGCTCAACTCAACTCAACTCAACTCAACTCAACGCAACGCAACGCAACGCAACGCAACGCAACGCAACTCACTCAACTCAACTCAACTCAACTCAACTCAAATCAACTCAACTCAACTCAACTCAACTCAACTCAACTCAACCCAACGCAACGCAACTCACTCAACTCTACTCAACTCAACTCAACTCAACTCAACTCAACTCAACTCAACTCAGTCAACTCAACTCAGTCAACTCAACTCAACTCAACTCAACTCAACTCAACTCAGTCAACTCAACTCAACTCAACTCAACTCAACTCAACTCAACTCACCTCACCTCACCTCAACTCAACTCAACTCAACTCAACTCAACTCAACTCAACTCCACTCAACTCAATTCAACTCAACTCAGTCAACTCAACTCAGTCAACTCAACTCAACTCAACTCAACTCAACTCAACTCAACTCAACTCAACTCAACGCAACTCACTCACTCACTCAACTCAATTCAACTCAACTCAACTCAACTCAACTCAACTCAACTCAGTCAACTCAACTCAGTCAACTCAACTCAACTCAACTCAACTCAACTCAACGCAACTCACTCACTCACTCAACTCAACTCAACTCGACTCGACTCGACTCGACTCGACTCGACTCGACTCGACTCGACTCGACTCGACTCGACTCGACTCAACTCAACTCACCTCACCTCACCTCAACTCAACTCAACTCAACTCAACTCAACTCAACTCAAATCAACTCAACTCAACTCAACTCAACTCAACTCAACTCAACTCAACCCAACGCAACGCAACTCACTCAACTCTACTCAACTCAACTCAACTCAACTCAACTCAACTCAACTCAACTCAGTCAACTCAACTCAACTCAACTCAACTCAACTCAACTCAACTCAACTCAGCTCAGCTCAACTCAACTCAACTCAACTCAGTCAACTCAACTCAGTCAACTCAACTCAACTCAACTCAACTCAGTCAACTCAACTCAACTCAACTCAACTCAACTCAACTCAACTCAACTCACCTCACCTCACCTCAACTCAACTCAACTCAACTCAACTCAACTCAACTCAACTCAACTCAACTCAACTCAACTCAACTCAACTCAACTCAACTCAACTCAACTCAACTCAACTCAACTCAACTCAACTCAACTCAACTCAACTCAACTCAACTCAACTCAACTCACCTCACCTCAACCCAACCCAACCCAACCCACCCCACCCCACCCCACCCCACCCCAACCCAACCCAACCCAACCCAACCCAACCCAACTCAACTCAACGCAACGCAACGCAACGCAACGCAACGCAACGCAACGCAACGCAACGCAACTCACTCACTCAACTCAACTCAAATCAACTCAACTCAACTCAACTCAAATCAACTCAACTCAACTCAACTCAACTCAACTCAACTCAACTCAACTCAACTCAACTCAACTCAACTCAACTCAACTCAACTCAGCTCAACTCAACTCAACTCAGTCAACTCAACTCAGTCAACTCAACTCAACTCAACTCAACTCAACTCAACTCAACTCAACTCAACTCAACTCAACTCAACTCAACTCAACTCAACTCACTCAACTCAACTCAACTCAACTCAACTCAACTCAACTCAACTCACCTCAACCCAACCCAACCCAACCCAAGCCACCCCCACCCCACCCCAACCCAACCCAACCCAACCCAACCCAACCCAACTCAACTCAACTCAACTCAACTCAACTCAACGCAACGCAACGCAACGCAACGCAACGCAACTCACTCACCTCAACTCAACTCAACTCAACTCAAATCAACTCAACTCAACTCAACTCAACTCAACTCAACCCAACGCAACGCAACTCACTCAACTCTACTCAACTCAACTCAACTCAACTCAACTCAACTCAGTCAACTCAACTCAGTCAACTCAACTCAACTCAACTCAACTTAACTCAACTCAGTCAACTCAACTCAACTCAACTCAACTCAACTCAACTCAACTCAACTCAACTCACCTCACCTCACCTCACCTCAACTCAACCCAACTCAACTCAACTCAACTCAACTCAACTAAACTCAACTCAACTCAACTCAACTCAACTCAACTCAACTCAGTCAACTCAACTCAGTCAACTCAACTCAACTCAACTCAACTCAACTCAACTCAACTCAACTCAACGCAACTCACTCACTCACTCAACTCAACTCAACTCAACTCAACTCAACTCAACTCAGTCAACTCAACTCAGTCAACTCAACTCAACTCAACTCAACTCAACTCAACTCAACGCAACTCACTCACTCACTCAACTCAACTCAACTCGACTCGACTCGACTCGACTCGATTCGACTCGACTCGACTCGACTCGACTCAACTCAACTCACCTCACCTCACCTCAACTCAACTCAACTCAACTCAACTCAACTCAACTCAAATCAACTCAACTCAACTCAACTCAACTCAACTCAACTCAACCCAACGCAACGCAACTCACTCAACTCTACTCAACTCAACTCAACTCAACTCAACTCAACTCAACTCAACTCAACTCAGTCAACTCAACTCAACTCAACTCAACTCAACTCAACTCAACTCAGCTCAGCTCAACTCAACTCAACTCAGTCAACTCAACTCAGTCAACTCAACTCAACTCAACTCAGTCAACTCAACTCAACTCAACTCAACTCAACTCAACTCACCTCACCTCACCTCACCTCAACTCAACTCAACTCAACTCAACTCAACTCAACTCAACTCAACTCAACTCAACTCAACTCAACTCAACTCAACTCAACTCAACTCACCTCAACTCAACTCAACTCAACTCAACTCAACTCAACTCAACTCAACTCAACTCAACTCAACTCAACTCAACTCAACTCAACTCAACTCAACTCAACTCAACTCACCTCACCTCAACCCAACCCAACCCAACCCACCCCACCCCACCCCACCCAACCCAACCCAAAACAACCCAACCCAACTCAACTCAACTCAACTCAACGCAACGCAACGCAACGCAACGCAACGCAACGCAACTCACTCACTCAACTCAACTCAACTCAACTCAACTCAACTCAACTCAACTCAAATCAACTCAACTCAACTCAACTCAACTCAACTCAACTCAACTCAACTCAACCCAACGCAACGCAACTCACTCAACTCTACTCAACTCAACTCAACTCAACTCAACTCAACTCAGTCAACTCAACTCAGTCAACTTAACTCAACTCAACTCAACTCAACTCAACTCAACTCAGTCAACTCAACTCAACTCAACTCAACTCAACTCAACTCAACTCAACTCACCTCACCTCACCTCAACTCAACTCAGCTCAACTCAACTCAACTCAACTCAACTCAACTCAACTCAACTCAACTCAACTCAACTCAGTCAACTCAACTCAGTCAACTCAACTCAACTCAACTCAACTCAACTCAACTCAACTCAACGCAACTCACTCACTCACTCAACTCAACTCAACTCAACTCAACTCAACTCAACTCAACTCAACTCAACTCAACTCAACTCAACTCAACTCAACTCAGCTCAACTCAACTCAACTCAGTCAACTCAACTCAGTCAACTCAACTCAACTCAACTCAACTCAACTCAACTCAACTCAACTCAACTCAACTCAACTCAACTCAACTCAACTCAACTCAACTCAACTCAACTCAACTCAACTCAACTCAACTCAACTCAACTCAACTCAAACTCAGCTCAACTCAACTCAGCTCAACTCAACTCAACTCAGTCAACTCAACTCAGTCAACTCAACTCAACTCAACTCAACTCAACTCAACTCAACTCAACTCAACTCAACTCAACTCAACTCAACTCAACTCAACTCAACTCAACTCAACTCCACTCAACCCAACCCAACCCAACCCAACCCACCCCACCCCACCCCAACCCAACCCAACCCAACCCAACCCAACCCAACTCAACTCAACTCAACTCAACTCAACTCAACGCAACGCAACGCAACGCAACGCAACGCAACTCACTCACCTCAACTCAACTCAACTCAACTCAACTCAAATCAACTCAACTCAACTCAACTCAACTCAACTCAACCCAACGCAACGCAACTCACTCAACTCTACTCAACTCAACTCAACTCAACTCAACTCAACTCAACTCAGTCAACTCAACTCAGTCAACTCAACTCAACTCAACTCAACTTAACTCAACTCAGTCAACTCAACTCAACTCAACTCAACTCAACTCAACTCAACTCACCTCACCTCACCTCAACTCAACTCAACTCAACTCAACTCAACTCAACTCAGCTCAACTCAACTCAACTCAGTCAACTCAACTCAGTCAACTCAACTCAACTCAACTCAACTCAACTCAACTCAACTCAACTCAACGCAACGCAACTCACTCAACTCTACTCAACTCAACTCAACTCAACTCAACTCAACTCAGTCAACTCAACTCAGTCAACTTAACTCAACTCAACTCAACTCAACTCAACTCAACTCAGTCAACTCAACTCAACTCAACTCAACTCAACTCAACTCAACTCAACTCAACTCACCTCACCTCACCTCAACTCAACTCAGCTCAACTCAACTCAACTCAACTCAACTCAACTCAACTCAACTCAACTCAACTCAACTCAACTCAGTCAACTCAACTCAGTCAACTCAACTCAACTCAACTCAACTCAACTCAACTCAACGCAACTCACTCACTCACTCAACTCAACTCAACTCAACTCAACTCAACTCAACTCAACTCAACTCAACTCAACTCAACTCAACTCAACTCAACTCAACTCAACTCAACTCAACTCAGTCAACTCAACTCAGTCAACTCAACTCAACTCAACTCAACTCAACTCAACTCAACTCAACGCAACTCACTCACTCACTCAACTCAACTCAACTCAACTCAACTCAACTCAACTCAACTCAACTCAACTCAACTCAACTCAACTCAACTCAACTCAACTCAACTCAACTCAACTCAACTCAACTCAACGCAACGCAACTCACTCAACTCTACTCAACTCAACTCAACTCAACTCAACTCAACTCAGTCAACTCAACTCAGTCAACTTAACTCAACTCAACTCAACTCAACTCAACTCAACTCAGTCAACTCAACTCAACTCAACTCAACTCAACTCAACTCAACTCAACTCACCTCACCTCACCTCAACTCAACTCAGCTCAACTCAACTCAACTCAACTCAACTCAACTCAACTCAACTCAACTCAACTCAGTCAACTCAACTCAGTCAACTCAACTCAACTCAACTCAACTCAACTCAACTCAACTCAACGCAACTCACTCACTCACTCAACTCAACTCAACTCAACTCAACTCAACTCAACTCAACTCAACTCAACTCAACTCAACTCAACTCAACTCAACTCAACTCAACTCAGCTCAACTCAACTCAACTCAGTCAACTCAACTCAGTCAACTCAACTCAACTCAAGTCAACTCAACTCAACTCAACTCAACTCAACTCAACTCAACTCAACTCAACTCAACTCAACTCAACTCAACTCAACTCAACTCAACTCAACTCAACTCAACTCAACTCAACTCAACTCAACTCAACTCAACTCAGCTCAACTCAACTCAACTCAGTCAACTCAACTCAGTCAACTCAACTCAACTCAACTCAACTCAACTCAACTCAACTCAACTCAACTCAACTCAACTCAACTCAACTCAACTCAACTCAACTCAACTCAACTCAACTCAACTCAACTCAACTCAACTCAACTCCACTCAACCCAACCCAACCCAACCCAACCCACCCCACCCCACCCCAACCCAACCCAACCCAACCCAACCCAACCCAACTCAACTCAACTCAACTCAACTCAACTCAACGCAACGCAACGCAACGCAACGCAACGCAACTCACTCACCTCAACTCAACTCAACTCAACTCAACTCAAATCAACTCAACTCAACTCAACTCAACTCAACTCAACCCAACGCAACGCAACTCACCCAACTCTACTCAACTCAACTCAACTCAACTCAACTCAACTCAACTCAACTCAGTCAACTCAACTCAGTCAACTCAACTCAACTCAACTCAACTTAACTCAACTCAGTCAACTCAACTCAACTCAACTCAACTCAACTCAACTCAACTCACCTCACCTCACCTCAACTCAACTCAACTCAACTCAACTCAACTCAACTCAACTCAACTAAACTCAACTCAACTCAACTCAACTCAACTCAACTCAACTCAGTCAACTCAACTCAGTCAACTCAACTCAACTCAACTCAACTCAACTCAACTCAACTCAACTCAACGCAACTCACTCACTCACTCAACTCAACTCAACTCAACTCAACTCAACTCAACTCAGTCAACTCAACTCAGTCAACTCAACTCAACTCAACTCAACTCAACTCAACTCAACGCAACTCACTCACTCACTCAACTCAACTCAACTCGACTCGACTCGACTCGACTCGATTCGACTCGACTCGACTCGACTCGACTCAACTCAACTCACCTCACCTCACCTCACCTCAACTCAACTCAACTCAACTCAACTCAACTCAACTCAACTCAAATCAACTCAACTCAACTCAACTCAACTCAACTCAACCCAACGCAACGCAACTCACTCAACTCTACTCAACTCAACTCAACTCAACTCAACTCAACTCAACTCAACTCAACTCAGTCAACTCAACTCAACTCAACTCAACTCAACTCAACTCAGCTCAGATCAACTCAACTCAACTCAACTCAGTCAACTCAACTCAGTCAACTCAACTCAACTCAACTCAGTCAACTCAACTCAACTCAACTCAACTCAACTCAACTCACCTCACCTCACCTCAACTCAACTCAACTCAACTCAACTCAACTCAACTCAACTCAACTCAACTCAACTCAACTCAACTCAACTCAACTCAACTCAACTCAACTCACCTCAACTCAACTCAACTCAACTCAACTCAACTCAACTCAACTCAACTCAACTCAACTCAACTCAACTCAACTCAACTCAACTCAACTCAACTCAACTCACCTCACCTCAACCCAACCCAACCCAACCCACCCCACCCCACCCCACCCCACCCCACCCCAACCCAACCCAAAACAACCCAACCCAACTCAACTCAACTCAACTCAACGCAACGCAACGCAACGCAACGCAACGCAACGCAACTCACTCACTCAACTCAACTCAACTCAACTCAACTCAACTCAACTCAACTCAAATCAACTCAACTCAACTCAACTCAACTCAACTCAACTCAACTCAACTCAACCCAACGCAACGCAACTCACTCAACTCTACTCAACTCAACTCAACTCAGCTCAACTCAACTCAACTCACTCAACTCAACTCAGTCAACTCAACTCAACTCAACTCAACTCAACTCAACTCAACTCAACTCAACTCAACTCAACTCAACTCAACTCAACTCAACTCAACTCAACTCAACTCAACTCAACTCAACTCAACTCAACTCAACTCAACTCACCTCAACCCAACCCAACCCAACCCAACCCACCCCACCCCACCCCACCCCAACCCAACCCAACCCAACTCAACCCAGCTCAACTCAACTCAACTCAACTCAACGCAACGCAACGCAACGCAACGCAACGCAACGCAACTCACTCAACTCAACTCAACTCAACTCAACTCAAATCAACTCAACTCAACTCAACTCAACTCAACTCAACCCAACGCAACGCAGCTCACTCAACTCTACTCAACTCAACTCAACTCAACTCAACTCAACTCAACTCAACTCAGTCAACTCAACTCAGTCAACTCAACTCAACTCAACTCAACTCAACTCAACTCAGTCAACTCAACTCAACTCAACTCAACTCAACTCAACTCACCTCACCTCACCTCAACTCAACTCAACTCAACTCAACTCAACTCAACTCAACTCAACTCAACTCAATTCAACTCAACTCAGTCAACTCAACTCAGTCAACTCAACTCAACTCAACTCAACTCAACTCAACTCAACTCAACTCAACTCAACTCAACTCAACGCAACTCACTCACTCACTCAACTCAATTCAACTCAACTCAACTCAACTCAACTCAACTCAGTCAACTCAACTCAGTCAACTCAACTCAACTCAACTCAACTCAACTCAACGCAACTCACTCACTCACTCAACTCAACTCAACTCGACTCGACTCGACTCGACTCGACTCGACTCGACTCGACTCGACTCGACTCGACTCGACTCAACTCAACTCACCTCACCTCACCTCAACTCAACTCAACTCAACTCAACTCAACTCAACTCAAATCAACTCAACTCAACTCAACTCAACTCAACTCAACTCAACTCAACTCAACCCAACGCAACGCAACTCACTCAACTCTACTCAACTCAACTCAACTCAACTCAACTCAACTCAACTCAACTCAGTCAACTCAACTCAACTCAACTCAACTCAACTCAACTCAACTCAACTCAGCTCAGCTCAACTCAACTCAACTCAACTCAGTCAACTCAACTCAGTCAACTCAACTCAACTCAACTCAACTCAGTCAACTCAACTCAACTCAACTCAACTCAACTCAACTCAACTCAACTCACCTCACCTCACCTCAACTCAACTCAACTCAACTCAACTCAACTCAACTCAACTCAACTCAACTCAACTCAACTCAACTCAACTCAACTCAACTCAACTCAACTCAACTCAACTCAACTCAACTCAACTCAACTCAACTCAACTCACCTCACCTGAACCCAACCCAACCCAACCCACCCCACCCCACCCCACCCCACCCCAACCCAACCCAACCCAACCCAACCCAACCCAACTCAACTCAACGCAACGCAACGCAACGCAACGCAACGCAACGCAACGCAACTCACTCACTCAACTCAACTCAACTCAACTCAACTCAAATCAACTCAACTCAACTCAACTCAACTCAACTCAACTCAACTCAACTCAACTCAACTCAACTCAACTCAACTCAACTCAACTCAGCTCAACTCAACTCAACTCAGTCAACTCAACTCAGTCAACTCAACTCAACTCAACTCAACTCAACTCAACTCAACTCAACTCAACTCAACTCAACTCAACTCAACTCAACTCAACTCAACTCAACTCAACTCAACTCAACTCAACTCAACTCACCTCAACCCAACCCAACCCAACCCAACCCACCCCACCCCACCCCAACCCAACCCAACCCAACCCAACCCAACCCAACTCAACTCAACTCAACTCAACTCAACTCAACGCAACGCAACGCAACGCAACGCAACGCAACTCACTCACCTCAACTCAACTCAACTCAACTCAACTCAAATCAACTCAACTCAACTCAACTCAACTCAACTCAACCCAACGCAACGCAACTCACTCAACTCTACTCAACTCAACTCAACTCAACTCAACTCAACTCAGTCAACTCAACTCAGTCAACTCAACTCAACTCAACTCAACTTAACTCAACTCAGTCAACTCAACTCAACTCAACTCAACTCAACTCAACTCAACTCACCTCACCTCACCTCAACTCAACCCAACTCAACTCAACTCAACTCAACTCAACTAAACTCAACTCAACTCAACTCAACTCAACTCAACTCAACTCAGTCAACTCAACTCAGTCAACTCAACTCAACTCAACTCAACTCAACTCAACTCAACTCAACTCAACTCAACGCAACTCACTCACTCACTCAACTCAACTCAACTCAACTCAACTCAACTCAACTCAGTCAACTCAACTCAGTCAACTCAACTCAACTCAACTCAACTCAACTCAACGCAACTCACTCACTCACTCAACTCAACTCAACTCGACTCGACTCGACTCGACTCGATTCGACTCGACTCGACTCGACTCGACTCAACTCAACTCACCTCACCTCACCTCAACTCAACTCAACTCAACTCAACTCAACTCAACTCAACTCAAATCAACTCAACTCAACTCAACTCAACTCAACTCAACTCAACCCAACGCAACGCAACTCACTCAACTCTACTCAACTCAACTCAACTCAACTCAACTCAACTCAACTCAACTCAACTCAACTCAGTCAACTCAACTCAACTCAACTCAACTCAACTCAACTCAGCTCAGCTCAACTCAACTCAACTCAGTCAACTCAACTCAGTCAACTCAACTCAACTCAACTCAGTCAACTCAACTCAACTCAACTCAACTCAACTCAACTCACCTCACCTCACCTCACCTCAACTCAACTCAACTCAACTCAACTCAACTCAACTCAACTCAACTCAACTCAACTCAACTCAACTCAACTCACCTCAACTCAACTCAACTCAACTCAACTCAACTCAACTCAACTCAACTCAACTCAACTCAACTCAACTCAACTCACCTCACCTCAACCCAACCCAACCCAACCCACCCCACCCCACCCCACCCCACCCCAACCCAACCCAAAACAACCCAACCCAACTCAACTCAACTCAACTCAACGCAACGCAACGCAACGCAACGCAACGCAACGCAACTCACTCACTCAACTCAACTCAACTCAACTCAACTCAACTCAACTCAACTCAACTCAAATCAACTCAACTCAACTCAACTCAACTCAACTCAACTCAACTCAACTCAACCCAACGCAACGCAACTCACTCAACTCTACTCAACTCAACTCAACTCAACTCAACTCAGTCAACTCAACTCAGTCAACTTAACTCAACTCAACTCAACTCAACTCAACTCAACTCAGTCAACTCAACTCAACTCAACTCAACTCAACTCAACTCAACTCAACTCACCTCACCTCACCTCAACTCAACTCAGCTCAACTCAACTCAACTCAACTCAACTCAACTCAACTCAACTCAACTCAACTCAACTCAGTCAACTCAACTCAGTCAACTCAACTCAACTCAACTCAACTCAACTCAACTCAACTCAACGCAACTCACTCACTCACTCAACTCAACTCAACTCAACTCAACTCAACTCAACTCAACTCAACTCAACTCAACTCAACTCAACTCAACTCAACTCAACTCAACTCAGCTCAACTCAACTCAACTCAGTCAACTCAACTCAGTCAACTCAACTCAACTCAACTCAACTCAACTCAACTCAACTCAACTCAACTCAACTCAACTCAACTCAACTCAACTCAACTCAACTCAACTCAACTCAACTCAACTCAACTCAACTCAACTCAACTCACCTCAACCCAACCCAACCCAACCCAACCCACCCCACCCCACCCCACCCCAACCCAACCCAACCCAACTCAACCCAGCTCAACTCAACTCAACTCAACTCAACTCAACGCAACGCAACGCAACGCAACGCAACGCAACGCAACGCAACTCACTCAACTCAACTCAACTCAACTCAACTCAAATCAACTCAACTCAACTCAACTCAACTCAACTCAACTCAACCCAACGCAACGCAACTCACTCAACTCTACTCAACTCAACTCAACTCAACTCAACTCAACTCAACTCAACTCAGTCAACTCAACTCAGTCAACTCAACTCAACTCAACTCAACTCAACTCAACTCAGTCAACTCATCTCAACTCAACTCAACTCAACTCAACTCAACTCAACTCACCTCACCTCACCTCAACTCAACTCAACTCAACTCAACTCAACTCAACTCAACTCAACTCAATTCAACTCAACTCAGTCAACTCAACTCAACTCAACTCGACTCGACTCGACTCGACTCGATTCGACTCGACTCGACTCGACTCGACTCAACTCAACTCACCTCACCTCACCTCACCTCAACTCAACTCAACTCAACTCAACTCAACTCAACTCAACTCAAATCAACTCAACTCAACTCAACTCAACTCAACTCAACTCAACTCAACCCAACGCAACGCAACTCACTCAACTCTACTCAACTCAACTCAACTCAACTCAACTCAACTCAACTCAACTCAACTCAGTCAACTCAACTCAACTCAACTCAACTCAACTCAACTCAGCTCAGATCAACTCAACTCAACTCAACTCAGTCAACTCAACTCAGTCAACTCAACTCAACTCAACTCAGTCAACTCAACTCAACTCAACTC
Source organism: Lumbricus terrestris (assembly GCA_949752735.1). Classification (NCBI taxonomy): domain Eukaryota; kingdom Metazoa; phylum Annelida; class Clitellata; order Crassiclitellata; family Lumbricidae; genus Lumbricus; species Lumbricus terrestris. The sequence continues at coordinate 221,778 of OX457045.1, forward strand.
AACTCAACTCAACTCACCTCACCTCACCTCAACTCAACTCAACTCAACTCAACTCAACTCAACTCAACTCAACTCAACTCAACTCAACTCAACTCAACTCAACTCAACTCAACTCAACTCACCTCAACTCAACTCAACTCAACTCAACTCAACTCAACTCAACTCAACTCAACTCAACTCAACTCAACTCAACTCAACTCAACTCAACTCAACTCAACTCAACTCAACTCACCTCACCTCAACCCAACCCAACCCAACCCACCCCACCCCACCCCACCCCACCCCAACCCAACCCAAAACAACCCAACCCAACTCAACTCAACTCAACTCAACGCAACGCAACGCAACGCAACGCAACGCAACGCAACTCACTCACTCAACTCAACTCAACTCAACTCAACTCAACTCAACTCAACTCAAATCAACTCAACTCAACTCAACTCAACTCAACTCAACTCAACTCAACTCAACCCAACGCAACGCAACTCACTCAACTCTACTCAACTCAACTCAACTCAACTCAACTCAACTCAGTCAACTCAACTCAGTCAACTTAACTCAACTCAACTCAACTCAACTCAACTCAACTCAGTCAACTCAACTCAACTCAACTCAACTCAACTCAACTCAACTCAACTCAACTCAACTCACCTCACCTCACCTCAACTCAACTCAGCTCAACTCAACTCAACTCAACTCAACTCAACTCAACTCAACTCAACTCAACTCAACTCAACTCAACTCAGTCAACTCAACTCAGTCAACTCAACTCAACTCAACTCAACTCAACTCAACTCAACTCAACGCAACTCACTCACTCACTCAACTCAACTCAACTCAACTCAACTCAACTCAACTCAACTCAACTCAACTCAACTCAACTCAACTCAACTCAACTCAACTCAACTCAACTCAACTCAGCTCAACTCAACTCAACTCAGTCAACTCAACTCAGTCAACTCAACTCAACTCAACTCAACTCAACTCAACTCAACTCAACTCAACTCAACTCAACTCAACTCAACTCAACTCAACTCAACTCAACTCAACTCAACTCAACTCAACTCAACTCAACTCAACTCAACTCAACTCAACTCACCTCAACCCAACCCAACCCAACCCAACCCACCCCACCCCACCCCAGCCCAACCCAACACAACCCAAACCAACTCAACTCAACTCAACTCAACTCAACTCAACGCAACGCAACGCAACGCAACGCAACGCAACGCAACTCACTCAACTCAACTCAACTCAACTCAACTCAACTCAACTCAACTCAACTCAACTCAACTCAACTCAACCCAACGCAACGCAACTCACTCAACTCTACTCAACTCAACTCAACTCAACTCAACTCAACTCAACTCAACTCAACTCAACTCAACTCAGTCAACTCAACTCAGTCACCTCAACTCAACTCAACTCAACTCAACTCAACTCAACTCAGTCAACTCAACTCAACTCAACTCAACTCAACTCAACTCAACTCAACTCAACTCACCTCACCTCACCTCAACTCAACTCAACTCAACTCAACTCAACTCAACTCAACTCAACTCAACTCAACTCAACTCAGTCAACTCAACTCAGTCAACTCAACTCAACTCAACTCAACTCAACTCAACTCAACTCAGCTCAACTCAACGCAACTCACTCACTCACTCAACTCAACTCAACTCAACTCAACTCAACTCAACTCAACTCAGTCAACTCAACTCAGTCAACTCAACTCAACTCAACTCAACTCAACTCAACTCAACTCAACGCAACTCACTCACTCACTCAACTCAACTCAACTCGACTCGACTCGACTCAACTCAACTCAACTCAACTCAACTCAACTCAACTCAGTCAACTCAACTCAGTCAACTCAACTCAACTCAACTCAACTCAACTCAACTCAACTCAACTCAACTCAGCTCAACTCAACGCAACTCACTCACTCACTCAACTCAACTCAACTCAACTCAACTCAACTCAACTCAACTCAGTCAACTCAACTCAGTCAACTCAACTCAACTCAACTCAACTCAACTCAACTCAACTCAACTCAGTCAACTCAACTCAACTCAACTCAACTCAACTCAACTCAACTCAACTCAACTCACCTCACCTCAACCCAACCCAACCCAACCCACCCCACCCCACCCCACCCCACTCCACCCCAACCCAACCCAACCCAACCCAACCCAACCCAACTCAACTCAACGCAACGCAACGCAACGCAACGCAACGCAACGCAACGCAACGCAACTCACTCACTCAACTCAACTCAACTCAACTCAACTCAACTCAACTCAACTCAAATCAACTCAACTCAACTCAACTCAACTCAACTCAACTCAACTCAACTCAACTCAACTCAACTCAACTCAGCTCAACTCAACTCAACTCAGTCAACTCAACTCAGTCAACTCAACTCAACTCAACTCAACTCAACTCAACTCAACTCAACTCAACTCAACTCAACTCAACTCAACTCAACTCAACTCAACTCAACTCAACTCAACTCAACTCAACTCAACTCAACTCAACTCACCTCAACCCAACCCAACCCAACCCAACCCACCCCACCCCAACCCAACCCAACCCAACCCAACCCAACCCAACCCAACTCAACTCAACTCAACTCAACTCAACGCAACGCAACGCAACGCAACGCAACGCAACTCACTCACCTCAACTCAACTCAACTCAACTCAACTCAAATCAACTCAACTCAACTCAACTCAACTCAACTCAACCCAACGCAACGCAACTCACTCAACTCTACTCAACTCAACTCAACTCAACTCAACTCAACTCAACTCAGTCAACTCAACTCAGTCAACTCAACTCAACTCAACTCAACTCAACTCAACTCAACTCAACTCAACTCAGCTCAACTCAACTCAACTCAGTCAACTCAACTCAGTCAACTCAACTCAACTCAACTCAACTCAACTCAACTCAACTCAACTCAACTCAACTCAACTCAACTCAACTCAACTCAACTCAACTCAACTCAACTCAACTCAACTCAACTCAACTCAACTCAACTCACCTCAACCCAACCCAACCCAACCCAACCCACCCCACCCCACCCCACCCCACCCCAACCCAACCCAACCCAACTCAACCCAGCTCAACTCAACTCAACTCAACTCAACTCAACGCAACGCAACGCAACGCAACGCAACGCAACGCAACGCAACTCACTCAACTCAACTCAACTCAACTCAACTCAAATCAACTCAACTCAACTCAACTCAACTCAACTCAACTCAACCCAACGCAACGCAACTCACTCAACTCTACTCAACTCAACTCAACTCAACTCAACTCAACTCAACTCAACTCAGTCAACTCAACTCAGTCAACTCAACTCAACTCAACTCAACTCAACTCAACTCAGTCAACTCAACTCAACTCAACTCAACTCAACTCAACTCAACTCACCTCACCTCACCTCAACTCAACTCAACTCAACTCAACTCAACTCAACTCAACTCAACTCAACTCAATTCAACTCAACTCAGTCAACTCAACTCAGTCAACTCAACTCAACTCAACTCAACTCAACTCAACTCAACTCAACTCAACTCAACTCAACTCAACGCAACTCACTCACTCACTCAACTCAATTCAACTCAACTCAACTCAACTCAACTCAACTCAGTCAACTCAACTCAGTCAACTCAACTCAACTCAACTCAACTCAACTCAACTCAACTCCACTCAACCCAACCCAACCCAACCCAACCCACCCCACCCCACCCCAACCCAACCCAACCCAACCCAACCCAACCCAACTCAACTCAACTCAACTCAACTCAACTCAACGCAACGCAACGCAACGCAACGCAACTCACTCACCTCAACTCAACTCAACTCAACTCAACTCAAATCAACTCAACTCAACTCAACTCAACTCAACTCAACCCAACGCAACGCAACTCACTCAACTCTACTCAACTCAACTCAACTCAACTCAACTCAACTCAACTCAGTCAACTCAACTCAGTCAACTCAACTCAACTCAAGTCAACTTAACTCAACTCAGTCAACTCAACTCAACTCAACTCAACTCAACTCAACTCAACTCAACTCACCTCACCTCACCTCAACTCAACTCAACTCAACTCAACTCAACTCAACTCAACTAAACTCAACTCAACTCAACTCAACTCAACTCAACTCAACTCAGTCAACTCAACTCAGTCAACTCAACTCAACTCAACTCAACTCAACTCAACTCAACTCAACTCAACGCAACTCACTCACTCACTCAACTCAACTCAACTCAACTCAACTCAACTCAACTCAGTCAACTCAACTCAGTCAACTCAACTCAACTCAACTCAACTCAACTCAACTCAACGCAACTCACTCACTCACTCAACTCAACTCAACTCGACTCGACTCGACTCGACTCGATTCGACTCGACTCGACTCGACTCGACTCAACTCAACTCACCTCACCTCACCTCACCTCAACTCAACTCAACTCAACTCAACTCAACTCAACTCAACTCAAATCAACTCAACTCAACTCAACTCAACTCAACTCAACTCAACTCAACTCAACCCAACGCAACGCAACTCACTCAACTCTACTCAACTCAACTCAACTCAACTCAACTCAACTCAACTCAACTCAACTCAACTCAGTCAACTCAACTCAACTCAACTCAACTCAACTCAACTCAGCTCAGATCAACTCAACTCAACTCAACTCAGTCAACTCAACTCAGTCAACTCAACTCAACTCAACTCAGTCAACTCAACTCAACTCAACTCAACTCAACTCAACTCACCTCACCTCACCTCAACTCAACTCAACTCAACTCAACTCAACTCAACTCAACTCAACTCAACTCAACTCAACTCAACTCAACTCAACTCAACTCACCTCAACTCAACTCAACTCAACTCAACTCAACTCAACTCAACTCAACTCAACTCAACTCAACTCAACTCAACTCAACTCAACTCAACTCAACTCAACTCAACTCAACTCACCTCACCTCAACCCAACCCAACCCAACCCACCCCACCCCACCCCACCCCACCCCAACCCAACCCAAAACAACCCAACCCAACTCAACTCAACTCAACTCAACGCAACGCAACGCAACGCAACGCAACGCAACGCAACTCACTCACTCAACTCAACTCAACTCAACTCAACTCAACTCAACTCAAATCAACTCAACTCAACTCAACTCAACTCAACTCAACTCAACTCAACTCAACCCAACGCAACGCAACTCACTCAACTCTACTCAACTCAACTCAACTCAACTCAACTCAACTCAGTCAACTCAACTCAGTCAACTTAACTCAACTCAACTCAACTCAACTCAACTCAACTCAGTCAACTCAACTCAACTCAACTCAACTCAACTCAACTCAACTCAACTCAACTCAACTCACCTCACCTCACCTCAACTCAACTCAGCTCAACTCAACTCAACTCAACTCAACTCAACTCAACTCAACTCAACTCAACTCAACTCAACTCAACTCAGTCAACTCAACTCAGTCAACTCAACTCAACTCAACTCAACTCAACTCAACTCAACTCAACGCAACTCACTCACTCACTCAACTCAACTCAACTCAACTCAACTCAACTCAACTCAACTCAACTCAACTCAACTCAACTCAACTCAACTCAACTCAGCTCAACTCAACTCAACTCAGTCAACTCAACTCAGTCAACTCAACTCAACTCAACTCAACTCAACTCAACTCAACTCAACTCAACTCAACTCAACTCAACTCAACTCAACTCAACTCAACTCAACTCAACTCAACTCAACTCAACTCAACTCAACTCAACTCAACTCAACTCAACTCAACTCACCTCAACCCAACCCAACCCAACCCAACCCACCCCACCCCACCCCAGCCCAACCCAACACAACCCAAACCAACTCAACTCAACTCAACTCAACTCAACTCAACGCAACGCAACGCAACGCAACGCAACGCAACGCAACGCAACGCAACTCACTCAACTCAACTCAACTCAACTCAACTCAACTCAACTCAACTCAACTCAACTCAACTCAACTCAACTCAACTCAACCCAACGCAACGCAACTCACTCAACTCTACTCAACTCAACTCAACTCAACTCAACTCAACTCAACTCAACTCAACTCAACTCAACTCAGTCAACTCAACTCAGTCACCTCAACTCAACTCAACTCAACTCAACTCAACTCAACTCAGTCAACTCAACTCAACTCAACTCAACTCAACTCAACTCAACTCACCTCACCTCACCTCAACTCAACTCAACTCAACTCAACTCAACTCAACTCAACTCAACTCAACTCAACTCAACTCAACTCAGTCAACTCAACTCAGTCAACTCAACTCAACTCAACTCAACTCAACTCAACTCAACTCAACTCAGCTCAACTCAACGCAACTCACTCACTCACTCAACTCAACTCAACTCAACTCAACTCAACTCAACTCAACTCAACTCAGTCAACTCAACTCAGTCAACTCAACTCAACTCAACTCAACTCAACTCAACTCAACGCAACTCACTCACTCACTCAACTCAACTCAACTCGACTCGACTCGACTCAACTCAACTCAACTCAACTCAACTCAACTCAACTCAGTCAACTCAACTCAGTCAACTCAACTCAACTCAACTCAACTCAACTCAACTCAACTCAACTCAACTCAGCTCAACTCAACGCAACTCACTCACTCACTCAACTCAACTCAACTCAACTCAACTCAACTCAACTCAGTCAACTCAACTCAGTCAACTCAACTCAACTCAACTCAACTCAACTCAACTCAACTCAACTCAGTCAACTCAACTCAACTCAACTCAACTCAACTCAACTCAACTCAACTCAACTCACCTCACCTCAACCCAACCCAACCCAACCCACCCCACCCCACCCCACCCCACTCCACCCCAACCCAACCCAACCCAACCCAACCCAACCCAACTCAACTCAACGCAACGCAACGCAACGCAACGCAACGCAACGCAACGCAACGCAACTCACTCACTCAACTCAACTCAACTCAACTCAACTCAACTCAACTCAACTCAAATCAACTCAACTCAACTCAACTCAACTCAACTCAACTCAACTCAACTCAACTCAACTCAACTCAACTCAACTCAACTCAGCTCAACTCAACTCAACTCAGTCAACTCAACTCAGTCAACTCAACTCAACTCAACTCAACTCAACTCAACTCAACTCAACTCAACTCAACTCAACTCAACTCAACTCAACTCAACTCAACTCAACTCAACTCAACTCAACTCAACTCAACTCAACTCAACTCAACTCACCTCAACCCAACCCAACCCAACCCAACCCACCCCACCCCAACCCAACCCAACCCAACCCAACCCAACCCAACCCAACTCAACTCAACTCAACTCAACTCAACTCAACGCAACGCAACGCAACGCAACGCAACGCAACTCACTCACCTCAACTCAACTCAACTCAACTCAACTCAAATCAACTCAACTCAACTCAACTCAACTCAACTCAACCCAACGCAACGCAACTCACTCAACTCTACTCAACTCAACTCAACTCAACTCAACTCAACTCAACTCAGTCAACTCAACTCAGTCAACTCAACTCAACTCAACTCAACTCAACTCAACTCAACTCAACTCAACTCAACTCAGCTCAACTCAACTCAACTCAGTCAACTCAACTCAGTCAACTCAACTCAACTCAACTCAACTCAACTCAACTCAACTCAACTCAACTCAACTCAACTCAACTCAACTCAACTCAACTCAACTCAACTCAACTCAACTCAACTCACCTCAACCCAACCCAACCCAACCCAACCCACCCCACCCCACCCCACCCCAACCCAACCCAACCCAACTCAACCCAGCTCAACTCAACTCAACTCAACTCAACTCAACGCAACGCAACGCAACGCAACGCAACGCAACGCAACGCAACTCACTCAACTCAACTCAACTCAACTCAACTCAAATCCACTCAACTCAACTCAACTCAACTCAACTCAACTCAACCCAACGCAACGCAACTCACTCAACTCTACTCAACTCAACTCAACTCAACTCAACTCAACTCAACTCAACTCAGTCAACTCAACTCAGTCAACTCAACTCAACTCAACTCAACTCAACTCAACTCAGTCAACTCAACTCAACTCAACTCAACTCAACTCAACTCAACTCAACTCACCTCACCTCACCTCAACTCAACTCAACTCAACTCAACTCAACTCAACTCAACTCAACTCAATTCAACTCAACTCAGTCAACTCAACTCAGTCAACTCAACTCAACTCAACTCAACTCAACTCAACTCAACTCAACGCAACTCACTCACTCACTCAACTCAATTCAACTCAACTCAACTCAACTCAACTCAACTCAACTCAGTCAACTCAACTCAGTCAACTCAACTCAACTCAACTCAACTCAACTCAACTCAACTCAACTCAACGCAACTCACTCACTCACTCAACTCAACTCAACTCGACTCGACTCGACTCGACTCGACTCGACTCGACTCGACTCGACTCGACTCGACTCAACTCACCTCACCTCACCTCAACTCAACTCAACTCAACTCAACTCAACTCAAATCAACTCAACTCAACTCAACTCAACTCAACTCAACTCAACTCAACCCAACGCAACGCAACTCACTCAACTCTACTCAACTCAACTCAACTCAACTCAACTCAACTCAACTCAGTCAACTCAACTCAACTCAACTCAACTCAACTCAACTCAACTCAACTCAGCTCAGCTCAACTCAACTCAACTCAACTCAGTCAACTCAACTCAGTCAACTCAACTCAACTCAACTCAACTCAGTCAACTCAACTCAACTCAACTCAACTCAACTCAACTCAACTCAACTCACCTCACCTCACCTCACCTCAACTCAACTCAACTCAACTCAACTCAACTCAACTCAACTCAACTCAACTCAACTCAACTCAACTCAACTCAACTCAACTCAACTCAACTCAACTCAACTCAACTCAACTCAACTCAACTCAACTCAACTCAACTCAACTCACCTCACCTCAACCCAACCCAACCCAACCCACCCCACCCCACCCCACCCCACCCCACCCCAACCCAACCCAACCCAACCCAACCCAACCCAACTCAACTCAACGCAACGCAACGCAACGCAACGCAACGCAACGCAACGCAACTCACTCACTCAACTCAACTCAACTCAACTCAACTCAACTCAACTCAACTCAAATCAACTCAACTCAACTCAACTCAACTCAACTCAACTCAACTCAACTCAACTCAACTCAACTCAACTCAGCTCAACTCAACTCAACTCAGTCAACTCAACTCAGTCAACTCAACTCAACTCAACTCAACTCAACTCAACTCAACTCAACTCAACTCAACTCAACTCAACTCAACTCAACTCAACTCAACTCAACTCACCTCAACCCAACCCAACCCAACCCAACCCACCCCACCCCACCCCAACCCAACCCAACCCAACCCAACCCAACCCAACTCAACTCAACTCAACTCAACTCAACTCAACGCAACGCAACGCAACGCAACGCAACGCAACTCACTCACCTCAACTCAACTCAACTCAACTCAACTCAAATCAACTCAACTCAACTCAACTCAACTCAACTCAACCCAACGCAACGCAACTCACTCAACTCTACTCAACTCAACTCAACTCAACTCAACTCAACTCAACTCAGTCAACTCAACTCAGTCAACTCAACTCAACTCAACTCAACTTAACTCAACTCAGTCAACTCAACTCAACTCAACTCAACTCAACTCAACTCAACTCAACTCACCTCACCTCACCTCAACTCAACTCAACTCAACTCAACTCAACTCAACTCAACTAAACTCAACTCAACTCAACTCAACTCAACTCAACTCAACTCAGTCAACTCAACTCAGTCAACTCAACTCAACTCAACTCAACTCAACTCAACTCAACTCAACTCAACGCAACTCACTCACTCACTCAACTCAACTCAACTCAACTCAACTCAACTCAACTCAGTCAACTCAACTCAGTCAACTCAACTCAACTCAACTCAACTCAACTCAACTCAACGCAACTCACTCACTCACTCAACTCAACTCAACTCGACTCGACTCGACTCGACTCGATTCGACTCGACTCGACTCGACTCGACTCAACTCAACTCACCTCACCTCACCTCAACTCAACTCAACTCAACTCAACTCAACTCAACTCAAATCAACTCAACTCAACTCAACTCAACTCAACTCAACTCAACTCAACTCAACTCAACCCAACGCAACGCAACTCACTCAACTCTACTCAACTCAACTCAACTCAACTCAACTCAACTCAACTCAACTCAACTCAACTCAACTCAGTCAACTCAACTCAACTCAACTCAACTCAACTCAACTCAGCTCAGATCAACTCAACTCAACTCAACTCAGTCAACTCAACTCAGTCAACTCAACTCAACTCAACTCAGTCAACTCAACTCAACTCAACTCAACTCAACTCAACTCACCTCACCTCACCTCAACTCAACTCAACTCAACTCAACTCAACTCAACTCAACTCAACTCAACTCAACTCAACTCAACTCAACTCAACTCACCTCAACTCAACTCAACTCAACTCAACTCAACTCAACTCAACTCAACTCAACTCAACTCAACTCAACTCAACTCAACTCAACTCAACTCAACTCAACTCAACTCACCTCACCTCAACCCAACCCAACCCAACCCACCCCACCCCACCCCACCCCACCCCAACCCAACCCAAAACAACCCAACCCAACTCAACTCAACTCAACTCAACGCAACGCAACGCAACGCAACGCAACGCAACTCACTCACTCAACTCAACTCAACTCAACTCAACTCAACTCAACTCAACTCAAATCAACTCAACTCAACTCAACTCAACTCAACTCAACTCAACTCAACCCAACGCAACGCAACTCACTCAACTCTACTCAACTCAACTCAACTCAACTCAACTCAGTCAACTCAACTCAGTCAACTTAACTCAACTCAACTCAACTCAACTCAACTCAACTCAGTCAACTCAACTCAACTCAACTCAACTCAACTCAACTCAACTCAACTCAACTCAACTCACCTCACCTCACCTCAACTCAACTCAACTCAGCTCAACTCAACTCAACTCAACTCAACTCAACTCAACTCAACTCAACTCAACTCAACTCAACTCAACTCAGTCAACTCAACTCAGTCAACTCAACTCAACTCAACTCAACTCAACTCAACTCAACGCAACTCACTCACTCACTCAACTCAACTCAACTCAACTCAACTCAACTCAACTCAACTCAACTCAACTCAACTCAACTCAACTCAACTCAACTCAACTCAACTCAACTCAACTCAGCTCAACTCAACTCAACTCAGTCAACTCAACTCAGTCAACTCAACTCAACTCAACTCAACTCAACTCAACTCAACTCAACTCAACTCAACTCAACTCAACTCAACTCAACTCAACTCAACTCAACTCAACTCAACTCAACTCAACTCAACTCAACTCAACTCAACTCACCTCAACCCAACCCAACCCAACCCAACCCACCCCACCCCACCCCAGCCCAACCCAACACAACCCAAACCAACTCAACTCAACTCAACTCAACTCAACTCAACGCAACGCAACGCAACGCAACGCAACGCAACGCAACTCACTCAACTCAACTCAACTCAACTCAACTCAACTCAACTCAACTCAACTCAACTCAACTCAACTCAACTCAACCCAACGCAACGCAACTCACTCAACTCTACTCAACTCAACTCAACTCAACTCAACTCAACTCAACTCAACTCAACTCAGTCAACTCAACTCAGTCACCTCAACTCAACTCAACTCAACTCAACTCAACTCAACTCAGTCAACTCAACTCAACTCAACTCAACTCAACTCAACTCAACTCAACTCACCTCACCTCACCTCAACTCAACTCAACTCAACTCAACTCAACTCAACTCAACTCAACTCAACTCAACTCAACTCAACTCAGTCAACTCAACTCAGTCAACTCAACTCAACTCAACTCAACTCAACTCAACTCAACTCAACTCAGCTCAACTCAACGCAACTCACTCACTCACTCAACTCAACTCAACTCAACTCAACTCAACTCAACTCAACTCAGTCAACTCAACTCAGTCAACTCAACTCAACTCAACTCAACTCAACTCAACTCAACTCAACGCAACTCACTCACTCACTCAACTCAACTCAACTCGACTCGACTCGACTCAACTCAACTCAACTCAACTCAACTCAACTCAACTCAGTCAACTCAACTCAGTCAACTCAACTCAACTCAACTCAACTCAACTCAACTCAACTCAACTCAACTCAGCTCAACTCAACGCAACTCACTCACTCACTCAACTCAACTCAACTCAACTCAACTCAACTCAACTCAACTCAGTCAACTCAACTCAGTCAACTCAACTCAACTCAACTCAACTCAACTCAACTCAACTCAGTCAACTCAACTCAACTCAACTCAACTCAACTCAACTCAACTCAACTCAACTCACCTCACCTCAACCCAACCCAACCCAACCCACCCCACCCCACCCCACCCCACTCCACCCCAACCCAACCCAACCCAACCCAACCCAACCCAACTCAACTCAACGCAACGCAACGCAACGCAACGCAACGCAACGCAACGCAACGCAACGCAACTCACTCACTCAACTCAACTCAACTCAACTCAACTCAACTCAACTCAACTCAAATCAACTCAACTCAACTCAACTCAACTCAACTCAACTCAACTCAACTCAACTCAACTCAACTCAACTCAACTCAACTCAGCTCAACTCAACTCAACTCAGTCAACTCAACTCAGTCAACTCAACTCAACTCAACTCAACTCAACTCAACTCAACTCAACTCAACTCAACTCAACTCAACTCAACTCAACTCAACTCAACTCAACTCAACTCAACTCAACTCAACTCAACTCAACTCACCTCAACCCAACCCAACCCAACCCAACCCACCCCACCCCAACCCAACCCAACCCAACCCAACCCAACCCAACCCAACTCAACTCAACTCAACTCAACTCAACTCAACGCAACGCAACGCAACGCAACGCAACGCAACTCACTCACCTCAACTCAACTCAACTCAACTCAACTCAAATCAACTCAACTCAACTCAACTCAACTCAACTCAACCCAACGCAACGCAACTCACTCAACTCTACTCAACTCAACTCAACTCAACTCAACTCAACTCAACTCAGTCAACTCAACTCAGTCAACTCAACTCAACTCAACTCAACTTAACTCAACTCAGTCAACTCAACTCAACTCAACTCAACTCAACTCAACTCAACTCACCTCAACCCAACCCAACCCAACCCAACCCACCCCACCCCAACCCAACCCAACCCAACCCAACCCAACCCAACCCAACTCAACTCAACTCAACTCAACTCAACTCAACGCAACGCAACGCAACGCAACGCAACGCAACTCACTCACCTCAACTCAACTCAACTCAACTCAACTCAAATCAACTCAACTCAACTCAACTCAACTCAACTCAACCCAACGCAACGCAACTCACTCAACTCTACTCAACTCAACTCAACTCAACTCAACTCAACTCAACTCAGTCAACTCAATTCAGTCAACTCAACTCAACTCAACTCAACTTAACTCAACTCAGTCAACTCAACTCAACTCAACTCAACTCAACTCAACTCAACTCAACTCAACTCAACTCACCTCACCTCACCTCAACTCAACTCAACTCAACTCAACTCAACTCAACTCAACTCAACTCAACTCAACTCAACTCAACTCAACTCAACTCAGTCAACTCAACTCAGTCAACTCAACTCAACTCAACTCAACTCAACTCAACTCAACTCAACGCAACTCACTCACTCACTCAACTCAACTCAACTCAACTCAACTCAACTCAACTCAACTCAGTCAACTCAACTCAGTCAACTCAACTCAACTCAACTCAACTCAACTCAACTCAACGCAACTCACTCACTCACTCAACTCAACTCAACTCGACTCGACTCGACTCGACTCGATTCGACTCGACTCGACTCGACTCGACTCAACTCAACTCACCTCACCTCACCTCAACTCAACTCAACTCAACTCAACTCAACTCAACTCAAATCAACTCAACTCAACTCAACTCAACTCAACTCAACTCAACCCAACGCAACGCAACTCACTCAACTCTACTCAACTCAACTCAACTCAACTCAACTCAACTCAACTCAACTCAACTCAACTCAGTCAACTCAACTCAACTCAACTCAACTCAACTCAACTCAGCTCAGCTCAACTCAACTCAACTCAGTCAACTAAACTCAGTCAACTCAACTCAACTCAACTCAGTCAACTCAACTCAACTCAACTCAACTCAACTCAACTCAACTCACCTCACCTCACCTCAACTCAACTCAACTCAACTCAACTCAACTCAACTCAACTCAACTCAACTCAACTCAACTCAACTCAACTCACCTCAACTCACCTCAACTCAACTCAACTCAACTCAACTCAACTCAACTCAACTCAACTCAACTCAACTCAACTCAACTCAACTCAACTCAACTCAACTCAACTCAACTCACCTCACCTCAACCCAACCCAACCCAACCCACCCCACCCCACCCCACCCCACCCCAACCCAACCCAAAACAACCCAACCCAACTCAACTCAACTCAACTCAACTCAACTCAACTCAACTCAACTCAACTCAACTCAGTCAACTCAACTCAGTCAACTCAACTCAACTCAACTCAACTCAACTCAACTCAACGCAACTCACTCACTCACTCAACTCAACTCAACTCAACTCAACTCAACTCAACTCAACTCAACTCAACTCAACTCAACTCAACTCAACTCAACTCAACTCAACTCAGCTCAACTCAACTCAACTCAGTCAACTCAACTCAGTCAACTCAACTCAACTCAACTCAACTCAACTCAACTCAACTCAACTCAACTCAACTCAACTCAACTCAACTCAACTCACCTAAACCCAACCCAACCCAACCCAACCCACCCCACCCCACCCCAACCCAACCCAACCCAACCCAAACCAACTCAACTCAACTCAACTCAACTCAACTCAACGCAACGCAACGCAACGCAACGCAACGCAACTCACTCAACTCAACTCAACTCAACTCAACTCAACTCAACTCAACTCAACTCAACTCAACTCAACTCAACTCAACTCAACTCAACTCAACTCAACCCAACGCAACGCAACTCACTCAACTCTACTCAACTCAACTCAACTCAACTCAACTCAACTCATCTCAACTCAACTCAGTCAACTCAACTCAGTCAACTCAACTCAACTCAACTCAACTCAACTCAACTCAACTCAACTCAACTCAGTCAACTCAACTCAGTCAACTCAACTCAACTCAACTCAACTCAACTCAACTCAACTCAACTCAGCTCAACTCAACGCAACTCACTCACTCACTCAACTCAACTCAACTCAACTCAACTCAACTCAACTCAACTCAGTCAACTCAACTCAGTCAACTCAACTCAACTCAACTCAACTCAACTCAACTCAACTCAACGCAACTCACTCACTCACTCAACTCAACTCAACTCGACTCGACTCGACTCGACTCGACTCGACTCGACTCGACTCGACTCGACTCAACTCAACTCACCTCACCTCACCTCAACTCAACTCAACTCAACTCAACTCAACTCAACTCAACTCAACTCAACTCAACTCAGTCAACTCAACTCAGTCAACTCAACTCAGTCAACTCAACTCAGTCAACTCAACTCAACTCAACTCAACTCAACTCAACTCAACTCAACGCAACTCACTCACTCACTCACTCAACTCAACTCAACTCAACTCAACTCAACGCAACTCACTCACTCACTCAACTCAACTCAACTCAACTCAACTCAACTCAACTCAACTCAGTCAACTCAACTCAGTCAACTCAACTCAACTCAACTCAACTCAACTCAACTCAACGCAACTCACTCACTCACTCAACTCAACTCAACACGACTCGACTCGACTCGACTCGATTCGACTCGACTCGACTCGACTCGACTCAACTCAACTCACCTCACCTCACCTCAACTCAACTCAACTCAACTCAACTCAACTCAACTCAAATCAACTCAACTCAACTCAACTCAACTCAACTCAACTCAACCCAACGCAACGCAACTCACTCAACTCTACTCAACTCAACTCAACTCAACTCAACTCAACTCAACTCAACTCAACTCAGTCAACTCAACTCAACTCAACTCAACTCAACTCAACTCAGCTCAGCTCAACTCAACTCAACTCAACTCAGTCAACTAAACTCAGTCAACTCAACTCAACTCAACTCAGTCAACTCAACTCAACTCAACTCAACTCAACTCAACTCAACTCAACTCACCTCACCTCACCTCAACTCAACTCAACTCAACTCAACTCAACTCAACTCAACTCAACTCAACTCAACTCAACTCAACTCAACTCACCTCACCTCAACTCAACTCAACTCAACTCAACTCAACTCAACTCAACTCAACTCAACTCAACTCAACTCAACTCAACTCAACTCAACTCAACTCAACTCAACTCAACTCAACTCAACTCAACTCAACTCAACTCACCTCACCTCAACCCAACCCAACCCAACCCACCCCACCCCACCCCACCCCACCCCAACCCAACCCAAAACAACCCAACCCAACTCAACTCAACTCAACTCAACGCAACGCAACGCAACGCAACGCAACGCAACGCAACGCAACGCAACTCACTCACTCAACTCAACTCAACTCAACTCAACTCAACTCAACTCAACTCAACTCAAATCAACTCAACTCAACTCAACTCAACTCAACTCAACTCAACTCAACCCAACGCAACGCAACTCAACTCAACTCAACTCAACTCAACTCAACTCAACTCAACTCAACTCAACTCAACTCAACTCAACTCAACTCAACTCAACTCAACTCAGTCAACTCAACTCAGTCAACTCAACTCAACTCAACTCAACTCAACTCAACTCAACTCAACGCAACTCACTCACTCACTCAACTCAACTCAACTCAACTCAACTCAACTCAACTCAACTCAGTCAACTCAACTCAGTCAACTCAACTCAACTCAACTCAACTCAACTCAACGCAACTCACTCACTCAACTCAACTCAACTCGACTCGACTCGACTCGACTCGATTCGACTCGACTCGACTCGACTCAACTCAACTCACCTCACCTCACCTCAACTCAACTCAACTCAACTCAACTCAACTCAACTCAAATCAACTCAACTCAACTCAACTCAACTCAACTCAACTCAACCCAACGCAACGCAACTCACTCAACTCTACTCAACTCAACTCAACTCAACTCAACTCAACTCAACTCAACTCAACTCAGTCAACTCAACTCAACTCAACTCAACTCAACTCAACTCAGCTCAGCTCAACTCAACTCAACTCAACTCAGTCAACTAAACTCAGTCAACTCAACTCAACTCAACTCAGTCAACTCAACTCAACTCAACTCAACTCAACTCAACTCAACTCACCTCACCTCACCTCAACTCAACTCAACTCAACTCAACTCAACTCAACTCAACTCAACTCAACTCAACTCAACTCAACTCACCTCAACTCAACTCAACTCAACTCAACTCAACTCAACTCAACTCAACTCAACTCAACTCAACTCAACTCAACTCAACTCAACTCAACTCAACTCAACTCAACTCAACTCACCTCACCTCAACCCAACCCAACCCAACCCACCCCACCCCACCCCACCCCACCCCAACCCAACCCAAAACAACCCAACCCAACTCAACTCAACTCAACTCAACGCAACGCAACGCAACGCAACGCAACGCAACGCAACGCAACGCAACTCACTCACTCAACTCAACTCAACTCAACTCAACTCAACTCAACTCAACTCAAATCAACTCAACTCAACTCAACTCAACTCAACTCAACTCAACTCAACCCAACGCAACGCAACTCACTCAACTCTACTCAACTCAACTCAACTCAACTCAACTCAACTCAGTCAACTCAACTCAGTCAACTTAACTCAACTCAACTCAACTCAACTCAACTCAACTCAGTCAACTCAACTCAACTCAACTCAACTCAACTCAACTCAACTCAACTCAACTCACCTCACCTCACCTCAACTCAACTCAGCTCAACTCAACTCAACTCAACTCAACTCAACTCAACTCAACTCAACTCAACTCAACTCAACTCAGTCAACTCAACTCAGTCAACTCAACTCAACTCAACTCAACTCAACTCAACTCAACGCAACTCACTCACTCACTCAACTCAACTCAACTCAACTCAACTCAACTCAACTCAACTCAACTCAACTCAACTCAACTCAACTCAACTCAACTCAACTCAACTCAACTCAACTCAGCTCAACTCAACTCAACTCAGTCAACTCAACTCAGTCAACTCAACTCAACTCAACTCAACTCAACTCAACTCAACTCAACTCAACTCAACTCAACTCAACTCAACTCACCTAAACCCAACCCAACCCAACCCAACCCACCCCACCCCACCCCAACCCAACCCAACCCAACCCAAACCAACTCAACTCAACTCAACTCAACTCAACTCAACGCAACGCAACGCAACGCAACGCAACGCAACTCACTCAACTCAACTCAACTCAACTCAACTCAACTCAACTCAACTCAACTCAACTCAACTCAACTCAACTCAACCCAACGCAACGCAACTCACTCAACTCTACTCAACTCAACTCAACTCAACTCAACTCAACTCATCTCAACTCAACTCAGTCAACTCAACTCAGTCAACTCAACTCAACTCAACTCAACTCAACTCAACTCAACTCAACTCAACTCAGTCAACTCAACTCAGTCAACTCAACTCAACTCAACTCAACTCAACTCAACTCAACTCAGCTCAACTCAACGCAACTCACTCACTCACTCAACTCAACTCAACTCAACTCAACTCAACTCAACTCAACTCAACTCAGTCAACTCAACTCAGTCAACTCAACTCAACTCAACTCAACTCAACTCAACTCAACGCAACTCACTCACTCACTCAACTCAACTCAACTCGACTCGACTCGACTCGACTCGACTCGACTCGACTCGACTCGACTCGACTCAACTCAACTCACCTCACCTCACCTCAACTCAACTCAACTCACCTCACCTCACCTCAACTCAACTCAACTCAACTCAACTCAACTCAACTCAGTCAACTCAACTCAGTCAACTCAACTCAGTCAACTCAACTCAGTCAACTCAACTCAACTCAACTCAACTCAACTCAACTCAACTCAACTCAACTCAACGCAACTCACTCACTCACTCAACTCAACTCAACTCAACTCAACTCAACTCAACTCAGTCAACTCAACTCAGTCAACTCAACTCAACTCAACTCAACTCAACTCAACTCAACTCAACGCAACTCACTCACTCACTCAACTCAACTCAACTCGACTCGACTCGACTCGACTCGATTCGACTCGACTCGACTCGACTCGACTCAACTCAACTCACCTCACCTCACCTCAACTCAACTCAACTCAACTCAACTCAACTCAACTCAACTCAAATCAACTCAACTCAACTCAACTCAACTCAACTCAACTCAACTCAACCCAACGCAACGCAACTCACTCAACTCTACTCAACTCAACTCAACTCAACTCAACTCAACTCAACTCAACTCAACTCAACTCAGTCAACTCAACTCAACTCAACTCAACTCAACTCAACTCAGCTCAGCTCAACTCAACTCAACTCAACTCAGTCAACTCAACTCAGTCAACTCAACTCAACTCAACTCAGTCAACTCAACTCAACTCAACTCAACTCAACTCAACTCAACTCACCTCACCTCACCTCACCTCAACTCAACTCAACTCAACTCAACTCAACTCAACTCAACTCAACTCAACTCAACTCACCTCAACTCAACTCAACTCGACTCGACTCGACTCGACTCGACTCGACTCGACTCGACTCGACTCGACTCGACTCGACTCAACTCAACTCAACTCACCTCACCTCACCTCAACTCAACTCAACTCAACTCAACTCAACTCAACTCAACTCAACTCAACTCAACTCAACTCAACTCAGTCAACTCAACTCAGTCAACTCAACTCAGTCAACTCAACTCAGTCAACTCAACTCAACTCAACTCAACTCAACTCAACTCAACTCAACTCAACGCAACTCACTCACTCACTCAACTCAACTCAACTCAACTCAACTCAACTCAACTCAGTCAACTCAACTCAGTCAACTCAACTCAACTCAACTCAACTCAACTCAACTCAACTCAACGCAACTCACTCACTCACTCAACTCAACTCAACTCGACTCGACTCGACTCGACTCGATTCGACTCGACTCGACTCGACTCGACTCAACTCAACTCACCTCACCTCACCTCAACTCAACTCAACTCAACTCAACTCAACTCAACTCAACTCAAATCAACTCAACTCAACTCAACTCAACTCAACTCAACTCAACCCAACGCAACGCAACTCACTCAACTCTACTCAACTCAACTCAACTCAACTCAACTCAACTCAACTCAACTCAACTCAACTCAGTCAACTCAACTCAACTCAACTCAACTCAACTCAACTCAGCTCAGCTCAACTCAACTCAACTCAACTCAGTCAACTCAACTCAGTCAACTCAACTCAACTCAACTCAGTCAACTCAACTCAACTCAACTCAACTCAACTCAACTCAACTCAACTCAACTCAGTCAACTCAACTCAGTCAACTCAACTCAGTCAACTCAACTCAGTCAACTCAACTCAACTCAACTCAACTCAACTCAACTCAACTCAACTCAACTCAACGCAACTCACTCACTCACTCAACTCAACTCAACTCAACTCAACTCAACTCAACTCAGTCAACTCAACTCAGTCAACTCAACTCAACTCAACTCAACTCAACTCAACTCAACTCAACGCAACTCACTCACTCACTCAACTCAACTCAACTCGACTCGACTCGACTCGACTCGATTCGACTCGACTCGACTCGACTCGACTCAACTCAACTCACCTCACCTCACCTCAACTCAACTCAACTCAACTCAACTCAACTCAACTCAAATCAACTCAACTCAACTCAACTCAACTCAACTCAACTCAACTCAACCCAACGCAACGCAACTCACTCAACTCTACTCAACTCAACTCAACTCAACTCAACTCAACTCAACTCAACTCAACTCAGTCAACTCAACTCAACTCAACTCAACTCAACTCAACTCAGCTCAGCTCAACTCAACTCAACTCAACTCAGTCAACTCAACTCAGTCAACTCAACCCAACTCAACTCAGTCAACTCAACTCAACTCAACTCAACTCAACTCAACTCACCTCACCTCACCTCAACTCAACTCAACTCAACTCAACTCAACTCAACTCAACTCAACTCAACTCAACTCAACTCAACTCACCTCGACTCGACTCGACTCGACTCGACTCGACTCGACTCGACTCGACTCGACTCGACTCGACTCAACTCAACTCACCTCACCTCACCTCAACTCAACTCAACTCAACTCAACTCAACTCAACTCAACTCAACTCAACTCAACTCAACTCAACTCAGTCAACTCAACTCAGTCAACTCAACTCAGTCAACTCAACTCAGTCAACTCAACTCAACTCAACTCAACTCAACTCAACTCAACTCAACTCAACGCAACTCACTCACTCACTCAACTCAACTCAACTCAACTCAACTCAACTCAACTCAGTCAACTCAACTCAGTCAACTCAACTCAACTCAACTCAACTCAACTCAACTCAACGCAACTCACTCACTCACTCAACTCAACTCAACTCGACTCGACTCGACTCGACTCGATTCGACTCGACTCGACTCGACTCGACTCAACTCAACTCACCTCACCTCACCTCAACTCAACTCAACTCAACTCAACTCAACTCAACTCAACTCAAATCAACTCAACTCAACTCAACTCAACTCAACTCAACTCAACTCAACCCAACGCAACGCAACTCACTCAACTCTACTCAACTCAACTCAACTCAACTCAACTCAACTCAACTCAACTCAACTCAGTCAACTCAACTCAACTCAACTCAACTCAACTCAACTCAGCTCAGCTCAACTCAACTCAACTCAACTCAGTCAACTCAACTCAGTCAACTCAACTCAACTCAACTCAGTCAACTCAACTCAACTCAACTCAACTCAACTCAACTCAACTCACCTCACCTCACCTCAACTCAACTCAACTCAACTCAACTCAACTCAACTCAACTCAACTCAACTCAACTCAACTCAACACAACTCAACTCAACTCAACTCACCTCAACTCAACTCAACTCAACTCAACTCAACTCAACTCAACTCAACTCAACTCAACTCAACTCAACTCAACTCAACTCAACTCAACTCAACTCAACTCACCTCACCTCAACCCAACCCAACCCAACCCACCCCACCCCACCCCACCCCAACCCAACCCAAAACAACCCAACCCAACTCAACTCAACTCAACTCAACGCAACGCAACGCAACGCAACGCAACGCAACGCAACGCAACTCACTCACTCAACTCAACTCAACTCAACTCAACTCAACTCAACTCAACTCAACTCAAATCAACTCAACTCAACTCAACTCAACTCAACTCAACTCAACCCAACGCAACGCAACTCACTCAACTCTACTCAACTCAACTCAACTCAACTCAACTCAACTCAACTCAACTCAACTCAGTCAACTCAACTCAACTCAACTCAACTCAACTCAACTCAGCTCAGCTCAACTCAACTCAACTCAACTCAGTCAACTCAACTCAGTCAACTCAACTCAACTCAACTCAGTCAACTCAACTCAACTCAACTCAACTCAACTCAACTCAACTCACCTCACCTCACCTCAACTCAACTCAACTCAACTCAACTCAACTCAACTCAACTCAACTCAACTCAACTCAACTCAACTCAACTCAACTCAACTCAACTCAACTCAACTCAACTCAACTCAACTCAACTCAACTCAACTCAACTCAACTCAACTCAACTCAACTCACCTCACCTCAACCCAACCCAACCCAACCCACCCCACCCCACCCCACCCCACCCCAACCCAACCCAAAACAACCCAACCCAACTCAACTCAACTCAACGCAACGCAACGCAACGCAACGCAACGCAACGCAACGCAACGCAACTCACTCACTCAACTCAACTCAACTCAACTCAACTCAACTCAACTCAACTCAACTCAAATCAACTCAACTCAACTCAACTCAACTCAACTCAACTCAACTCAACCCAACGCAACGCAACTCACTCAACTCTACTCAACTCAACTCAACTCAACTCAACTCAACTCAGTCAACTCAACTCAGTCAACTTAACTCAACTCAACTCAACTCAACTCAACTCAACTCAGTCAACTCAACTCAACTCAACTCAACTCAACTCAACTCAACTCAACTCACCTCACCTCAACTCAACTCAGCTCAACTCAACTCAACTCAACTCAACTCAACTCAACTCAACTCAACTCAACTCAGTCAACTCAACTCAGTCAACTCAACTCAACTCAACTCAACTCAACTCAACTCAACTCAACTCAACTCAACGCAACTCACTCACTCACTCAACTCAACTCAACTCAACTCAACTCAACTCAACTCAACTCAACTCAACTCAACTCAACTCAACTCAACTCAACTCAACTCAACTCAACTCAACTCAACTCAACTCAGCTCAACTCAACTCAACTCAGTCAACTCAACTCAGTCAACTCAACTCAACTCAACTCAACTCAACTCAACTCAACTCAACTCAACTCAACTCAACTCAACTCAACTCACCTAAACCCAACCCAACCCAACCCAACCCACCCCACCCCACCCCAACCCAACCCAACCCAACCCAAACCAACTCAACTCAACTCAACTCAACTCAACGCAACGCAACGCAACGCAACGCAACGCAACGCAACTCACTCAACTCAACTCAACTCAACTCAACTCAACTCAACTCAACTCAACTCAACTCAACTCAACTCAACTCAACCCAACGCAACGCAACTCACTCAACTCTACTCAACTCAACTCAACTCAACTCAACTCAACCCATCTCAACTCAACTCAGTCAACTCAACTCAGTCAACTCAACTCAACTCAACTCAACTCAACTCAACTCAACTCAACTCAACTCAGTCAACTCAACTCAGTCAACTCAACTCAACTCAACTCAACTCAACTCAACTCAACTCAGCTCAACTCAACGCAACTCACTCACTCACTCAACTCAACTCAACTCAACTCAACTCAACTCAACTCAACTCAACTCAACTCAGTCAACTCAACTCAACTCAACTCAACTCAACTCAACTCAACGCAACTCACTCACTCACTCAACTCAACTCAACTCGACTCGACTCGACTCGACTCGACTCGACTCGACTCGACTCGACTCAACTCAACTCACCTCACCTCACCTCAACTCAACTCAACTCAACTCAACTCAACTCAACTCAACTCAACTCAACTCAACTCAACTCAACTCAACTCAACTCAACTCAACTCAACTCAACTCAACTCAACTCAACTCAACTCAACTCAACTCAACTCAGTCAACTCAACTCAGTCAACTCAACTCAACTCAACTCAACTCAACTCAACTCAACTCAACTCAACGCAACTCACTCACTCACTCAACTCAACTCAACTCAACTCAACTCAACTCAACTCAACTCAACTCAACTCAACTCAACTCAACTCAACTCAACTCAACTCAACTCAACTCAACTCAACTCAACTCAGCTCAACTCAACTCAACTCAGTCAACTCAACTCAGTCAACTCAACTCAACTCAACTCAACTCAACTCAACTCAACTCAACTCAACTCAACTCAACTCAACTCACCTAAACCCAACCCAACCCAACCCAACCCACCCCACCCCACCCCAACCCAACCCAACCCAACCCAAACCAACTCAACTCAACTCAACTCAACTCAACTCAACGCAACGCAACGCAACGCAACGCAACGCAACGCAACTCACTCAACTCAACTCAACTCAACTCAACTCAACTCAACTCAACTCAACTCAACTCAACTCAACTCAACTCAACTCAACCCAACGCAACGCAACTCACTCAACTCTACTCAACTCAACTCAACTCAACTCAACTCAACTCATCTCAACTCAACTCAGTCAACTCAACTCAGTCAACTCAACTCAACTCAACTCAACTCAACTCAACTCAACTCAACTCAGTCAACTCAACTCAGTCAACTCAACTCAACTCAACTCAACTCAACTCAACTCAACTCAGCTCAACTCAACGCAACTCACTCACTCACTCAACTCAACTCAACTCAACTCAACTCAACTCAACTCAACTCAGTCAACTCAACTCAGTCAACTCAACTCAACTCAACTCAACTCAACTCAACTCAACGCAACTCACTCACTCACTCAACTCAACTCAACTCGACTCGACTCGACTCGACACGACTCGACTCGACTCGACTCGACTCGACTCAACTCAACTCACCTCACCTCACCTCAACTCAACTCAACTCAACTCAACTCAACTCAACTCAACTCAACTCAACTCAACTCAACTCAACTCAGTCAACTCAACTCAGTCAACTCAACTCAGTCAACTCAACTCAGTCAACTCAACTCAACTCAACTCAACTCAACTCAACTCAACTCAACGCAACTCACTCACTCACTCAACTCAAATCAACTCAACTCAACTCAACTCAACTCAGTCAACTCAACTCAACTCAACTCAACTCAACTCAACTCAGCTCAGCTCAACTCAACTCAACTCAACTCAGTCAACTCAACTCAGTCAACTCAACTCAACTCAACTCAGTCAACTCAACTCAACTCAACTCAACTCAACTCAACTCAACTCACCTCACCTCACCTCAACTCAACTCAACTCAACTCAACTCAACTCAACTCAACTCAACTCAACTCAACTCAACTCAACTCAACTCACCTCAACTCAACTCAACTCAACTCAACTCAACTCAACTCAACTCAACTCAACTCAACTCAACTCAACTCAACTCAACTCAACTCAACTCAACTCAACTCAACTCAACTCAACTCAACTCAACTCAACTCAACTCACCTCACCTCAACCCAACCCAACCCAACCCACCCCACCCCACCCCACCCCACCCCAACCCAACCCAAAACAACCCAACCCAACTCAACTCAACTCAACTCAACGCAACGCAACGCAACGCAACGCAACGCAACGCAACGCAACTCACTCACTCAACTCAACTCAACTCAACTCAACTCAACTCAACTCAAATCAACTCAACTCAACTCAACTCAACTCAACGCAACTCACTCACTCACTCAACTCAACTCAACTCGACTCGACTCGACTCGACACGACTCGACTCGACTCGACTCGACTCGACTCAACTCAACTCACCTCACCTCACCTCAACTCAACTCAACTCAACTCAACTCAACTCAACTCAACTCAACTCAACTCAACTCAACTCAACTCAACTCAGTCAACTCAACTCAGTCAACTCAACTCAGTCAACTCAACTCAGTCAACTCAACTCAACTCAACTCAACTCAACTCAACTCAACTCAACGCAACTCACTCACTCACTCAACTCAAATCAACTCAACTCAACTCAACTCAACTCAGTCAACTCAACTCAACTCAACTCAACTCAACTCAACTCAGCTCAGCTCAACTCAACTCAACTCAACTCAGTCAACTCAACTCAGTCAACTCAACTCAACTCAACTCAGTCAACTCAACTCAACTCAACTCAACTCAACTCAACTCAACTCACCTCACCTCACCTCAACTCAACTCAACTCAACTCAACTCAACTCAACTCAACTCAACTCAACTCAACTCAACTCAACTCAACTCACCTCAACTCAACTCAACTCAACTCAACTCAACTCAACTCAACTCAACTCAACTCAACTCAACTCAACTCAACTCAACTCAACTCAACTCAACTCAACTCAACTCAACTCAACTCAACTCAACTCAACTCAACTCAACTCACCTCACCTCAACCCAACCCAACCCAACCCACCCCACCCCACCCCACCCCACCCCAACCCAACCCAAAACAACCCAACCCAACTCAACTCAACTCAACTCAACGCAACGCAACGCAACGCAACGCAACGCAACGCAACTCACTCACTCAACTCAACTCAACTCAACTCAACTCAACTCAACTCAAATCAACTCAACTCAACTCAACTCAACTCAACTCAACTCAACTCAACCCAACGCAACGCAACTCACTCAACTCTACTCAACTCAACTCAACTCAACTCAACTCAACTCAACTCAACTCAACTCAACTCAGTCAACTCAACTCAACTCAACTCAACTCAACTCAGCTCAGCTCAACTCAACTCAACTCAACTCAGTCAACTCAACTCAGTCAACTCAACTCAACTCAACTCAGTCAACTCAACTCAACTCAACTCAACTCAACTCACCTCACCTCACCTCAACTCAACTCAACTCAACTCAACTCAACTCAACTCAACTCAACTCAACTCAACTCAACTCAACTCAACTCAACTCAACTCAACTCAACTCAACTCAACTCAACTCAACTCAACTCAACTCAACTCAACTCAACTCAACTCAACTCAACTCAACTCAACTCAACTCAACTCAACTCAACTCAACTCAACTCAACTCAACTCACCTCACCTCAACCCAACCCAACCCAACCCACCCCACCCCACCCCACCCCACCCCAACCCAACCCAAAACAACCCAACCCAACTCAACTCAACTCAACTCAACTCAACGCAACGCAACGCAACGCAACGCAACGCAACGCAACGCAACGCAACTCACTCACTCAACTCAACTCAACTCAACTCAACTCAACTCAACTCAACTCAACTCAAATCAACTCAACTCAACTCAACTCAACTCAACTCAACTCAACTCAACCCAACGCAACGCAACTCACTCAACTCTACTCAACTCAACTCAACTCAACTCAACTCAACTCAGTCAACTCAACTCAGTCAACTTAACTCAACTCAACTCAACTCAACTCAACTCAACTCAGTCAACTCAACTCAACTCAACTCAACTCAACTCAACTCAACTCAACTCAACTCAACTCACCTCACCTCACCTCAAATCAACTCAGCTCAACTCAACTCAACTCAACTCAACTCAACTCAACTCAACTCAACTCAACTCAACTCAGTCAACTCAACTCAGTCAACTCAGCTCAGCTCAACTCAACTCAACTCAACTCAGTCAACTCAACTCAGTCAACTCAACTCAACTCAACTCAGTCAACTCAACTCAACTCAACTCAACTCAACTCAACTCAACTCACCTCACCTCACCTCAACTCAACTCAACTCAACTCAACTCAACTCAACTCAACTCAACTCAACTCAACTCAACTCAACTCAACTCACCTCAACTCAACTCAACTCAACTCAACTCAACTCAACTCAACTCAACTCAACTCAACTCAACTCAACTCAACTCAACTCAACTCAACTCAACTCAACTCAACTCAACTCAACTCAACTCAACTCAACTCAACTCACCTCACCACCCAACCCAACCCAACCCACCCCACCCCACCCCACCCCACCCCAACCCAACCCAAAACAACCCAACCCAACTCAACTCAACTCAACTCAACGCAACGCAACGCAACGCAACGCAACGCAACGCAACGCAACTCACTCACTCAACTCAACTCAACTCAACTCAACTCAACTCAACTCAAATCAACTCAACTCAACTCAACTCAACTCAACGCAACTCACTCACTCACTCAACTCAACTCAACTCGACTCGACTCGACTCGACACGACTCGACTCGACTCGACTCGACTCGACTCAACTCAACTCACCTCACCTCACCTCAACTCAACTCAACTCAACTCAACTCAACTCAACTCAACTCAACTCAACTCAACTCAACTCAACTCAACTCAGTCAACTCAACTCAGTCAACTCAACTCAGTCAACTCAACTCAGTCAACTCAACTCAACTCAACTCAACTCAACTCAACTCAACTCAACGCAACTCACTCACTCACTCAACTCAAATCAACTCAACTCAACTCAACTCAACTCAGTCAACTCAACTCAACTCAACTCAACTCAACTCAACTCAGCTCAGCTCAACTCAACTCAACTCAACTCAGTCAACTCAACTCAGTCAACTCAACTCAACTCAACTCAGTCAACTCAACTCAACTCAACTCAACTCAACTCAACTCAACTCACCTCACCTCACCTCAACTCAACTCAACTCAACTCAACTCAACTCAACTCAACTCAACTCAACTCAACTCAACTCAACTCAACTCAACTCAACTCAACTCAACTCAACTCAACTCAACTCAACTCAACTCAACTCAACTCAACTCAACTCAACTCAACTCAACTCAACTCAACTCAACTCAACTCAACTCAACTCAACTCAACTCAACTCAACTCAACTCAACTCAACTCACCTCACCTCAACCCAACCCAACCCAACCCACCCCACCCCACCCCACCCCACCCCAACCCAACCCAAAACAACCCAACCCAACTCAACTCAACTCAACTCAACGCAACGCAACGCAACGCAACGCAACGCAACGCAACTCACTCACTCAACTCAACTCAACTCAACTCAACTCAACTCAACTCAAATCAACTCAACTCAACTCAACTCAACTCAACTCAACTCAACTCAACCCAACGCAACGCAACTCACTCAACTCTACTCAACTCAACTCAACTCAACTCAACTCAACTCAACTCAACTCAACTCAACTCAGTCAACTCAACTCAACTCAACTCAACTCAACTCAGCTCAGCTCAACTCAACTCAACTCAACTCAGTCAACTCAACTCAGTCAACTCAACTCAACTCAACTCAGTCAACTCAACTCAACTCAACTCAACTCAACTCACCTCACCTCACCTCAACTCAACTCAACTCAACTCAACTCAACTCAACTCAACTCAACTCAACTCAACTCAACTCAACTCACCTCAACTCAACTCAACTCAACTCAACTCAACTCAACTCAACTCAACTCAACTCAACTCAACTCAACTCAACTCAACTCAACTCAACTCAACTCAACTCAACTCAACTCAACTCAACTCAACTCAACTCAACTCACCTCACCTCAACCCAACCCAACCCAACCCACCCCACCCCACCCCACCCCACCCCAACCCAACCCAAAACAACCCAACCCAACTCAACTCAACTCAACTCAACTCAACGCAACGCAACGCAACGCAACGCAACGCAACGCAACGCAACGCAACTCACTCACTCAACTCAACTCAACTCAACTCAACTCAACTCAACTCAACTCAACTCAAATCAACTCAACTCAACTCAACTCAACTCAACTCAACTCAACTCAACCCAACGCAACGCAACTCACTCAACTCTACTCAACTCAACTCAACTCAACTCAACTCAACTCAGTCAACTCAACTCAGTCAACTTAACTCAACTCAACTCAACTCAACTCAACTCAACTCAGTCAACTCAACTCAACTCAACTCAACTCAACTCAACTCAACTCAACTCAACTCAACTCACCTCACCTCACCTCAAATCAACTCAGCTCAACTCAACTCAACTCAACTCAACTCAACTCAACTCAACTCAACTCAACTCAACTCAGTCAACTCAACTCAGTCAACTCAACTCAACTCAACTCAACTCAACTCAACTCAACTCAACGCAACTCACTCACTCACTCAACTCAACTCAACTCAACTCAACTCAACTCAACTCAACTCAACTCAACTCAACTCAACTCAACTCAACTCAACTCAGCTCAACTCAACTCAACTCAGTCAACTCAACTCAGTCAACTCAACTCAACTCAACTCAACTCAACTCAACTCAACTCAACTCAACTCAACTCAACTCAACTCAACTCACCTAAACCCAACCCAACCCAACCCAACCCACCCCACCCCAACCCAACCCAACCCAACCCAAACCAACTCAACTCAACTCAACTCAACTCAACTCAACGCAACGCAACGCAACGCAACGCAACGCAACGCAACTCACTCAACTCAACTCAACTCAACTCAACTCAACTCAACTCAACTCAACTCAACTCAACTCAACTCAACTCAACTCAACCCAACGCAACGCAACTCACTCAACTCTACTCAACTCAACTCAACTCAACTCAACTCAACTCATCTCAACTCAACTCAGTCAACTCAACTCAGTCAACTCAACTCAACTCAACTCAACTCAACTCAACTCAACTCAACTCAACTCAGTCAACTCAACTCAGTCAACTCAACTCAACTCAACTCAACTCAACTCAACTCAGCTCAACTCAACGCAACTCACTCACTCACTCAACTCAACTCAACTCAACTCAACTCAACTCAACTCAGTCAACTCAACTCAGTCAACTCAACTCAACTCAACTCAACTCAACTCAACTCAACTCAACGCAACTCACTCACTCACTCAACTCAACTCAACTCGACTCGACTCGACTCGACTCGACTCGACTCGACTCGACTCGACTCGACTCGACTCAACTCAACTCACCTCACCTCACCTCAACTCAACTCAACTCAACTCAACTCAACTCAACTCAACTCAACTCAACTCAACTCAACTCAACTCAGTCAACTCAACTCAGTCAACTCAACTCAGTCAACTCAACTCAGTCAACTCAACTCAACTCAACTCAACTCAACTCAACTCAACTCAACTCAACGCAACTCACTCACTCACTCAACTCAACTCAACTCAACTCAACTCAACTCAACTCAGTCAACTCAACTCAGTCAACTCAACTCAACTCAACTCAACTCAACTCAACTCAACTCAACGCAACTCACTCACTCACTCAACTCAACTCAACTCGACTCGACTCGACTCGACTCGATTCGACTCGACTCGACTCGACTCGACTCAACTCAACTCACCTCACCTCACCTCAACTCAACTCAACTCAACTCAACTCAACTCAACTCAACTCAAATCAACTCAACTCAACTCAACTCAACTCAACTCAACTCAACTCAACCCAACGCAACGCAACTCACTCAACTCTACTCAACTCAACTCAACTCAACTCAACTCAACTCAACTCAACTCAACTCAACTCAGTCAACTCAACTCAACTCAACTCAACTCAACTCAGCTCAGCTCAACTCAACTCAACTCAACTCAGTCAACTCAACTTAGTCAACTCAACTCAACTCAACTCAGTCAACTCAACTCAACTCAACTCAACTCAACTCAACTCAACTCACCTCACCTCACCTCACCTCAACTCAACTCAACTCAACTCAACTCAACTCAACTCAACTCAACTCAACTCAACTCAACTCAACTCAACTCAACTCAACTCACCTCAACTCAACTCAACTCAACTCAACTCAACTCAACTCAACTCAACTCAACTCAACTCAACTCAACTCAACTCAACTCAACTCAACTCAACTCAACTCAACTCAACTCAACTCAACTCACCTCACCTCAACCCAACCCAACCCAACCCACCCCACCCCACCCCACCCCACCCCAACCCAACCCAAAACAACCCAACCCAACTCAACTCAACTCAACTCAACGCAACGCAACGCAACGCAACGCAACGCAACGCAACTCACTCACTCAACTCAACTCAACTCAACTCAACTCAACTCAACTCAACTCAACTCAAATCAACTCAACTCAACTCAACTCAACTCAACTCAACTCAACTCAACTCAACCCAACGCAACGCAACTCACTCAACTCTACTCAACTCAACTCAACTCAACTCAACTCAACTCAGTCAACTCAACTCAGTCAACTTAACTCAACTCAACTCAACTCAACTCAACTCAACTCAGTCAACTCAACTCAACTCAACTCAACTCAACTCAACTCAACTCAACTCAACTCACCTCACCTCACCTCAACTCAACTCAGCTCAACTCAACTCAACTCAACTCAACTCAACTCAACTCAACTCAACTCAACTCAACTCAACTCAGTCAACTCAACTCAGTCAACTCAACTCAACTCAACTCAACTCAACTCAACTCAACGCAACTCACTCACTCACTCAACTCAACTCAACTCAACTCAACTCAACTCAACTCAACTCAACTCAACTCAACTCAACTCAACTCAACTCAACTCAACTCAACTCAACTCAACTCAACTCAACTCAGCTCAACTCAACTCAACTCAGTCAACTCAACTCAGTCAACTCAACTCAACTCAACTCAACTCAACTCAACTCAACTCAACTCAACTCAACTCAACTCAACTCAACTCAACTCAACTCAACTCAACTCAACTCAACTCAACTCACCTAAACCCAACCCAACCCAACCCAACCCACCCCACCCCACCCCAACCCAACCCAACCCAACCCAAACCAACTCAACTCAACTCAACTCAACTCAACTCAACTCAACTCAACTCAACTCAACTCAACTCACCTCACCTCAACCCAACCCAACCCAACCCACCCCACCCCACCCCACCCCAACCCAACCCAAAACAACCCAACCCAACTCAACTCAACTCAACTCAACGCAACGCAACGCAACGCAACGCAACGCAACGCAACGCAACTCACTCACTCAACTCAACTCAACTCAACTCAACTCAACTCAACTCAAATCAACTCAACTCAACTCAACTCAACTCAACTCAACTCAACTCAACCCAACGCAACGCAACTCACTCAACTCTACTCAACTCAACTCAACTCAACTCAACTCAACTCAGTCAACTCAACTCAGTCAACTTAACTCAACTCAACTCAACTCAACTCAACTCAGTCAACTCAACTCAACTCAACTCAACTCAACTCAACTCAACTCAACTCACCTCACCTCACCTCAACTCAACTCAGCTCAACTCAACTCAACTCAACTCAACTCAACTCAACTCAACTCAACTCAACTCAACTCAACTCAGTCAACTCAACTCAGTCAACTCAACTCAACTCAACTCAACTCAACTCAACTCAACTCAACTCAACTCAACGCAACTCACTCACTCACTCAACTCAACTCAACTCAACTCAACTCAACTCAACTCAACTCAACTCAACTCAACTCAACTCAACTCAACTCAACTCAACTCAACTCAACTCAACTCAGCTCAACTCAACTCAACTCAGTCAACTCAACTCAGTCAACTCAACTCAACTCAACTCAACTCAACTCAACTCAACTCAACTCAACTCAACTCAACTCAACTCAACTCACCTAAACCCAACCCAACCCAACCCAACCCACCCCACCCCACCCCAACCCAACCCAACCCAACCCAAACCAACTCAACTCAACTCAACTCAACTCAACTCAACGCAACGCAACGCAACGCAACGCAACGCAACGCAACTCACTCAACTCAACTCAACTCAACTCAACTCAACTCAACTCAACTCAACTCAACTCAACTCAACTCAACTCAACTCAACCCAACGCAACGCAACTCACTCAACTCTACTCAACTCAACTCAACTCAACTCAACTCAACCCATCTCAACTCAACTCAGTCAACTCAACTCAGTCAACTCAACTCAACTCAACTCAACTCAACTCAACTCAACTCAACTCAACTCAGTCAACTCAACTCAGTCAACTCAACTCAACTCAACTCAACTCAACTCAACTCAGCTCAACTCAACGCAACTCACTCACTCACTCAACTCAACTCAACTCAACTCAACTCAACTCAACTCAACTCAGTCAACTCAACTCAGTCAACTCAACTCAACTCAACTCAACTCAACTCAACTCAACTCAACGCAACTCACTCACTCACTCAACTCAACTCAACTCGACTCGACTCGACTCGACTCGACTCGACTCGACTCGACTCGACTCAACTCAACTCACCTCACCTCACCTCAACTCAACTCAACTCAACTCAACTCAACTCAACTCAACTCAACTCAACTCAACTCAACTCAACTCAACTCAACTCAACTCAACTCAACTCAACTCAACTCAACTCAACTCAACTCAACTCAGTCAACTCAACTCAGTCAACTCAACTCAACTCAACTCAACTCAACTCAACTCAACTCAACTCAACGCAACTCACTCACTCACTCAACTCAACTCAACTCAACTCAACTCAACTCAACTCAACTCAACTCAACTCAACTCAACTCAACTCAACTCAACTCAACTCAACTCAACTCAACTCAACTCAACTCAGCTCAACTCAACTCAACTCAGTCAACTCAACTCAGTCAACTCAACTCAACTCAACTCAACTCAACTCAACTCAACTCAACTCAACTCACCTAAACCCAACCCAACCCAACCCAACCCACCCCACCCCACCCCAACCCAACCCAACCCAACCCAAACCAACTCAACTCAACTCAACTCAACTCAACTCAACGCAACGCAACGCAACGCAACGCAACGCAACGCAACTCACTCAACTCAACTCAACTCAACTCAACTCAACTCAACTCAACTCAACTCAACTCAACTCAACTCAACTCAACCCAACGCAACGCAACTCACTCAACTCTACTCAACTCAACTCAACTCAACTCAACTCAACTCATCTCAACTCAACTCAGTCAACTCAACTCAGTCAACTCAACTCAACTCAACTCAACTCAACTCAACTCAACTCAACTCAACTCAGTCAACTCAACTCAGTCAACTCAACTCAACTCAACTCAACTCAACTCAACTCAACTCAGCTCAACTCAACGCAACTCACTCACTCACTCAACTCAACTCAACTCAACTCAACTCAACTCAACTCAACTCAACTCAGTCAACTCAACTCAGTCAACTCAACTCAACTCAACTCAACTCAACTCAACTCAACTCAACGCAACTCACTCACTCACTCAACTCAACTCAACTCGACTCGACTCGACTCGACTCGACTCGACTCGACTCGACTCGACTCGACTCAACTCAACTCACCTCACCTCACCTCAACTCAACTCAACTCAACTCAACTCAACTCAACTCAACTCAACTCAACTCAACTCAACTCAACTCAGTCAACTCAACTCAGTCAACTCAACTCAGTCAACTCAACTCAGTCAACTCAACTCAACTCAACTCAACTCAACTCAACTCAACTCAACGCAACTCACTCACTCACTCAACTCAACTCAACTCAACTC
This sequence comes from Lumbricus terrestris, assembly GCA_949752735.1. Taxonomy (NCBI): domain Eukaryota; kingdom Metazoa; phylum Annelida; class Clitellata; order Crassiclitellata; family Lumbricidae; genus Lumbricus; species Lumbricus terrestris. The sequence goes on from OX457045.1 coordinate 258,065, forward strand.
AACTCAACTCAACTCAGTCAACTCAACTCAACTCAACTCAACTCAACTCAGCTCAGCTCAACTCAACTCAACTCAACTCAGTCAACTCAACTCAGTCAACTCAACTCAACTCAACTCAGTCAACTCAACTCAACTCAACTCAACTCAACTCAACTCAACTCACCTCACCTCACCTCAACTCAACTCAACTCAACTCAACTCAACTCAACTCAACTCAACTCAACTCAACTCAACTCAACTCAACTCAACTCAACTCACCTCAACTCAACTCAACTCAACTCAACTCAACTCAACTCAACTCAACTCAACTCAACTCAACTCAACTCAACTCAACTCAACTCAACTCAACTCAACTCAACTCAACTCAACTCAACTCAACTCACCTCACCTCAACCCAACCCAACCCAACCCACTCCACCCCACCCCACCCCACCCCAACCCAACCCAAAACAACCCAACCCAACTCAACTCAACTCAACTCAACGCAACGCAACGCAACGCAACGCAACGCAACGCAACGCAACGCAACTCACTCACTCAACTCAACTCAACTCAACTCAACTCAACTCAACTCAACTCAACTCAAATCAACTCAACTCAACTCAACTCAACTCAACTCAACTCAACTCAACCCAACGCAACGCAACTCACTCAACTCTACTCAACTCAACTCAACTCAACTCAACTCAACTCAACTCAACTCAACTCAACTCAACTCAGTCAACTCAACTCAACTCAACTCAACTCAACTCAGCTCAGCTCAACTCAACTCAACTCAACTCAGTCAACTCAACTCAGTCAACTCAACTCAGTCAACTCAACTCAACTCAACTCAGTCAACTCAACTCAACTCAACTCAACTCAACTCACCTCACCTCACCTCAACTCAACTCAACTCAACTCAACTCAACTCAACTCAACTCAACTCAACTCAACTCAACTCACCTCAACTCAACTCAACTCAACTCAACTCAACTCAACTCAACTCAACTCAACTCAACTCAACTCAACTCAACTCAACTCAACTCAACTCAACTCAACTCAACTCAACTCAACTCACCTCACCTCAACCCAACCCAACCCAACCCACCCCACCTCACCCCACCCCACCCCAACCCAACCCAAAACAACCCAACCCAACTCAACTCAACTCAACTCAACGCAACGCAACGCAACGCAACGCAACGCAACGCAACGCAACGCAACTCACTCACTCAACTCAACTCAACTCAACTCAACTCAACTCAACTCAACTCAACTCAAATCAACTCAACTCAACTCAACTCAACTCAACTCAACTCAACCCAACGCAACGCAACTCACTCAACTCTACTCAACTCAACTCAACTCAACTCAACTCAGTCAACTCAACTCAGTCAACTTAACTCAACTCAACTCAACTCAACTCAACTCAACTCAGTCAACTCAACTCAACTCAACTCAACTCAACTCAACTCAACTCAACTCAACTCAACTCACCTCACCTCACCTCAACTCAACTCAGCTCAACTCAACTCAACTCAACTCAACTCAACTCAACTCAACTCAACTCAACTCAACTCAACTCAGTCAACTCAACTCAGTCAACTCAACTCAACTCAACTCAACTCAACTCAACTCAACTCAACTCAACGCAACTCACTCACTCACTCAACTCAACTCAACTCAACTCAACTCAACTCAACTCAACTCAACTCAACTCAACTCAACTCAACTCAACTCAACTCAACTCAACTCAGCTCAACTCAACTCAACTCAGTCAACTCAACTCAGTCAACTCAACTCAACTCAACTCAACTCAACTCAACTCAACTCAACTCAACTCAACTCAACTCAACTCAACTCACCTAAACCCAACCCAACCCAACCCAACCCACCCCACCCCACCCCAACCCAACCCAACCCAACCCAAACCAACTCAACTCAACTCAACTCAACTCAACTCAACGCAACGCAACGCAACGCAACGCAACGCAACGCAACTCACTCAACTCAACTCAACTCAACTCAACTCAACTCAACTCAACTCAACTCAACTCAACTCAACTCAACTCAACTCAACCCAACGCAACGCAACTCACTCAACTCTACTCAACTCAACTCAACTCAACTCAACTCAACTCATCTCAACTCAACTCAGTCAACTCAACTCAGTCAACTCAACTCAACTCAACTCAACTCAACTCAACTCAACTCAACTCAACTCAGTCAACTCAACTCAGTCAACTCAACTCAACTCAACTCAACTCAACTCAACTCAGCTCAACTCAACGCAACTCACTCACTCACTAAACTCAACTCAACTCAACTCAACTCAACTCAACTCAACTCAGTCAACTCAACTCAGTCAACTCAACTCAACTCAACTCAACTCAACTCAACTCAACTCAACGCAACTCACTCACTCACTCAACTCAACTCAACTCGACTCGACTCGACTCGACTCGACTCGACTCGACTCGACTCGACTCGACTCAACTCAACTCACCTCACCTCACCTCAACTCAACTCAACTCAACTCAACTCAACTCAACTCAACTCAACTCAACTCAACTCAACTCAACTCAGTCAACTCAACTCAGTCAACTCAACTCAGTCAACTCAACTCAGTCAACTCAACTCAACTCAACTCAACTCAACTCAACTCAACTCAACGCAACTCACTCACTCACTCAACTCAACTCAACTCAACTCAACTCAACTCAACTCAGTCAACTCAACTCAGTCAACTCAACTCAACTCAACTCAACTCAACTCAACTCAACTCAACGCAACTCACTCACTCACTCAACTCAACTCAACTCGACTCGACTCGACTCGACTCGATTCGACTCGACTCGACTCGACTCGACTCGACTCAACTCAACTCACCTCACCTCACCTCAACTCAACTCAACTCAACTCAACTCAACTCAACTCAACTCAAATCAACTCAACTCAACTCAACTCAACTCAACTCAACTCAACCCAACGCAACGCAACTCACTCAACTCTACTCAACTCAACTCAACTCAACTCAACTCAACTCAACTCAACTCAACTCAACTCAGTCAACTCAACTCAACTCAACTCAACTCAACTCAACTCAGCTCAGCTCAACTCAACTCAACTCAACTCAGTCAACTCAACTCAGTCAACTCAACTCAACTCAACTCAGTCAACTCAACTCAACTCAACTCAACTCAACTCAACTCAACTCACCTCACCTCACCTCAACTCAACTCAACTCAACTCAACTCAACTCAACTCAACTCAACTCAACTCAACTCAACTCAAATCAACTCAACTCAACTCACCTCAACTCAACTCAACTCAACTCAACTCAACTCAACTCAACTCAACTCAACTCAACTCAACTCAACTCAACTCAACTCAACTCAACTCAACTCAACTCAACTCAACTCAACTCACCTCACCTCAACCCAACCCAACCCAACCCACCCCACCCCACCCCACCCCACCCCAACCCAACCCAAAACAACCCAACCCAACTCAACTCAACTCAACTCAACGCAACGCAACGCAACGCAACGCAACGCAACGCAACGCAACTCACTCACTCAACTCAACTCAACTCAACTCAACTCAACTCAACTCAACTCAACTCAAATCAACTCAACTCAACTCAACTCAACTCAACTCAACTCAACTCAACTCAACCCAACGCAACGCAACTCACTCAACTCTACTCAACTCAACTCAACTCAACTCAACTCAACTCAGTCAACTCAACTCAGTCAACTTAACTCAACTCAACTCAACTCAACTCAACTCAACTCAGTCAACTCAACTCAACTCAACTCAACTCAACTCAACTCAACTCAACTCAACTCACCTCACCTCACCTCAACTCAACTCAGCTCAACTCAACTCAACTCAACTCAACTCAACTCAACTCAACTCAACTCAACTCAACTCAACTCAGTCAACTCAACTCAGTCAACTCAACTCAACTCAACTCAACTCAACTCAACTCAACTCAACTCAACGCAACTCACTCACTCACTCAACTCAACTCAACTCAACTCAACTCAACTCAACTCAACTCAACTCAACTCAACTCAACTCAACTCAACTCAACTCAACTCAACTCAACTCAACTCAACTCAACTCAGTCAACTCAACTCAGTCAACTCAACTCAACTCAACTCAACTCAACTCAACTCAACTCAACTCAACTCAACTCAACTCAACTCAACTCAACTCAACTCAACTCAACTCAACTCAACTCAACTCAACTCACCTAAACCCAACCCAACCCAACCCAACCCACCCCACCCCACCCCAACCCAACCCAACCCAACCCAAACCAACTCAACTCAACTCAACTCAACTCAACTCAACGCAACGCAACGCAACGCAACGCAACGCAACGCAACTCACTCAACTCAACTCAACTCAACTCAACTCAACTCAACTCAACTCAACTCAACTCACCTAAACCCAACCCAACCCAACCCAACCCACCCCACCCCACCCCAACCCAACCCAACCCAACCCAAACCAACTCAACTCAACTCAACTCAACTCAACTCAACTCAACTCAACGCAACGCAACGCAACGCAACGCAACGCAACGCAACTCACTCAACTCAACTCAACTCAACTCAACTCAACTCAACTCAACTCAACTCAACTCAACTCAACTCAACTCAACTCAACTCAACTCAACTCAACTCAACTCAACTCAACTCAACTCAACTCAACTCAACTCAACTCAACTCAACTCACCTCACCTCAACCCAACCCAACCCAACCCACCCCACCCCACCCCACCCCACCCCAACCCAACCCAAAACAACCCAACCCAACTCAACTCAACTCAACTCAACGCAACGCAACGCAACGCAACGCAACGCAACGCAACGCAACGCAACTCACTCACTCAACTCAACTCAACTCAACTCAACTCAACTCAACTCAACTCAACTCAAATCAACTCAACTCAACTCAACTCAACTCAACTCAACTCAACTCAACCCAACGCAACGCAACTCACTCAACTCTACTCAACTCAACTCAACTCAACTCAACTCAACTCAGTCAACTCAACTCAGTCAACTTAACTCAACTCAACTCAACTCAACTCAACTCAACTCAGTCAACTCAACTCAACTCAACTCAACTCAACTCAACTCAACTCAACTCAACTCACCTCACCTCACCTCAACTCAACTCAGCTCAACTCAACTCAACTCAACTCAATTCAACTCAACTCAACTCAACTCAACTCAACTCAACTCAGTCAACTCAACTCAGTCAACTCAACTCAACTCAACTCAACTCAACTCAACTCAACTCAACTCAACGCAACTCACTCACTCACTCAACTCAACTCAACTCAACTCAACTCAACTCAACTCAACTCAACTCAACTCAACTCAACTCAACTCAACTCAACTCAACTCAACTCAACTCAACTCAACTCAGCTCAACTCAACTCAACTCAGTCAACTCAACTCAGTCAACTCAACTCAACTCAACTCAACTCAACTCAACTCAACTCAACTCAACTCAACTCAACTCACCTAAACCCAACCCAACCCAACCCAACCCACCCCACCCCACCCCAACCCAACCCAACCCAACCCAAACCAACTCAACTCAACTCAACTCAACTCAACTCAACGCAACGCAACGCAACGCAACGCAACGCAACGCAACTCACTCAACTCAACTCAACTCAACTCAACTCAACTCAACTCAACTCAACTCAACTCAACTCAACTCAACTCAACCCAACGCAACGCAACTCACTCAACTCTACTCAACTCAACTCAACTCAACTCAACTCAACTCATCTCAACTCAACTCAGTCAACTCAACTCAGTCAACTCAACTCAACTCAACTCAACTCAACTCAACTCAACTCAACTCAACTCAGTCAACTCAACTCAGTCAACTCAACTCAACTCAACTCAACTCAACTCAACTCAACTCAGCTCAACTCAACGCAACTCACTCACTCACTCAACTCAACTCAACTCAACTCAACTCAACTCAACTCAACTCAACTCAGTCAACTCAACTCAGTCAACTCAACTCAACTCAACTCAACTCAACTCAACTCAACTCAACTCAACGCAACTCACTCACTCACTCAACTCAACTCAACTCGACTCGACTCGACTCGACTCGACTCGACTCGACTCGACTCGACTCGACTCGACTCAACTCAACTCACCTCACCTCACCTCAACTCAACTCAACTCAACTCAACTCAACTCAACTCAACTCAACTCAACTCAACTCAACTCAACTCAGTCAACTCAACTCAGTCAACTCAACTCAGTCAACTCAACTCAGTCAACTCAACTCAACTCAACTCAACTCAACTCAACTCAACTCAACGCAACTCACTCACTCACTCAACTCAACTCAACTCAACTCAACTCAACTCAACTCAGTCAACTCAACTCAGTCAACTCAACTCAACTCAACTCAACTCAACTCAACTCAACGCAACTCACTCACTCACTCAACTCAACTCAACTCGACTCGACTCGACTCGACTCGATTCGACTCGACTCGACTCGACTCGACTCAACTCAACTCACCTGACCTCACCTCAACTCAACTCAACTCAACTCAACTCAACTCAACTCAACTCAAATCAACTCAACTCAACTCAACTCAACTCAACTCAACTCAACTCAACTCAACCCAACGCAACGCAACTCACTCAACTCTACTCAACTCAACTCAACTCAACTCAACTCAACTCAACTCAACTCAACTCAGTCAACTCAACTCAACTCAACTCAACTCAACTCAACTCAGCTCAGCTCAACTCAACTCAACTCAACTCAGTCAACTCAACTCAGTCAACTCAACTCAACTCAACTCAGTCAACTCAACTCAACTCAACTCAACTCAACTCAACTCAACTCACCTCACCTCACCTCACCTCAACTCAACTCAACTCAACTCAACTCAACTCAACTCAACTCAACTCAACTCAACTCAACTCAACTCACCTCAACTCAACTCAACTCAACTCAACTCAACTCAACTCAACTCAACTCAACTCAACTCAACTCAACTCAACTCAACTCAACTCAACTCAACTCAACTCAACTCAACTCAACTCACCTCACCTCAACCCAACCCAACCCAACCCACCCCACCCCACCCCACTCCACCCCAACCCAACCCAAAACAACCCAACCCAACTCAACTCAACTCAACTCAACGCAACGCAACGCAACGCAACGCAACGCAACGCAACTCACTCACTCAACTCAACTCAACTCAACTCAACTCAACTCAACTCAACTCAACTCAAATCAGCTCAACTCAACTCAACTCAACTCAACTCAACTCAACTCAACCCAACGCAACGCAACTCACTCAACTCTACTCAACTCAACTCAACTCAACTCAACTCAGTCAACTCAACTCAGTCAACTTAACTCAACTCAACTCAACTCAACTCAACTCAACTCAGTCAACTCAACTCAACTCAACTCAACTCAACTCAACTCAACTCAACTCAACTCAACTCAACTCACCTCACCTCACCTCAACTCAACTCAGCTCAACTCAACTCAACTCAACTCAACTCAACTCAACTCAACTCAACTCAACTCAACTCAGTCAACTCAACTCAGTCAACTCAACTCAACTCAACTCAACTCAACTCAACTCAACGCAACTCACTCACTCACTCAACTCAACTCAACTCAACTCAACTCAACTCAACTCAACTCAACTCAACTCAACTCAACTCAACTCAACTCAACTCAACTCAACTCAACTCAACTCAGCTCAACTCAACTCAACTCAGTCAACTCAACTCAGTCAACTCAACTCAACTCAACTCAACTCAACTCAACTCAACTCAACTCAACTCAACTCAACTCAACTCAACTCAACTCAACTCAACTCAACTCAACTCAACTCAACTCAACTCAACTCACCTAAACCCAACCCAACCCAACCCAACCCACCCCACCCCACCCCAACCCAACCCAACCCAACCCAAACCAACTCAACTCAACTCAACTCAACGCAACGCAACGCAACGCAACGCAACGCAACGCAACTCACTCAACTCAACTCAACTCAACTCAACTCAACTCAACTCAACTCAACTCAACTCAACTCAACTCAACTCAACTATACCCAACGCAACGCAACTCACTCAACTCTACTCAACTCAACTCAACTCAACTCAACTCAACTCAACTCATCTCAACTCAACTCAGTCAACTCAACTCAACTCAACTCAACTCAACTCAACTCAACTCAACTCAGCTCAACTCAACGCAACTCACTCACTCACTCAACTCAACTCAACTCAACTCAACTCAACTCAACTCAACTCAGTCAACTCAACTCAGTCAACTCAACTCAACTCAACTCAACTCAACTCAACTCAACTCAACGCAACTCACTCACTCACTCAACTCAACTCAACTCGACTCTACTCGACTCGACTCGACTCGACTCGACTCGACTCGACTCAACTCAACTCACCTCACCTCACCTCAACTCAACTCAACTCAACTCAACTCAACTCAACTCAACTCAACTCAACTCAACTCAGTCAACTCAACTCAGTCAACTCAACTCAGCCAACTCAACTCAACTCAACTCAACTCAACTCAACTCAACGCAACGCAACGCAACGCAACGCAACTCACTCACTCAACTCAACTCAACTCAACTCAACTCAACTCAACTCAACCCAACGCAACGCAACTCACTCAACTCAACACAACTCAACTCAACTCAACTCAACTCAACTCAGTCAACTCAACTCAGTCAACTCAACTCAACTCAACTCAACTCAACTCAACTCAACTCAGTCAACTCAACTAAGTCAACTCAACTCAATTCAACTCAACTCAACTCAACTCAACTCAACTCAACTCAACTCAACTCAACTCAACTCAAATCAACTCAACTCAACTCAACTCAACTCAACTCAACTCAACTCAACCCAACGCAACGCAACTCACTCAACTCAACTCGACTCGACTCAACTCAACTCAACTCAACTCAACTCAACTCAGTCAACTCAACTCAGTCAACTCAACTCAACTCAACTCAACTCAACTCAGTCAACTCAACTCAGTCAACTCAACTCAACTCAACTCAACTCAACTCAACTCAACTCAACTCAACTCAACTCAACTCAACTCAACTCAAATCAACTCAACTCAACTCAACTCAACTCAACTCAACTCAACTCAACTCAACTCACCTCACCTCAACCCAACCCAACCCAACCCAACCCAACCCAACCCAACCCAACTCAACTCATCTCAACTCAACTCAACTCAACTCAACTCAACTCACCTCACCTCAACCCAACCCAACCCAACCCACCCCACCCCACCCCACCCCACCCCAACTCAACTCAACTCAACTCAACTCAACTCAACTCAACTCAACGCAACGCAACGCAACGCAACGCAACGCAATGCAACGCAACGCAACTCACTCACTCAACTCAACTCAACTCAACTCAACTCAACTCAACTCAAATCAACTCAACTCAACTCAACTCAACTCAACTCAACTCAACCCAACGCAACGCAACTCACTCAACTCAACTCAACTCAGTCAACTCAACTCAGTCAACTCAACTCAACTCAACTCAACTCAACTCAGTCAACTCAACTCAACTCAACTCAACTCAACTCAACTCAACTCAACTCACCTCACCTCACCTCACCTCAACTCAACTCAACTCAACTCAACTCAACTCAACTCAACTCAACTCAACTCAACTCAACTCAACTCAACTCAACTCAGTCAAATCAACTCAGTCAACTCAACTCAACTCAACTCAACTCAACTCAACTCAACTCAACTCAACTCAACGCAACTCACTCACTCACTCACTCAACTCAACTCAACTCAACTCAACTCAACTCAACTCAACTCAGTCAACTCAACTCAGTCAACTCAACTCAACTCAACTCAACTCAACTCCTCTCTACGCAACTCACTCACTCACTCAACTCAACTCGACTCGACTCGACTCGACTCGACTCGACTCGACTCGACTCGACTCGACTCGACTCAACTCAACTCACCTCACCTCACCTCAACTCAACTCAACTCAACTCAACTCAACTCAACTCAACTCAACTCAGCTCAACTCAAATCAGTCAACTCAACTCAGCCAACTCAACTCAACTCAACTCAACTCAACTCAACGCAACGCAACGCAACGCAACGCAACTCACTCACTCAACTCAACTCAACTCAACTCAACTCAACTCAACTCAACTCAACTCAACTCAACTCAACTCAACCCAACTCAACTCAACTCAACTCAACCCAGCGCAACGCAACTCACTCAACTCAACTCAACTCAACTCAACTCAACTCAACTCAACTCAACTCAACTCAACTCAGTCAACTCAACTCAGTCAACTCAACTCAACTCAACTCAACTCAACTCAACTCAACTCAGTCAACTCAACTAAGTCAACTCAACTCAACTCAACTCAACTCAACTCAACTCAACTCAACTCAACTCAACTCAACTCAAATCAACTCAACTCAACTCAACTCAACTCAACTCAACTCAACTCAACTCAACCCAACGCAACGCAACTCACTCAACTCAACTCAACTCAACTCGACTCAACTCAACTCAACTCAACTCAACTCAACTCAACTCAGTCAACTCAACTCAGTCAACTCAACTCAACTCAACTCAACTCAACTCAGTCAACTCAACTCAGTCAACTCAACTCAACTCAACTCAACTCAACTCAACTCAACTCAAATCAACTCAACTCAACTCAACTCAACTCAACTCAACTCAACTCACCTCACCTCAACCCAACCCAACCCAACCCAACCCAACCCAACCCAACCCACCTCAACTCAACTCAACTCAACTCAACTCAACTCAGTCAACTCAACTCAGTCAACTCAACTCAACTCAACTCAACTCAACGCAACGCAACGCAACTCACTCACTCACTCAACTCAACTCAACTCAACTCAACTCAACTCAAGTTGCCGTAAGTTGTCGTGTAAGTTGCCGTAAGTTGCCGTAAGTTGCCGTAAGTTGCTCTAAGTTGCCGTAAGTTGCCGTAAGTTGCCGTAAGTTCTCGTAAGTTTCCGTAAGTTGCCGTGTAAGTCCCGTAAGTTGCCGTAAGTTGCCGTAAGTTGCCGTGTAAGTTGCCGTAAGCTGCCGTAATTTGCCGTAAGTTGCTCTAAGTTGCCGTAGGTTGCCGTACGTTGCCGTAAGTTGCCGTAGGTTGCCGTTAGTTGCCGGAAGTTGCCGTAAGTTGCCGTAAGTCGCCGTAAGTTACCGTGTAAGTTGCCGTAAGTTGCCGTAAGTTGCCGTATGTTTCCGTTAGTTCCCGTGTAAGTTGCCGTGTAAGTTGCGGTAAGTTGCCGTATGTTGCCGTAAGTTGCCGTAAGTTGCCGTAAGTTACCGTGTATGTTGCCGTAAGTTGCCGTAAGTTGCCGTAAGTTTCCGTGTGAGTTGCCGTAAGTTGCCTTATTTTTCCGTAAGTTGCCGTAAGTTGCCGTAAGTTGTCGTAAGTTGCCGTGTATGTTGCCGTAAGTTGCCGCAAGTTGCCGTAAGTTGCCGTAAGTTGCCGTGTAAGTTGCCGTAAGTTGCCGTAAGTTGCCGTAAGTTACCGTGTATGTTGCCGTAAGTTGCCTTAAGTTGCCGTGTGAGTTGCCGTGTAAGTTGCCGTAAGTTGCCGTAAGTTGCCGTAAGTTGCCGTGTATGTTGCCGTAAGTTGCCGCAAGTTGCCGTAAGTTGCCGTAAGTTGCCGTGTAAGTTGCCGTAAGTTGCCGTAAGTTGCCGTCAGTTTCCGTAAGTTGCCGCAAGTTGCCGTAGGTTGCCGTAATTTGCCGTAAGTTGCCGTAAGTTGCCGTGTAAGTTGTCTAAAGTTGCCGTAAGTTACCGTAACTTGCCGTGTAAGCTGCCGTGTAAGTTGCCGTGTAAGTTGCCGTAAGTTACCGTAAGATGCCGTAATTGCCGTGTATGTTGCCGTAAGTTGCCGTAAGTTGCCGTAAATTTCCGTAAGTTGCCGTAAGTTGCCGTGTAAGATGCCGTAAGTTGCCGTAAGTTGTCGTAAGTTGTCGTACGTGGCCGTAAGTTGCCGTAAGTTGCCGTAAGTTGCCGTAAGTTGCCGTAAGTTGCCGTGTAAGTTGCCGTAAGTTGCCGTAAGTTGCCGTAAGTTGCCGTGTAAGTTGCCGATAGTTGCCGTAAGTTGCCGTAAGTTGCCGTGTAAGTTGCCGTAAGTTGCCGCAAGTTGCCGTAACTCAACTCAGCTCAACTCAACTCAACTCAGTCAACTCAACTCAGTCAACTCAACTCAACTCAACCCAACCCAACCCAACCCATCCCAACCCAACCCAACCCACCCCACCCCAACCCAACCCAAAACAACCCAACCCAACTCAACTCAACTCAACTCAACGCAACGCAACGCAACGCAACGCAACGCAACGCAACGCAACGCAACTCACTCACTCAACTCAACTCAACTTAACTCAACTCAACTCAACTCAACTCAACTCAAATCAACTCAACTCAACTCAACTCAACTCAACTCAACTCAACTCAACCCAACGCAACGCAACTCACTCAACTCTACTCAACTCAACTCAACTCAACTCAACTCAACTCAGTCAACTCAACTCAGTCAACTTAACTCAACTCAACTCAACTCAACTCAACTCAACTCAACTCAACTCAACTCAACTCACCTCACCTCACCTCAACTCAACTCAGCTCAACTCAACTCAACTCAACTCAACTCAACTCAACTCAACTCAACTCAACTCAACTCAACTCAGTCAACTCAACTCAGTCAACTCAACTCAACTCAACTCAACTCAACTCAACGCAACCCACTCACTCACTCACTCAACTCAACTCAACTCAACTCAACTCAACTCAACTCAACTCAACTCAACTCAACTCAACTCAACTCAACTCAACTCAACTCAACTCAACTCAGCTCAACTCAACTCAACTCAGTCAACTCAACTCAGTCAACTCAACTCAACTCAACTCAACTCAACTCAACTCAACTCAACTCAACTCAACTCAACTCAACTCAACTCAACTCAACTCAACTCAACTCAACTCAACTCAACTCAACTCAACTCACCTAAACCCAACCCAACCCAACCCAACCCACCCCACCCCACCCCAACCCAACCCAACCCAACCCAAACCAACTCAACTCAACTCAACTCAACTCAACTCAACGCATCGCAACGCAACGCAACGCAACGCAACTCACTCAACTCAACTCAACTCAACTCAACTCAACTCAACTCAACTCAACTCAACTCAACTCAACTCAACTCAACCCAACGCAACGCAACTCACTCAACTCTACTCAACTCAACTCAACTCAACTCAACTCAACTCATCTCAACTCAACTCAGTCAACTCAACTCAGTCAACTCAACTCAACTCAACTCAACTCAACTCAACTCAACTCAACTCAACTCAGTCAACTCAACTCAGTCAACTCAACTCAACTCAACTCAACTCAACTCAACTCAACTCAACTCAGCTCAACTCAACGCAACTCACTCACTCACTCAACTCAACTCAACTCAACTCAACTCAACTCAACTCAACTCAACTCAGTCAACTCAACTCAGTCAACTCAACTCAACTCAACTCAACTCAACTCAACTCAACTCAACGCAACTCACTCACTCACTCAACTCAACTCAACTCGACTCGACTCGACTCGACTCGACTCGACTCGACTCGACTCGACTCGACTCAACTCAACTCACCTCACCTCACCTCAACTCAACTCAACTCAACTCAACTCAACTCAACTCAACTCAACTCAACTCAGTCAACTCAACTCAGTCAACTCAACTCAGTCAACTCAACTCAGTCAACTCAACTCAACTCAACTCAACTCAACTCAACTCAACTCAACTCAACGCAACTCACTCACTCACTCAACTCAACTCAACTCAACTCAACTCAACTCAACTCAGTCAACTCAACTCAGTCAACTCAACTCAACTCAACTCAACTCAACTCAACTCAACTCAACGCAACTCACTCACTCACTCAACTCAACTCAACCCGACTCGACTCGACTCGACTCGATTCGACTCGACTCGACTCGACTCGACTCGACTCGACTCAACTCAACTCACCTCACCTCACCTCAACTCAACTCAACTCAACTCAACTCAACTCAACTCAACTCAAATCAACTCAACTCAACTCAACTCAACTCAACTCAACTCAACCCAACGCAACGCAACTCACTCAACTCTACTCAACTCAACTCAACTCAACTCAACTCAACTCAACTCAACTCAACTCAGTCAACTCAACTCAACTCAACTCAACTCAACTCAACTCAGCTCAGCTCAACTCAACTCAACTCAACTCAGTCAACTCAACTCAGTCAACTCAACTCAACTCAACTCAGTCAACTCAACTCAACTCAACTCAACTCAACTCAACTCAACTCACCTCACCTCACCTCAACTCAACTCAACTCAACTCAACTCAACTCAACTCAACTCAACTCAACTCAACTCAACTCAACTCAACTCACCTCAACTCAACTCAACTCAACTCAACTCAACTCAACTCAACTCAACTCAACTCAACTCAACTCAACTCAACTCAACTCAACTCAACTCAACTCAACTCAACTCAACTCACCTCACCTCAACCCAACCCAACCCAACCCACCCCACCCCACCCCACCCCAACCCAACCCAAAACAACCCAACCCAACTCAACTCAACTCAACTCAACGCAACGCAACGCAACGCAACGCAACGCAACGCAACGCAACTCACTCACTCAACTCAACTCAACTCAACTCAACTCAACTCAACTCAACTCAAATCAACTCAACTCAACTCAACTCAACTCAACTCAACTCAACTCAACTCAACCCAACGCAACGCAACTCACTCAACTCTACTCAACTCAACTCAACTCAACTCAACTCAACTCAGTCAACTCAACTCAGTCAACTTAACTCAACTCAACTCAACTCAACTCAACTCAACTCAGTCAACTCAACTCAACTCAACTCAACTCAACTCAACTCAACTCACCTCACCTCACCTCAACTCAACTCAACTCAACTCAACTCAACTCAACTCACCTCAACTCAACTCAACTCAACTCAACTCAACTCAACTCAACTCAACTCAACTCAACTCAACTCAACTCAACTCAACTCAACTCAACTCAACTCAACTCAACTCACCTCACCTCAACCCAACCCAACCCAACCCACCCCACCCCACCCCACTCCACCCCAACCCAACCCAAAACAACCCAACCCAACTCAACTCAACTCAACTCAACGCAACGCAACGCAACGCAACGCAACGCAACGCAACTCACTCACTCAACTCAACTCAACTCAACTCAACTCAACTCAACTCAACTCAACTCAAATCAGCTCAACTCAACTCAACTCAACTCAACTCAACTCAACCCAACGCAACGCAACTCACTCAACTCTACTCAACTCAACTCAACTCAACTCAACTCAACTCAGTCAACTCAACTCAGTCAACTTAACTCAACTCAACTCAACTCAACTCAACTCAACTCAGTCAACTCAACTCAACTCAACTCAACTCAACTCAACTCAACTCAACTCAACTCAACTCACCTCACCTCACCTCAACTCAACTCAGCTCAACTCAACTCAACTCAACTCAACTCAACTCAACTCAACTCAACTCAACTCAACTCAGTCAACTCAACTCAGTCAACTCAACTCAACTCAACTCAACTCAACTCAACTCAACGCAACTCACTCACTCACTCAACTCAACTCAACTCAACTCAACTCAACTCAACTCAACTCAACTCAACTCAACTCAACTCAACTCAACTCAACTCAACTCAACTCAGCTCAACTCAACTCAACTCAGTCAACTCAACTCAGTCAACTCAACTCAACTCAACTCAACTCAACTCAACTCAACTCAACTCAACTCAACTCAACTCAACTCAACTCAACTCAACTCAACTCAACTCACCTAAACCCAACCCAACCCAACCCAACCCACCCCACCCCACCCCAACCCAACCCAACCCAACCCAAACCAACTCAACTCAACTCAACTCAACGCAACGCAACGTAACGCAACGCAACGCAACGCAACTCACTCAACTCAACTCAACTCAACTCAACTCAACTCAACTCAACTCAACTCAACTCAACTCAACTCAACTCAACTATACCCAACGCAACGCAACTCACTCAACTCTACTCAACTCAACTCAACTCAACTCAACTCAACTCATCTCAACTCAACTCAGTCAACTCAACTCAACTCAACTCAACTCAACTCAACTCAACTCAACTCAGCTCAACTCAACGCAACTCACTCACTCACTCAACTCAACTCAACTCAACTCAACTCAACTCAACTCAACTCAGTCAACTCAACTCAGTCAACTCAACTCAACTCAACTCAACTCAACTCAACTCAACTCAACGCAACTCACTCACTCACTCAACTCAACTCAACTCGACTCTACTCGACTCGACTCGACTCGACTCGACTCGACTCGACTCGACTCAACTCAACTCACCTCACCTCACCTCAACTCAACTCAACTCAACTCAACGCAACGCAACGCAACGCAACGCAACGCAATGCAACGCAACGCAACTCACTCACTCAACTCAACTCAACTCAACTCAACTCAACTCAACTCAAATCAACTCAACTCAACTCAACTCAACTCAACTCAACTCAACCCAACGCAACGCAACTCACTCAACTCAACTCAACTCAGTCAACTCAACTCAGTCAACTCAACTCAACTCAACTCAACTCAACTCAGTCAACTCAACTCAACTCAACTCAACTCAACTCAACTCAACTCAACTCACCTCACCTCACCTCACCTCAACTCAACTCAACTCAACTCAACTCAACTCAACTCAACTCAACTCAACTCAACTCAACTCAACTCAACTCAGTCAAATCAACTCAGTCAACTCAACTCAACTCAACTCAACTCAACTCAACTCAACTCAACTCAACGCAACTCACTCACTCACTCACTCAACTCAACTCAACTCAACTCAACTCAACTCAACTCAACTCAGTCAACTCAACTCAGTCAACTCAACTCAACTCAACTCAACTCAACTCCTCTCTACGCAACTCACTCACTCACTCAACTCAACTCGACTCGACTCGACTCGACTCGACTCGACTCGACTCGACTCGACTCGACTCAACTCAACTCACCTCACCTCACCTCAACTCAACTCAACTCAACTCAACTCAACTCAACTCAACTCAACTCAGCTCAACTCAAATCAGTCAACTCAACTCAGCCAACTCAACTCAACTCAACTCAACTCAACTCAACGCAACGCAACGCAACGCAACGCAACTCACTCACTCAACTCAACTCAACTCAACTCAACTCAACTCAACTCAACTCAACTCAACTCAACTCAACTCAACCCAACTCAACTCAACTCAACTCAACCCAGCGCAACGCAACTCACTCAACTCAACTCAACTCAACTCAACTCAACTCAACTCAACTCAACTCAACTCAACTCAGTCAACTCAACTCAGTCAACTCAACTCAACTCAACTCAACTCAACTCAACTCAACTCAGTCAACTCAACTAAGTCAACTCAACTCAACTCAACTCAACTCAACTCAACTCAACTCAACTCAACTCAACTCAACTCAAATCAACTCAACTCAACTCAACTCAACTCAACTCAGCTCAACTCAACTCAACCCAACGCAACGCAACTCACTCAACTCAACTCAACTCAACTCGACTCAACTCAACTCAACTCAACTCAACTCAACTCAACTCAGTCAACTCAACTCAGTCAACTCAACTCAACTCAACTCAACTCAACTCAGTCAACTCAACTCAGTCAACTCAACTCAACTCAACTCAACTCAACTCAACTCAACTCAAATCAACTCAACTCAACTCAACTCAACTCAACTCAACTCAACTCACCTCACCTCAACCCAACCCAACCCAACCCAACCCAACCCAACCCAACCCACCTCAACTCAACTCAACTCAACTCAACTCAGTCAACTCAACTCAGTCAACTCAACTCAACTCAACTCAACTCAACGCAACGCAACGCAACTCACTCACTCACTCAACTCAACTCAACTCAACTCAACTCAACTCAAGTTGCCGTAAGTTGTCGTGTAAGTTGCCGTAAGTTGCCGTAAGTTGCCGTAAGTTGCTCTAAGTTGCCGTAAGTTGCCGTAAGTTGCCGTAAGTTCTCGTAAGTTTCCGTAAGTTGCCGTGTAAGTCCCGTAAGTTGCCGTAAGTTGCCGTAAGTTGCCGTGTAAGTTGCCGTAAGCTGCCGTAATTTGCCGTAAGTTGCTCTAAGTTGCCGTAGGTTGCCGTACGTTGCCGTAAGTTGCCGTAGGTTGCCGTTAGTTGCCGGAAGTTGCCGTAAGTTGCCGTAAGTCGCCGTAAGTTACCGTGTAAGTTGCCGTAAGTTGCCGTAAGTTGCCGTATGTTTCCGTTAGTTCCCGTGTAAGTTGCCGTGTAAGTTGCGGTAAGTTGCCGTATGTTGCCGTAAGTTGCCGTAAGTTGCCGTAAGTTACCGTGTATGTTGCCGTAAGTTGCCGTAAGTTGCCGTAAGTTTCCGTGTGAGTTGCCGTAAGTTGCCTTATTTTTCCGTAAGTTGCCGTAAGTTGCCGTAAGTTGTCGTAAGTTGCCGTGTATGTTGCCGTAAGTTGCCGCAAGTTGCCGTAAGTTGCCGTAAGTTGCCGTGTAAGTTGCCGTAAGTTGCCGTAAGTTGCCGTAAGTTACCGTGTATGTTGCCGTAAGTTGCCTTAAGTTGCCGTGTGAGTTGCCGTGTAAGTTGCCGTAAGTTGCCGTAAGTTGCCGTAAGTTGCCGTGTATGTTGCCGTAAGTTGCCGCAAGTTGCCGTAAGTTGCCGTAAGTTGCCGTGTAAGTTGCCGTAAGTTGCCGTAAGTTGCCGTCAGTTTCCGTAAGTTGCCGCAAGTTGCCGTAGGTTGCCGTAATTTGCCGTAAGTTGCCGTAAGTTGCCGTGTAAGTTGTCTAAAGTTGCCGTAAGTTACCGTAACTTGCCGTGTAAGCTGCCGTGTAAGTTGCCGTGTAAGTTGCCGTAAGTTACCGTAAGATGCCGTAATTGCCGTGTATGTTGCCGTAAGTTGCCGTAAGTTGCCGTAAATTTCCGTAAGTTGCCGTAAGTTGCCGTGTAAGATGCCGTAAGTTGCCGTAAGTTGTCGTAAGTTGTCGTACGTGGCCGTAAGTTGCCGTAAGTTGCCGTAAGTTGCCGTAAGTTGCCGTAAGTTGCCGTGTAAGTTGCCGTAAGTTGCCGTAAGTTGCCGTAAGTTGCCGTGTAAGTTGCCGATAGTTGCCGTAAGTTGCCGTAAGTTGCCGTGTAAGTTGCCGTAAGTTGCCGCAAGTTGCCGTAACTCAACTCAGCTCAACTCAACTCAACTCAGTCAACTCAACTCAGTCAACTCAACTCAACTCAACCCAACCCAACCCAACCCATCCCAACCCAACCCAACCCACCCCACCCCAACCCAACCCAAAACAACCCAACCCAACTCAACTCAACTCAACTCAACGCAACGCAACGCAACGCAACGCAACGCAACGCAACGCAACGCAACGCAACTCACTCACTCAACTCAACTCAACTTAACTCAACTCAACTCAACTCAACTCAACTCAAATCAACTCAACTCAACTCAACTCAACTCAACTCAACTCAACTCAACCCAACGCAACGCAACTCACTCAACTCTACTCAACTCAACTCAACTCAACTCAACTCAACTCAACTCAGTCAACTCAACTCAGTCAACTTAACTCAACTCAACTCAACTCAACTCAACTCAACTCAACTCAACTCAACTCAACTCACCTCACCTCACCTCAACTCAACTCAGCTCAACTCAACTCAACTCAACTCAACTCAACTCAACTCAACTCAACTCAACTCAACTCAACTCAGTCAACTCAACTCAGTCAACTCAACTCAACTCAACTCAACTCAACTCAACGCAACCCACTCACTCACTCACTCAACTCAACTCAACTCAACTCAACTCAACTCAACTCAACTCAACTCAACTCAACTCAACTCAACTCAACTCAACTCAACTCAACTCAACTCAGCTCAACTCAACTCAACTCAGTCAACTCAACTCAGTCAACTCAACTCAACTCAACTCAACTCAACTCAACTCAACTCAACTCAACTCAACTCAACTCAACTCAACTCAACTCACCTAAACCCAACCCAACCCAACCCAACCCACCCCACCCCACCCCAACCCAACCCAACCCAACCCAAACCAACTCAACTCAACTCAACTCAACTCAACTCAACGCATCGCAACGCAACGCAACGCAACGCAACTCACTCAACTCAACTCAACTCAACTCAACTCAACTCAACTCAACTCAACTCAACTCAACTCAACTCAACTCAACCCAACGCAACGCAACTCACTCAACTCTACTCAACTCAACTCAACTCAACTCAACTCAACTCAACTCATCTCAACTCAACTCAGTCAACTCAACTCAGTCAACTCAACTCAACTCAACTCAACTCAACTCAACTCAACTCAACTCAGTCAACTCAACTCAGTCAACTCAACTCAACTCAACTCAACTCAACTCAACTCAACTCAACTCAGCTCAACTCAACGCAACTCACTCACTCACTCAACTCAACTCAACTCAACTCAACTCAACTCAACTCAACTCAACTCAGTCAACTCAACTCAGTCAACTCAACTCAACTCAACTCAACTCAACTCAACTCAACTCAACGCAACTCACTCACTCACTCAACTCAACTCAACTCGACTCGACTCGACTCGACTCGACTCGACTCGACTCGACTCGACTCGACTCAACTCAACTCACCTCACCTCACCTCAACTCAACTCAACTCAACTCAACTCAACTCAACTCAACTCAACTCAACTCAGTCAACTCAACTCAGTCAACTCAACTCAGTCAACTCAACTCAGTCAACTCAACTCAACTCAACTCAACTCAACTCAACTCAACTCAACTCAACGCAACTCACTCACTCACTCAACTCAACTCAACTCAACTCAACTCAACTCAACTCAGTCAACTCAACTCAGTCAACTCAACTCAACTCAACTCAACTCAACTCAACTCAACTCAACGCAACTCACTCACTCACTCAACTCAACTCAACCCGACTCGACTCGACTCGACTCGATTCGACTCGACTCGACTCGACTCGACTCGACTCGACTCAACTCAACTCACCTCACCTCACCTCAACTCAACTCAACTCAACTCAACTCAACTCAACTCAACTCAAATCAACTCAACTCAACTCAACTCAACTCAACTCAACTCAACCCAACGCAACGCAACTCACTCAACTCTACTCAACTCAACTCAACTCAACTCAACTCAACTCAACTCAACTCAACTCAGTCAACTCAACTCAACTCAACTCAACTCAACTCAACTCAGCTCAGCTCAACTCAACTCAACTCAACTCAGTCAACTCAACTCAGTCAACTCAACTCAACTCAACTCAGTCAACTCAACTCAACTCAACTCAACTCAACTCAACTCAACTCACCTCACCTCACCTCAACTCAACTCAACTCAACTCAACTCAACTCAACTCAACTCAACTCAACTCAACTCAACTCAACTCAACTCACCTCAACTCAACTCAACTCAACTCAACTCAACTCAACTCAACTCAACTCAACTCAACTCAACTCAACTCAACTCAACTCAACTCAACTCAACTCACCTCACCTCAACCCAACCCAACCCAACCCACCCCACCCCACCCCACCCCAACCCAACCCAACCCAAAACAACCCAACCCAACTCAACTCAACTCAACTCAACGCAACGCAACGCAACGCAACGCAACGCAACGCAACTCACTCACTCAACTCAACTCAACTCAACTCAACTCAACTCAACTCAACTCAAATCAACTCAACTCAACTCAACTCAACTCAACTCAACTCAACTCAACTCAACCCAACGCAACGCAACTCACTCAACTCTACTCAACTCAACTCAACTCAACTCAACTCAACTCAGTCAACTCAACTCAGTCAACTTAACTCAACTCAACTCAACTCAACTCAACTCAACTCAGTCAACTCAACTCAACTCAACTCAACTCAACTCAACTCAACTCACCTCACCTCACCTCAACTCAACTCAACTCAACTCAACTCAACTCAACTCACCTCAACTCAACTCAACTCAACTCAACTCAACTCAACTCAACTCAACTCAACTCAACTCAACTCAACTCAACTCAACTCAACTCAACTCAACTCAACTCAACTCACCTCACCTCAACCCAACCCAACCCAACCCACCCCACCCCACCCCACTCCACCCCAACCCAACCCAAAACAACCCAACCCAACTCAACTCAACTCAACTCAACGCAACGCAACGCAACGCAACGCAACGCAACGCAACTCACTCACTCAACTCAACTCAACTCAACTCAACTCAACTCAACTCAACTCAAATCAGCTCAACTCAACTCAACTCAACTCAACTCAACTCAACCCAACGCAACGCAACTCACTCAACTCTACTCAACTCAACTCAACTCAACTCAACTCAACTCAGTCAACTCAACTCAGTCAACTTAACTCAACTCAACTCAACTCAACTCAACTCAACTCAGTCAACTCAACTCAACTCAACTCAACTCAACTCAACTCAACTCAACTCAACTCACCTCACCTCACCTCAACTCAACTCAGCTCAACTCAACTCAACTCAACTCAACTCAACTCAACTCAACTCAACTCAACTCAACTCAGTCAACTCAACTCAGTCAACTCAACTCAACTCAACTCAACTCAACTCAACTCAACGCAACTCACTCACTCACTCAACTCAACTCAACTCAACTCAACTCAACTCAACTCAACTCAACTCAACTCAACTCAACTCAACTCAACTCAACTCAACTCAACTCAGCTCAACTCAACTCAACTCAGTCAACTCAACTCAGTCAACTCAACTCAACTCAACTCAACTCAACTCAACTCAACTCAACTCAACTCAACTCAACTCAACTCAACTCAACTCAACTCAACTCAACTCAACTCACCTAAACCCAACCCAACCCAACCCAACCCACCCCACCCCACCCCAACCCAACCCAACCCAACCCAAACCAACTCAACTCAACTCAACTCAACGCAACGCAACGTAACGCAACGCAACGCAACGCAACTCACTCAACTCAACTCAACTCAACTCAACTCAACTCAACTCAACTCAACTCAACTCAACTCAACTCAACTCAACTATACCCAACGCAACGCAACTCACTCAACTCTACTCAACTCAACTCAACTCAACTCAACTCAACTCAACTCATCTCAACTCAACTCAGTCAACTCAACTCAACTCAACTCAACTCAACTCAACTCAACTCAACTCAGCTCAACTCAACGCAACTCACTCACTCACTCAACTCAACTCAACTCAACTCAACTCAACTCAACTCAACTCAGTCAACTCAACTCAGTCAACTCAACTCAACTCAACTCAACTCAACTCAACTCAACTCAACGCAACTCACTCACTCACTCAACTCAACTCAACTCGACTCTACTCGACTCGACTCGACTCGACTCGACTCGACTCGACTCGACTCAACTCAACTCACCTCACCTCACCTCAACTCAACTCAACTCAACTCAACTCAACTCAACTCAACTCAACTCAACTCAGTCAACTCAACTCAGTCAACTCAACTCAGCCAACTCAACTCAACTCAACTCAACTCAGTCAACTCAACTCAGTCAACTCAACTCAACTCAACTCAACTCAACTCAACTCAACTCAACTCAACTCAACTCAACTCAACTCAACTCAACTCAACTCAACTCAACTCAACTCACCTAAACCCAACCCAACCCAACCCACCCCACCCCACCCCAACCCAACCCAACCCAACCCAAACCAACTCAACTCAACTCAACTCAACGCAACGCAACGTAACGCAACGCAACGCAACGCAACTCACTCAACTCAACTCAACTCAACTCAACTCAACTCAACTCAACTCAACTCAACTCAACTCAACTCAACTCAACTATACCCAACGCAACGCAACTCACTCAACTCTACTCAACTCAACTCAACTCAACTCAACTCAACTCAACTCATCTCAACTCAACTCAGTCAACTCAACTCAACTCAACTCAACTCAACTCAACTCAACTCAGCTCAACTCAACGCAACTCACTCACTCACTCAACTCAACTCAACTCAACTCAACTCAACTCAACTCAGTCAACTCAACTCAGTCAACTCAACTCAACTCAACTCAACTCAACTCAACTCAACTCAACGCAACTCACTCACTCACTCAACTCAACTCAACTCGACTCTACTCGACTCGACTCGACTCGACTCGACTCGACTCAACTCAACTCACCTCACCTCACCTCAACTCAACTCAACTCAACTCAACTCAACTCAACTCAACTCAACTCAACTCAACTCAGTCAACTCAACTCAGTCAACTCAACTCAGCCAACTCAACTCAACTCAACTCAACTCAACTCAACTCAACGCAACGCAACGCAACGCAACGCAACTCACTCACTCAACTCAACTCAACTCAACTCAACTCAACTCAACTCAACTCAACCCAACGCAACGCAACTCACTCAACTCAACACAACTCAACTCAACTCAACTCAACTCAGTCAACTCAACTCAGTCAACTCAACTCAACTCAACTCAACTCAACTCAACTCAACTCAGTCAACTCAACTCAACTCAACTCAACTCAACTCAACTCAAATCAACTCAACTCAACTCAACTCAACTCAACTCAACTCAACTCAACCCAACGCAACGCAACTCACTCAACTCAACTCGACTCGACTCAACTCAACTCAACTCAACTCAACTCAACTCAGTCAACTCAACTCAGTCAACTCAACTCAACTCAACTCAACTCAACTCAACTCAGTCAACTCAACTCAGTCAACTCAACTCAACTCAACTCAACTCAACTCAACTCAACTCAACTCAACTCAACTCAACTCAACTCAAATCAACTCAACTCAACTCAACTCAACTCAACTCAACTCAACTCAACTCAACTCACCTCACCTCAACCCAACCCAACCCAACCCAACCCAACCCAACCCAACCCAACTCAACTCATCTCAACTCAACTCAACTCAACTCAACTCAACTCACCTCACCTCAACCCAACCCAACCCAACCCACCCCACCCCACCCCACCCCACCCCAACTCAACTCAACTCAACTCAACTCAACTCAACTCAACTCAACGCAACGCAACGCAACGCAACGCAACGCAATGCAACGCAACGCAACTCACTCACTCAACTCAACTCAACTCAACTCAACTCAACTCAACTCAAATCAACTCAACTCAACTCAACTCAACTCAACTCAACTCAACCCAACGCAACGCAACTCACTCAACTCAACTCAACTCAGTCAACTCAACTCAGCCCAACTCAACTCAACTCAACTCAACTCAACTCAGTCAACTCAACTCAACTCAACTCAACTCAACTCAACTCAACTCAACTCACCTCACCTCACCTCACCTCAACTCAACTCAACTCAACTCAACTCAACTCAACTCAACTCAACTCAACTCAACTCAACTCAACTCAACTCAACTCAGTCAAATCAACTCAGTCAACTCAACTCAACTCAACTCAACTCAACTCAACTCAACTCAACTCAACTCAACGCAACTCACTCACTCACTCACTCAACTCAACTCAACTCAACTCAACTCAACTCAACTCAACTCAGTCAACTCAACTCAGTCAACTCAACTCAACTCAACTCAACTCAACTCCTCTCTACGCAACTCACTCACTCACTCAACTCAACTCGACTCGACTCGACTCGACTCGACTCGACTCGACTCGACTCGACTCGACTCGACTCAACTCAACTCACCTCACCTCACCTCAACTCAACTCAACTCAACTCAACTCAACTCAACTCAACTCAACTCAGCTCAACTCAAATCAGTCAACTCAACTCAGCCAACTCAACTCAACTCAACTCAACTCAACTCAACGCAACGCAACGCAACGCAACGCAACTCACTCACTCAACTCAACTCAACTCAACTCAACTCAACTCAACTCAACTCAACTCAACTCAACTCAACTCAACCCAACTCAACTCAACTCAACTCAACCCAGCGCAACGCAACTCACTCAACTCAACTCAACTCAACTCAACTCAACTCAACTCAACTCAACTCAACTCAGTCAACTCAACTCAGTCAACTCAACTCAACTCAACTCAACTCAACTCAACTCAACTCAGTCAACTCAACTAAGTCAACTCAACTCAACTCAACTCAACTCAACTCAACTCAACTCAACTCAACTCAACTCAACTCAACTCAAATCAACTCAACTCAACTCAACTCAACTCAACTCAACTCAACTCAACTCAACCCAACGCAACGCAACTCACTCAACTCAACTCAACTCAACTCGACTCAACTCAACTCAACTCAACTCAACTCAACTCAACTCAGTCAACTCAACTCAGTCAACTCAACTCAACTCAACTCAACTCAACTCAGTCAACTCAACTCAGTCAACTCAACTCAACTCAACTCAACTCAACTCAACTCAACTCAAATCAACTCAACTCAACTCAACTCAACTCAACTCAACTCAACTCACCTCACCTCAACCCAACCCAACCCAACCCAACCCAACCCAACCCAACCCACCTCAACTCAACTCAACTCAACTCAACTCAACTCAGTCAACTCAACTCAGTCAACTCAACTCAACTCAACTCAACTCAACGCAACGCAACGCAACTCACTCACTCACTCAACTCAACTCAACTCAACTCAACTCAACTCAAGTTGCCGTAAGTTGTCGTGTAAGTTGCCGTAAGTTGCCGTAAGTTGCCGTAAGTTGCTCTAAGTTGCCGTAAGTTGCCGTAAGTTGCCGTAAGTTCTCGTAAGTTTCCGTAAGTTGCCGTGTAAGTCCCGTAAGTTGCCGTAAGTTGCCGTAAGTTGCCGTGTAAGTTGCCGTAAGCTGCCGTAATTTGCCGTAAGTTGCTCTAAGTTGCCGTAGGTTGCCGTACGTTGCCGTAAGTTGCCGTAGGTTGCCGTTAGTTGCCGGAAGTTGCCGTAAGTTGCCGTAAGTCGCCGTAAGTTACCGTGTAAGTTGCCGTAAGTTGCCGTATGTTTCCGTTAGTTCCCGTGTAAGTTGCCGTGTAAGTTGCGGTAAGTTGCCGTATGTTGCCGTAAGTTGCCGTAAGTTGCCGTAAGTTACCGTGTATGTTGCCGTAAGTTGCCGTAAGTTGCCGTAAGTTTCCGTGTGAGTTGCCGTAAGTTGCCTTATTTTTCCGTAAGTTGCCGTAAGTTGCCGTAAGTTGTCGTAAGTTGCCGTGTATGTTGCCGTAAGTTGCCGCAAGTTGCCGTAAGTTGCCGTAAGTTGCCGTGTAAGTTGCCGTAAGTTGCCGTAAGTTGCCGTAAGTTACCGTGTATGTTGCCGTAAGTTGCCTTAAGTTGCCGTGTGAGTTGCCGTGTAAGTTGCCGTAAGTTGCCGTAAGTTGCCGTAAGTTGCCGTGTATGTTGCCGTAAGTTGCCGCAAGTTGCCGTAAGTTGCCGTAAGTTGCCGTGTAAGTTGCCGTAAGTTGCCGTAAGTTGCCGTCAGTTTCCGTAAGTTGCCGCAAGTTGCCGTAGGTTGCCGTAATTTGCCGTAAGTTGCCGTAAGTTGCCGTGTAAGTTGTCTAAAGTTGCCGTAAGTTACCGTAACTTGCCGTGTAAGCTGCCGTGTAAGTTGCCGTGTAAGTTGCCGTAAGTTACCGTAAGATGCCGTAATTGCCGTGTATGTTGCCGTAAGTTGCCGTAAGTTGCCGTAAATTTCCGTAAGTTGCCGTAAGTTGCCGTGTAAGATGCCGTAAGTTGCCGTAAGTTGTCGTAAGTTGTCGTACGTGGCCGTAAGTTGCCGTAAGTTGCCGTAAGTTGCCGTAAGTTGCCGTAAGTTGCCGTGTAAGTTGCCGTAAGTTGCCGTAAGTTGCCGTAAGTTGCCGTGTAAGTTGCCGATAGTTGCCGTAAGTTGCCGTAAGTTGCCGTGTAAGTTGCCGTAAGTTGCCGCAAGTTGCCGTAACTCAACTCAGCTCAACTCAACTCAACTCAGTCAACTCAACTCAGTCAACTCAACTCAACTCAACCCAACCCAACCCAACCCATCCCAACCCAACCCAACCCACCCCACCCCAACCCAACCCAAAACAACCCAACCCAACTCAACTCAACTCAACTCAACGCAACGCAACGCAACGCAACGCAACGCAACGCAACGCAACGCAACGCAACGCAACTCACTCACTCAACTCAACTCAACTTAACTCAACTCAACTCAACTCAACTCAACTCAAATCAACTCAACTCAACTCAACTCAACTCAACTCAACTCAACTCAACTCAACCCAACGCAACGCAACTCACTCAACTCTACTCAACTCAACTCAACTCAACTCAACTCAACTCAGTCAACTCAACTCAGTCAACTTAACTCAACTCAACTCAACTCAACTCAACTCAACTCAACTCAACTCAACTCACCTCACCTCACCTCAACTCAACTCAGCTCAACTCAACTCAACTCAACTCAACTCAACTCAACTCAACTCAACTCAACTCAACTCAGTCAACTCAACTCAGTCAACTCAACTCAACTCAACTCAACTCAACTCAACTCAACGCAACCCACTCACTCACTCAACTCAACTCAACTCAACTCAACTCAACTCAACTCAACTCAACTCAACTCAACTCAACTCAACTCAACTCAACTCAACTCAACTCAACTCAACTCAGCTCAACTCAACTCAACTCAGTCAACTCAACTCAGTCAACTCAACTCAACTCAACTCAACTCAACTCAACTCAACTCAACTCAACTCAACTCAACTCAACTCAACTCACCTAAACCCAACCCAACCCAACCCAACCCACCCCACCCCACCCCAACCCAACCCAACCCAACCCAAACCAACTCAACTCAACTCAACTCAACTCAACTCAACGCATCGCAACGCAACGCAACGCAACGCAACTCACTCAACTCAACTCAACTCAACTCAACTCAACTCAACTCAACTCAACTCAACTCAACTCAACTCAACTCAACTCAACTCAACCCAACGCAACGCAACTCACTCAACTCTACTCAACTCAACTCAACTCAACTCAACTCAACTCAACTCATCTCAACTCAACTCAGTCAACTCAACTCAGTCAACTCAACTCAACTCAACTCAACTCAACTCAACTCAACTCAACTCAACTCAGTCAACTCAACTCAGTCAACTCAACTCAACTCAACTCAACTCAACTCAACTCAACTCAGCTCAACTCAACGCAACTCACTCACTCACTCAACTCAACTCAACTCAACTCAACTCAACTCAACTCAACTCAACTCAGTCAACTCAACTCAGTCAACTCAACTCAACTCAACTCAACTCAACTCAACTCAACGCAACTCACTCACTCACTCAACTCAACTCAACTCGACTCGACTCGACTCGACTCGACTCGACTCGACTCGACTCGACTCGACTCAACTCAACTCACCTCACCTCACCTCAACTCAACTCAACTCAACTCAACTCAACTCAACTCAACTCAACTCAACTCAGTCAACTCAACTCAGTCAACTCAACTCAGTCAACTCAACTCAGTCAACTCAACTCAACTCAACTCAACTCAACTCAACTCAACTCAACTCAACGCAACTCACTCACTCACTCAACTCAACTCAACTCAACTCAACTCAACTCAACTCAGTCAACTCAACTCAGTCAACTCAACTCAACTCAACTCAACTCAACTCAACTCAACTCAACGCAACTCACTCACTCACTCAACTCAACTCAACCCGACTCGACTCGACTCGACTCGATTCGACTCGACTCGACTCGACTCGACTCGACTCGACTCAACTCAACTCACCTCACCTCACCTCAACTCAACTCAACTCAACTCAACTCAACTCAACTCAACTCAAATCAACTCAACTCAACTCAACTCAACTCAACTCAACTCAACTCAACCCAACGCAACGCAACTCACTCAACTCTACTCAACTCAACTCAACTCAACTCAACTCAACTCAACTCAACTCAGTCAACTCAACTCAACTCAACTCAACTCAACTCAACTCAGCTCAGCTCAACTCAACTCAACTCAACTCAGTCAACTCAACTCAGTCAACTCAACTCAACTCAACTCAGTCAACTCAACTCAACTCAACTCAACTCAACTCAACTCAACTCACCTCACCTCACCTCAACTCAACTCAACTCAACTCAACTCAACTCAACTCAACTCAACTCAACTCAACTCAACTCAACTCAACTCAACTCAACTCACCTCAACTCAACTCAACTCAACTCAACTCAACTCAACTCAACTCAACTCAACTCAACTCAACTCAACTCAACTCAACTCAACTCAACTCAACTCAACTCAACTCACCTCACCTCAACCCAACCCAACCCAACCCACCCCACCCCACCCCACCCCAACCCAACCCAAAACAACCCAACCCAACTCAACTCAACTCAACTCAACGCAACGCAACGCAACGCAACGCAACGCAACGCAACGCAACTCACTCACTCAACTCAACTCAACTCAACTCAACTCAACTCAACTCAACTCAAATCAACTCAACTCAACTCAACTCAACTCAACTCAACTCAACTCAACTCAACCCAACGCAACGCAACTCACTCAACTCTACTCAACTCAACTCACCTCACCTCAACTCAACTCAACTCAACTCAACTCAACTCAACTCAACTCAACTCAACTCAACTCAACTCAGTCAAATCAACTCAGTCAACTCAACTCAACTCAACTCAACTCAACTCAACTCAACTCAACTCAACTCAACGCAACTCACTCACTCACTCACTCAACTCAACTCAACTCAACTCAACTCAACTCAACTCAACTCAGTCAACTCAACTCAGTCAACTCAACTCAACTCAACTCAACTCAACTCCTCTCTACGCAACTCACTCACTCACTCAACTCAACTCGACTCGACTCGACTCGACTCGACTCGACTCGACTCGACTCGACTCGACTCGACTCAACTCAACTCACCTCACCTCACCTCAACTCAACTCAACTCAACTCAACTCAACTCAACTCAACTCAACTCAGCTCAACTCAAATCAGTCAACTCAACTCAGCCAACTCAACTCAACTCAACTCAACTCAACTCAACGCAACGCAACGCAACGCAACGCAACTCACTCACTCAACTCAACTCAACTCAACTCAACTCAACTCAACTCAACTCAACTCAACTCAACTCAACTCAACCCAACTCAACTCAACTCAACTCAACCCAGCGCAACGCAACTCACTCAACTCAACTCAACTCAACTCAACTCAACTCAACTCAACTCAACTCAGTCAACTCAACTCAGTCAACTCAACTCAACTCAACTCAACCCAACCCAACCCATCCCAACCCAACCCAACCCACCCCACCCCAACCCAACCCAAAACAACCCAACCCAACTCAACTCAACTCAACTCAACGCAACGCAACGCAACGCAACGCAACGCAACGCAACGCAACGCAACTCACTCACTCAACTCAACTCAACTTAACTCAACTCAACTCAACTCAACTCAACTCAAATCAACTCAACTCAACTCAACTCAACTCAACTCAACTCAACTCAACTCAACCCAACGCAACGCAACTCACTCAACTCTACTCAACTCAACTCAACTCAACTCAACTCAACTCAGTCAACTCAACTCAGTCAACTTAACTCAACTCAACTCAACTCAACTCAACTCAACTCAACTCAACTCAACTCACCTCACCTCACCTCAACTCAACTCAGCTCAACTCAACTCAACTCAACTCAACTCAACTCAACTCAACTCAACTCAACTCAACTCAGTCAACTCAACTCAGTCAACTCAACTCAACTCAACTCAACTCAACTCAACTCAACGCAACCCACTCACTCACTCAACTCAACTCAACTCAACTCAACTCAACTCAACTCAACTCAACTCAACTCAACTCAACTCAACTCAACTCAACTCAACTCAACTCAACTCAACTCAGCTCAACTCAACTCAACTCAGTCAACTCAACTCAGTCAACTCAACTCAACTCAACTCAACTCAACTCAACTCAACTCAACTCAACTCAACTCAACTCAACTCACCTAAACCCAACCCAACCCAACCCAACCCACCCCACCCCACCCCAACCCAACCCAACCCAACCCAAACCAACTCAACTCAACTCAACTCAACTCAACTCAACGCATCGCAACGCAACGCAACGCAACGCAACTCACTCAACTCAACTCAACTCAACTCAACTCAACTCAACTCAACTCAACTCAACTCAACTCAACTCAACTCAACTCAACTCAACCCAACGCAACGCAACTCACTCAACTCTACTCAACTCAACTCAACTCAACTCAACTCAACTCAACTCATCTCAACTCAACTCAGTCAACTCAACTCAGTCAACTCAACTCAACTCAACTCAACTCAACTCAACTCAACTCAACTCAACTCAGTCAACTCAACTCAGTCAACTCAACTCAACTCAACTCAACTCAACTCAACTCAACTCAGCTCAACTCAACGCAACTCACTCACTCACTCAACTCAACTCAACTCAACTCAACTCAACTCAACTCAACTCAACTCAGTCAACTCAACTCAGTCAACTCAACTCAACTCAACTCAACTCAACTCAACTCAACGCAACTCACTCACTCACTCAACTCAACTCAACTCGACTCGACTCGACTCGACTCGACTCGACTCGACTCGACTCGACTCGACTCAACTCAACTCACCTCACCTCACCTCAACTCAACTCAACTCAACTCAACTCAACTCAACTCAACTCAACTCAACTCAGTCAACTCAACTCAGTCAACTCAACTCAGTCAACTCAACTCAGTCAACTCAACTCAACTCAACTCAACTCAACTCAACTCAACTCAACTCAACGCAACTCACTCACTCACTCAACTCAACTCAACTCAACTCAACTCAACTCAACTCAGTCAACTCAACTCAGTCAACTCAACTCAACTCAACTCAACTCAACTCAACTCAACTCAACGCAACTCACTCACTCACTCAACTCAACTCAACCCGACTCGACTCGACTCGACTCGATTCGACTCGACTCGACTCGACTCGACTCGACTCGACTCAACTCAACTCACCTCACCTCACCTCAACTCAACTCAACTCAACTCAACTCAACTCAACTCAACTCAAATCAACTCAACTCAACTCAACTCAACTCAACTCAACTCAACTCAACCCAACGCAACGCAACTCACTCAACTCTACTCAACTCAACTCAACTCAACTCAACTCAACTCAACTCAACTCAACTCAGTCAACTCAACTCAACTCAACTCAACTCAACTCAACTCAGCTCAGCTCAACTCAACTCAACTCAACTCAGTCAACTCAACTCAGTCAACTCAACTCAACTCAACTCAGTCAACTCAACTCAACTCAACTCAACTCAACTCAACTCAACTCACCTCACCTCACCTCAACTCAACTCAACTCAACTCAACTCAACTCAACTCAACTCAACTCAACTCAACTCAACTCAACTCAACTCAACTCACCTCAACTCAACTCAACTCAACTCAACTCAACTCAACTCAACTCAACTCAACTCAACTCAACTCAACTCAACTCAACTCAACTCAACTCAACTCAACTCAACTCACCTCACCTCAACCCAACCCAACCCAACCCACCCCACCCCACCCCACCCCAACCCAACCCAAAACAACCCAACCCAACTCAACTCAACTCAACTCAACGCAACGCAACGCAACGCAACGCAACGCAACGCAACGCAACTCACTCACTCAACTCAACTCAACTCAACTCAACTCAACTCAACTCAACTCAAATCAACTCAACTCAACTCAACTCAACTCAACTCAACTCAACTCAACTCAACCCAACGCAACGCAACTCACTCAACTCTACTCAACTCAACTCACCTCACCTCAACTCAACTCAACTCAACTCAACTCAACTCAACTCAACTCAACTCAACTCAACTCAACTCAGTCAAATCAACTCAGTCAACTCAACTCAACTCAACTCAACTCAACTCAACTCAACTCAACTCAACTCAACGCAACTCACTCACTCACTCACTCAACTCAACTCAACTCAACTCAACTCAACTCAACTCAACTCAGTCAACTCAACTCAGTCAACTCAACTCAACTCAACTCAACTCAACTCCTCTCTACGCAACTCACTCACTCACTCAACTCAACTCGACTCGACTCGACTCGACTCGACTCGACTCGACTCGACTCGACTCGACTCGACTCAACTCAACTCACCTCACCTCACCTCAACTCAACTCAACTCAACTCAACTCAACTCAACTCAACTCAACTCAGCTCAACTCAAATCAGTCAACTCAACTCAGCCAACTCAACTCAACTCAACTCAACTCAACTCAACGCAACGCAACGCAACGCAACGCAACTCACTCACTCAACTCAACTCAACTCAACTCAACTCAACTCAACTCAACTCAACTCAACTCAACTCAACTCAACCCAACTCAACTCAACTCAACTCAACCCAGCGCAACGCAACTCACTCAACTCAACTCAACTCAACTCAACTCAACTCAACTCAACTCAACTCAGTCAACTCAACTCAGTCAACTCAACTCAACTCAACTCAACTCAACTCAACTCAACTCAGTCAACTCAACTAAGTCAACTCAACTCAACTCAACTCAACTCAACTCAACTCAACTCAACTCAACTCAACTCAACTCAAATCAACTCAACTCAACTCAACTCAACTCAACTCAACTCAACTCAACTCAACCCAACGCAACGCAACTCACTCAACTCAACTCAACTCAACTCGACTCAACTCAACTCAACTCAACTCAACTCAACTCAACTCAGTCAACTCAACTCAGTCAACTCAACTCAACTCAACTCAACTCAACTCAGTCAACTCAACTCAGTCAACTCAACTCAACTCAACTCAACTCAACTCAACTCAACTCAAATCAACTCAACTCAACTCAACTCAACTCAACTCAACTCAACTCACCTCACCTCAACCCAACCCAACCCAACCCAACCCAACCCAACCCAACCCACCTCAACTCAACTCAACTCAACTCAACTCAACTCAGTCAACTCAACTCAGTCAACTCAACTCAACTCAACTCAACTCAACGCAACGCAACGCAACTCACTCACTCACTCAA
Organism: Lumbricus terrestris; assembly: GCA_949752735.1. Taxonomy (NCBI): domain Eukaryota; kingdom Metazoa; phylum Annelida; class Clitellata; order Crassiclitellata; family Lumbricidae; genus Lumbricus; species Lumbricus terrestris. The sequence goes on from OX457045.1 coordinate 293,415, forward strand.
CTCAACTCAACTCAACTCAACTCAACTCAAGTTGCCGTAAGTTGTCGTGTAAGTTGCCGTAAGTTGCCGTAAGTTGCCGTAAGTTGCTCTAAGTTGCCGTAAGTTGCCGTAAGTTGCCGTAAGTTCTCGTAAGTTTCCGTAAGTTGCCGTGTAAGTCCCGTAAGTTGCCGTAAGTTGCCGTAAGTTGCCGTGTAAGTTGCCGTAAGCTGCCGTAATTTGCCGTAAGTTGCTCTAAGTTGCCGTAGGTTGCCGTACGTTGCCGTAAGTTGCCGTAGGTTGCCGTTAGTTGCCGGAAGTTGCCGTAAGTTGCCGTAAGTCGCCGTAAGTTACCGTGTAAGTTGCCGTAAGTTGCCGTAAGTTGCCGTATGTTTCCGTTAGTTCCCGTGTAAGTTGCCGTGTAAGTTGCGGTAAGTTGCCGTATGTTGCCGTAAGTTGCCGTAAGTTGCCGTAAGTTACCGTGTATGTTGCCGTAAGTTGCCGTAAGTTGCCGTAAGTTTCCGTGTGAGTTGCCGTAAGTTGCCTTATTTTTCCGTAAGTTGCCGTAAGTTGCCGTAAGTTGTCGTAAGTTGCCGTGTATGTTGCCGTAAGTTGCCGCAAGTTGCCGTAAGTTGCCGTAAGTTGCCGTGTAAGTTGCCGTAAGTTGCCGTAAGTTGCCGTAAGTTACCGTGTATGTTGCCGTAAGTTGCCTTAAGTTGCCGTGTGAGTTGCCGTGTAAGTTGCCGTAAGTTGCCGTAAGTTGCCGTAAGTTGCCGTGTATGTTGCCGTAAGTTGCCGCAAGTTGCCGTAAGTTGCCGTAAGTTGCCGTGTAAGTTGCCGTAAGTTGCCGTAAGTTGCCGTCAGTTTCCGTAAGTTGCCGCAAGTTGCCGTAGGTTGCCGTAATTTGCCGTAAGTTGCCGTAAGTTGCCGTGTAAGTTGTCTAAAGTTGCCGTAAGTTACCGTAACTTGCCGTGTAAGCTGCCGTGTAAGTTGCCGTGTAAGTTGCCGTAAGTTACCGTAAGATGCCGTAATTGCCGTGTATGTTGCCGTAAGTTGCCGTAAGTTGCCGTAAATTTCCGTAAGTTGCCGTAAGTTGCCGTGTAAGATGCCGTAAGTTGCCGTAAGTTGTCGTAAGTTGTCGTACGTGGCCGTAAGTTGCCGTAAGTTGCCGTAAGTTGCCGTAAGTTGCCGTAAGTTGCCGTGTAAGTTGCCGTAAGTTGCCGTAAGTTGCCGTAAGTTGCCGTGTAAGTTGCCGATAGTTGCCGTAAGTTGCCGTAAGTTGCCGTGTAAGTTGCCGTAAGTTGCCGCAAGTTGCCGTAACTCAACTCAGCTCAACTCAACTCAACTCAGTCAACTCAACTCAGTCAACTCAACTCAACTCAACCCAACCCAACCCAACCCATCCCAACCCAACCCAACCCACCCCACCCCAACCCAACCCAAAACAACCCAACCCAACTCAACTCAACTCAACTCAACGCAACGCAACGCAACGCAACGCAACGCAACGCAACGCAACTCACTCACTCAACTCAACTCAACTTAACTCAACTCAACTCAACTCAACTCAACTCAAATCAACTCAACTCAACTCAACTCAACTCAACTCAACTCAACTCAACCCAACGCAACGCAACTCACTCAACTCTACTCAACTCAACTCAACTCAACTCAACTCAACTCAGTCAACTCAACTCAGTCAACTTAACTCAACTCAACTCAACTCAACTCAACTCAACTCAACTCAACTCAACTCAACTCACCTCACCTCACCTCAACTCAACTCAGCTCAACTCAACTCAACTCAACTCAACTCAACTCAACTCAACTCAACTCAACTCAACTCAGTCAACTCAACTCAGTCAACTCAACTCAACTCAACTCAACTCAACTCAACTCAACGCAACCCACTCACTCACTCAACTCAACTCAACTCAACTCAACTCAACTCAACTCAACTCAACTCAACTCAACTCAACTCAACTCAACTCAACTCAACTCAACTCAACTCAACTCAACTCAGCTCAACTCAACTCAACTCAGTCAACTCAACTCAGTCAACTCAACTCAACTCAACTCAACTCAACTCAACTCAACTCAACTCAACTCAACTCAACTCAACTCAACTCAACTCACCTAAACCCAACCCAACCCAACCCAACCCACCCCACCCCACCCCAACCCAACCCAACCCAACCCAAACCAACTCAACTCAACTCAACTCAACTCAACTCAACGCATCGCAACGCAACGCAACGCAACGCAACTCACTCAACTCAACTCAACTCAACTCAACTCAACTCAACTCAACTCAACTCAACTCAACTCAACTCAACTCAACTCAACCCAACGCAACGCAACTCACTCAACTCTACTCAACTCAACTCAACTCAACTCAACTCAACTCAACTCATCTCAACTCAACTCAGTCAACTCAACTCAGTCAACTCAACTCAACTCAACTCAACTCAACTCAACTCAACTCAACTCAACTCAGTCAACTCAACTCAGTCAACTCAACTCAACTCAACTCAACTCAACTCAACTCAACTCAACTCAGCTCAACTCAACGCAACTCACTCACTCACTCAACTCAACTCAACTCAACTCAACTCAACTCAACTCAACTCAACTCAGTCAACTCAACTCAGTCAACTCAACTCAACTCAATTCAACTCAACTCAACTCAACGCAACTCACTCACTCACTCAACTCAACTCAACTCGACTCGACTCGACTCGACTCGACTCGACTCGACTCGACTCGACTCAACTCAACTCACCTCACCTCACCTCAACTCAACTCAACTCAACTCAACTCAACTCAACTCAACTCAACTCAACTCAGTCAACTCAACTCAGTCAACTCAACTCAGTCAACTCAACTCAGTCAACTCAACTCAACTCAACTCAACTCAACTCAACTCAACTCAACTCAACGCAACTCACTCACTCACTCAACTCAACTCAACTCAACTCAACTCAACTCAACTCAGTCAACTCAACTCAGTCAACTCAACTCAACTCAACTCAACTCAACTCAACTCAACTCAACGCAACTCACTCACTCACTCAACTCAACTCAACCCGACTCGACTCGACTCGACTCGATTCGACTCGACTCGACTCGACTCGACTCGACTCGACTCAACTCAACTCACCTCACCTCACCTCAACTCAACTCAACTCAACTCAACTCAACTCAACTCAACTCAAATCAACTCAACTCAACTCAACTCAACTCAACTCAACTCAACTCAACCCAACGCAACGCAACTCACTCAACTCTACTCAACTCAACTCAACTCAACTCAACTCAACTCAACTCAACTCAGTCAACTCAACTCAACTCAACTCAACTCAACTCAACTCAGCTCAGCTCAACTCAACTCAACTCAACTCAGTCAACTCAACTCAGTCAACTCAACTCAACTCAACTCAGTCAACTCAACTCAACTCAACTCAACTCAACTCAACTCAACTCACCTCACCTCACCTCAACTCAACTCAACTCAACTCAACTCAACTCAACTCAACTCAACTCAACTCAACTCAACTCAACTCAACTCACCTCAACTCAACTCAACTCAACTCAACTCAACTCAACTCAACTCAACTCAACTCAACTCAACTCAACTCAACTCAACTCAACTCAACTCAACTCAACTCACCTCACCTCAACCCAACCCAACCCAACCCACCCCACCCCACCCCACCCCAACCCAACCCAAAACAACCCAACCCAACTCAACTCAACTCAACTCAACGCAACGCAACGCAACGCAACGCAACGCAACGCAACGCAACGCAACTCACTCACTCAACTCAACTCAACTCAACTCAACTCAACTCAACTCAACTCAAATCAACTCAACTCAACTCAACTCAACTCAACTCAACTCAACTCAACTCAACCCAACGCAACGCAACTCACTCAACTCTACTCAACTCAACTCAACTCAACTCAACTCAACTCAGTCAACTCAACTCAGTCAACTTAACTCAACTCAACTCAACTCAACTCAACTCAACTCAGTCAACTCAACTCAACTCAACTCAACTCAACTCAACTCAACTCACCTCACCTCACCTCAACTCAACTCAGCTCAACTCAACTCAACTCAACTCAACTCAACTCAACTCAACTCAACTCAACTCAACTCAGTCAACTCAACTCAGTCAACTCAACTCAACTCAACTCAACTCAACTCAACGCAACTCACTCACTCACTCAACTCAACTCAACTCAACTCAACTCAACTCAACTCAACTCAACTCAACTCAACTCAACTCAACTCAGCTCAACTCAACTCAACTCAGTCAACTCAACTCAGTCAACTCAACTCAACTCAACTCAACTCAACTCAACTCAACTCAACTCAACTCAACTCAACTCAACTCAACTCAACTCAACTCAACTCAACTCAACTCAACTCAACTCAACTCAACTCACCTAAACCCAACCCAACCCAACCCAACCCACCCCACCCCACCCCAACCCAACCCAACCCAACCCAAACCAACTCAACTCAACTCAACTCAACTCAACTCAACGCAACGCAACGCAACGCAACGCAACGCAACGCAACTCACTCAACTCAACTCAACTCAACTCAACTCAACTCAACTCAACTCAACTCAACTCAACTCAACTCAACTCAACTCAACTCAACTCAACCCAACGCAACGCAACTCACTCAACTCTACTCAACTCAACTCAACTCAACTCAACTCAACTCAACTCAACTCAACTCATCTCAACTCAACTCAGTCAACTCAACTCAGTCAACTCAACTCAACTCAACTCAACTCAACTCAACTCAACTCAACTCAACTCAGTCAACTCAACTCAGTCAACTCAACTCAACTCAACTCAACTCAACTCAACTCAACTCAGCTCAACTCAACGCAACTCACTCACTCACTCAACTCAACTCAACTCAACTCAACTCAACTCAACTCAACTCAACTCAGTCAACTCAACTCAGTCAACTCAACTCAACTCAACTCAACTCAACTCAACTCAACGCAACTCACTCACTCACTCAACTCAACTCAACTCGACTCGACTCGACTCGACTCGACTCGACTCGACTCAACTCAACTCACCTCACCTCACCTCAACTCAACTCAACTCAACTCAACTCAACTCAACTCAACTCAACTCAACTCAACTCAGTCAACTCAACTCAGTCAACTCAACTCAGCCAACTCAACTCAACTCAACTCAACTCAACTCAACTCAACGCAACGCAACGCAACGCAACGCAACTCACTCACTCAACTCAACTCAACTCAACTCAACTCAACTCAACTCAACTCAACCCAACGCAACGCAACTCACTCAACTCAACACAACTCAACTCAACTCAACTCAACTCAACTCAGTCAACTCAACTCAGTCAACTCAACTCAACTCAACTCAACTCAACTCAACTCAACTCAGTCAACTCAACTAAGTCAACTCAACTCAATTCAACTCAACTCAACTCAACTCAACTCAACTCAACTCAACTCAACTCAACTCAACTCAAATCAACTCAACTCAACTCAACTCAACTCAACTCAACTCAACTCAACCCAACGCAACGCAACTCACTCAACTCAACTCGACTCGACTCAACTCAACTCAACTCAACTCAACTCAACTCAACTCAACTCAGTCAACTCAACTCAGTCAACTCAACTCAACTCAACTCAACTCAACTCAACTCAACTCAACTCAGTCAACTCAACTCAGTCAACTCAACTCAACTCAACTCAACTCAACTCAACTCAACTCAACTCAACTCAACTCAACTCAAATCAACTCAACTCAACTCAACTCAACTCAACTCAACTCAACTCAACTCAACTCACCTCACCCCAACCCAACCCAACCCAACCCAACCCAACCCAACTCAACTCAACTCATCTCAACTCAACTCAACTCAACTCAACTCAACTCACCTCACCTCAACCCAACCCAACCCAACCCACCCCACCCCACCCCAACTCAACTCAACTCAACTCAACTCAACTCAACTCAACTCAACTCAACGCAACGCAACGCAACGCAACGCAACGCAATGCAACGCAACGCAACTCACTCACTCAACTCAACTCAACTCAACTCAACTCAACTCAACTCAAATCAACTCAACTCAACTCAACTCAACTCAACTCAACTCAACCCAACGCAACGAAACTCACTCAACTCAACTCAACTCAGTCAACTCAACTCAGTCAACTCAACTCAACTCAACTCAACTCAACTCAACTCAGTCAACTCAACTCAACTCAACTCAACTCAACTCAACTCAACTCAACTCACCTCACCTCACCTCAACTCAACTCAACTCAACTCAACTCAACTCAACTCAACTCAACTCAACTCAACTCAACTCAACTCAACTCAGTCAAATCAACTCAGTCAACTCAACTCAACTCAACTCAACTCAACTCAACTCAACTCAACTCAACTCAACTCAACGCAACTCACTCACTCACTCACTCAACTCAACTCAACTCAACTCAACTCAACTCAACTCAACTCAGTCAACTCAACTCAGTCAACTCAACTCAACTCAACTCAACTCAACTCAACTCAACGCAACTCACTCACTCACTCAACTCAACTCGACTCGACTCGACTCGACTCGACTCGACTCGACTCGACTCGACTCAACTCAACTCACCTCACCTCACCTCAACTCAACTCAACTCAACTCAACTCAACTCAACTCAACTCAACTCAACTCAGCTCAACTCAAATCAGTCAACTCAACTCAGCCAACTCAACTCAACTCAACTCAACTCAACTCAACGCAACGCAACGCAACGCAACTCACTCACTCAACTCAACTCAACTCAACTCAACTCAACTCAACTCAACTCAACTCAACTCAACTCAACTCAACCCAACTCAACTCAACTCAACTCAACCCAGCGCAACGCAACTCACTCAACTCTACTCAACTCAACTCAACTCAACTCAACTCAACTCAACTCAACTCGGTCAACTCAACTCAGTCAACTCAACTCAACTCAACTCAACTCAACTCAACTCAACTCAGTCAACTCAACTAAGTCAACTCAACTCAACTCAACTCAACTCAACTCAACTCAACTCAACTCAACTCAACTCAACTCAACTCAACTCAAATCAACTCAACTCAACTCAACTCAACTCAACTCAACTCAACTCAACTCTACTCAACCCAACGCAACGCAACTCACTCAACTCAACTCAACTCAACTCGACTCAACTCAACTCAACTCAACTCAACTCAACTCAACTCAGTCAACTCAACTCAGTCAACTCAACTCAACTCAACTCAACTCAACTCAACTCAGTCAACTCAACTCAGTCAACTCAACTCAACTCAACTCAACTCAACTCAACTCAAATCAACTCAACTCAACTCAACTCAACTCAACTCAACTCACCTCACCTCAACCCAACCCAACCCAACCCAACCCAACCCAACCCAACCCACCTCAACTCAACTCAACTCAACTCAACTCAACTCAACTCAGTCAACTCAACTCAGTCAACTCAACTCAACTCAACTCAACTCAACTCAACTCAACTCAACGCAACGCAACGCAACTCACTCACTCACTCAACTCAACTCAACTCAACTCAACTCAACTCAAGTTGCCGTAAGTTGTCGTGTAAGTTGCCGTAAGTTGCCGTAAGTTGCCGTAAGTTGCTCTAAGTTGCCGTAAGTTGCCGTAAGTTGCCGTAAGTTCTCGTAAGTTTCCGTAAGTTGCCGTGTAAGTCCCGTAAGTTGCCGTAAGTTGCCGTAAGTTGCCGTGTAAGTTGCCGTAAGCTGCCGTAATTTGCCGTAAGTTGCTCTAAGTTGCCGTAGGTTGCCGTACGTTGCCGTAAGTTGCCGTAGGTTGCCGTTAGTTGCCGGAAGTTGCCGTAAGTTGCCGTAAGTCGCCGTAAGTTACCGTGTAAGTTGCCGTAAGTTGCCGTAAGTTGCCGTATGTTTCCGTTAGTTCCCGTGTAAGTTGCCGTGTAAGTTGCGGTAAGTTGCCGTAAGTTGCCGTAAGTTGCCGTAAGTTGCCGTAAGTTACCGTGTATGTTGCCGTAAGTTGCCGTAAGTTGCCGTAAGTTTCCGTGTGAGTTGCCGTAAGTTGCCTTATTTTTCCGTAAGTTGCCGTAAGTTGCCGTAAGTTGTCGTAAGTTGCCGTGTATGTTGCCGTAAGTTGCCGCAAGTTGCCGTAAGTTGCCGTAAGTTGCCGTGTAAGTTGCCGTAAGTTGCCGTAAGTTGCCGTAAGTTACCGTGTATGTTGCCGTAAGTTGCCTTAAGTTGCCGTGTGAGTTGCCGTGTAAGTTGCCGTAAGTTGCCGTAAGTTGCCGTAAGTTGCCGTGTATGTTGCCGTAAGTTGCCGCAAGTTGCCGTAAGTTGCCGTAAGTTGCCGTGTAAGTTGCCGTAAGTTGCCGTAAGTTGCCGTCAGTTTCCGTAAGTTGCCGCAAGTTGCCGTAGGTTGCCGTAATTTGCCGTAAGTTGCCGTAAGTTGCCGTGTAAGTTGTCTAAAGTTGCCGTAAGTTACCGTAACTTGCCGTGTAAGCTGCCGTGTAAGTTGCCGTGTAAGTTGCCGTAAGTTACCGTAAGATGCCGTAATTGCCGTGTATGTTGCCGTAAGTTGCCGTAAGTTGCCGTAAATTTCCGTAAGTTGCCGTAAGTTGCCGTGTAAGATGCCGTAAGTTGCCGTAAGTTGTCGTAAGTTGTCGTACGTGGCCGTAAGTTGCCGTAAGTTGCCGTAAGTTGCCGTAAGTTGCCGTAAGTTGCCGTGTAAGTTGCCGTAAGTTGCCGTAAGTTGCCGTAAGTTGCCGTGTAAGTTGCCGATAGTTGCCGTAAGTTGCCGTAAGTTGCCGTGTAAGTTGCCGTAAGTTGCCGCAAGTTGCCGTAACTCAACTCAGCTCAACTCAACTCAACTCAGTCAACTCAACTCAGTCAACTCAACTCAACTCAACCCAACCCAACCCAACCCAACCCAACCCATCCCAACCCAACCCAACCCACCTCAGCTCAACTCAACTCAACTCAACTCAACTCAACTCAACTCAACTCAACTCACCTCACCTCACCTCACCCCAACTCAACTCAACTCAACTCAACTCAACTCAACTCAACTCAACTCAACTCAACTCAACTCACCTCACCTCACCTCAACTCAACTCAACTCAACTCAACTCAACTCAACTCAACTCAAATCAACTCAACTCAACTCAACTCAGTCAACTCAACTCAGTCAACTCAACTCAACTCAACTCAACTCAACGCAACTCACTCACTCACTCAACTCAACTCAACTCAACTCAACTCGACTCGACTCGACTCGACTCGACTCAACTCAACTCACCTCACCTCACCTCACCTCAACTCAACTCAACTCAACTCAACTCAACTCAACTCAACTCAACTCAACTCAACTCAACTCAACTCAACTCAACTCAACTCAACTCAGATCACTCAACTCAACTCAGTCAACTCAACTCAGTCAACTCAACTCAACTCAACTCAACTCAACTCAACTCAACTCAACGCAACTCACTCAATCACTCAACTTAACTCAACTCAACTCAACTCAACTCAACTCAACTCAACTCAACGCAACGCAACGCAACGCAACGCAACTCACTCACTCAACTCAACTCAACTCAACTCAACTCAACTCAACTCAACTCAACTCAACTCAACTCAACTCAACTCAGTCAACTCAACTCAGTCAACTCAACTCAACTCAACTCAACTCAACGCAACTCAACTCAACTCAACTCAACTCAACTCAACTCAACTCAACTCAGCTCAGCTCAACTCAACTCAACTCAACTCAGTCAACTCAACTCAGTCAACTCAACTCAACTCAACTCAACTCAACTCAACTCAACTCAACTCAACTCAACTCAACTCAACTCAACTCAACTCAACTCAACTCAACTCAACTCAACTCAACTCAACTCAACTCAACTCAACTCAACTCAACTCAACTCAACTCACCTCAACTCAACTCAACTCAACTCAACTCAACTCAACTCAACTCAACTCACCTCAACCCAACCCAACCCAACCCAACTCACGCCACCCCACCCCAACCCAACCCAACCCAACCCAACCCAACCCAACTCAACTCAACTCAACTCAACTCAACGCAACGCAACGCAACGCAACGCAACGCAACGCAACTCACTCAACTCTACTCAACTCAACTCAACTCAACTCAACTCAACTCAACTCAACTCAACTCAACTCAACTCAACTCAACTCACCTCACCTCACCTCAACTCAACTCAACTCAACTCAACTCAACTCAACTCAACTCAACTCAACTCAACTCAACTCAACTCAGTCAACTCAACTCAGTCAACTCAACTCAACTCAACTCAACTCAACTCAACTCAACTCAACTCAACGCAACTCACTCCCTCACTCAACTCAACTCAACTCAACTCAACTCAACTCAGTCAACTCAACTCAGTCAACTCAACTCAACTCAACTCAACTCAACTCAACTCAACGCAACTCACTCACTCACTCAACTCAACTCAACTCGACTCGACTCGACTAGACTCGACTCGACTCGACTCGACTCAACTCAACTCACGTCACCTCACCTCAACTCAACTCAACTCAACTCAACTCAACTCAACTCAAATCAACTCAACTCAACTCAACTCAACTCAACTCAACTCAACCCAACGCAACGCAACTCACTCAACTCTACTCAACTCAACTCAACTCAACTCAACTCAACTCAACTCAACTCAGTCAACTCAACTCAACTCAACTCAACTCAACTCAACTCAACTCAACTCAACTCAACTCAACTCAACTCAACTCAACTCAGTCAACTCAACTCAGTCAACTCAACTCAACTCAACTCAACTCAACTCAACTCAACTCAACTCAACTCAACTCAACTCAACTCAACTCAACTCACCTCAACTCAACTCAACTCAACTCAACTCAACTCAACTCAACTCAACTCTACTCAACTCAACTCAACTCAACTCAACTCAACTCAACTCAACTCAACTCAACTCAACTCAACTCACCTCACCTCAACCCAACCCAACCCAACCCACCCCACCCCACCCCACCCCACCCCAACCCAACCCAACCCAACCCAACCCAACCCAACCCAACGCAACGCAACGCAACGCAACGCAACGCAACGCAACGCAACTCACTCACTCAACTCAACTCAACTCAACTCAACTCAACTCAACTCAACTCAACTCAACTCAACTCAGCTCAACTCAACTCAACTCAACTCAGTCAACTCAACTCAACTCAACTCAACTCAACTCAACTCAACTCAACTCAACTCAACTCAACTCAACTCAACTCAACTCAACTCAACTCAACTCAACTCAACTCAACTCACCTCAACCCAACCCAACCCAACCCAACCCACCCCACCCCACCCCAACCCAACCCAACCCAACCCATCCCAACCCAACTCAACTCAACTCAACTCAACTCAACGCAACGCAACGCAACGCAACGCAACGCAACGCAACGCAACTCACTCAACTCAACTCAACTCAACTCAACTCAACTCAAATCAACTCAACTCAACTCAACTCAACTCAACTCAACTCAACTCAACCCAACGCAACGCAACTCACTCAACTCTACTCAACTCAACTCAACTCAACTCAACTCAACTCAGTCAACTCAACTCAGTCAACTCAACTCAACTCAACTCAACTCAGTCAACTCAACTCAACTCAACTCAACTCAACTCAACTCACCTCACCTCACCTCAACTCAACTCAACTCAACTCAACTCAACTCAACTCAACTCAACTCAACTCAACTCAGTCAACTCAACTCAGTCAACTCAACTCAACTCAACTCAACTCAACTCAACTCAACTCAACGCAACTCACTCACTCACTCAACTCAACTCAACTCAACTCAACTCAACTCAACTCAACTCAGTCAACTCAACTCAGTCAACTCAACTCAACTCAACTCAACTCAACTCAAATCAACTCAACGCAACTCACTCACTCACTCAACTCAACTCAACTCGACTCGACTCGACTCGACTCGACTCGACTCGACTCGACTCGACTCGACTCGACTCGACTCGACTCGACTCAACTCAACTCACCTCACCTCACCTCAACTCAACTCAACTCAACTCAACTCAACTCAACTCAACTCAACTCAAATCAACTCAACTCAACTCAACTCAACTCAACTCAACTCAACTCAACCCAACGCAACGCAACTCACTCAACTCTACTCAACTCAACTCAACTCAACTGAACTCAACTCAACTCAACTCAACTCAGTCAACTCAACTCAACTCAACTCAACTCAACTCAACTCAGCTCAGCTCAACTCAACTCAACTCAGTCAACTCAACTCAGTCAACTCAACTCAACTCAACTCAACTCAACTCCACTCAACTCAACTCAACTCAACTCAACTCAACTCAACTCAACTCAACTCAACTCAACTCAACTCAACTCACCTCAACTCAACTCAACTCAACTCAACTCAACTCAACTCAACTCAACTCAACTCAACTCAACTCAACTCAACTCAACTCAACTCAACTCAACTCAACTCAACTCACCTCACCTCAACCCAACCCAACCCAACCCAACCCACCCCACCCCACCCCACCCCAACCCAACCCAACCCAACCCAACCCAACCCAACCCAACGCAACGCAACGCAACGCAACGCAACGCAACGCAACTCACTCACTCAACTCAACTCAACTCAACTCAACTCAACTCAACTCAAATCAACTCAACTCAACTCAACTCAACTCAACTCAACTCAACTCAACCCAACGCAACGCAACTCACTCAACTCTACTCAACTCAACTCAACTCAACTCAACTCAACTCAACTCAACTCAGTCAACTCAACTCAGTCAACTCAACTCAACTCAACTCAACTCAACTCAACTCAACTCAACTCAACTCAACTCACCTCACCTCACCTCAACTCAACTCAACTCAACTCAACTCAACTCAACTTAACTCAACTCAACTCAACTCAACTCAACTCAACTCAACTCAACTCACCTCACCTCAACCCAACCCAACCCAACCCACCCCACCCTACCCCACCCCACCCCAACCCAACCCAACCCAACCCAACCCAACTCAACGCAACGCAACGCAACGCAAAGCAACGCAATGCAACGCAACGCAACGCAACGCAACTCACTCACTCAACTCAACTCAACTCAACTCAACTCAACTCAACTCAACTCAACTCAAATCAACTCAACTCAACACAACTCAACTCAACTCAACTCAACTCAACCCAACGCAACGCAACTCACTCAACTCTACTCAACTCAACTCAACTCAACTCAACTCAACTCAACTCAGTCAACTCAACTCAGTCAACTCAACTCAACCCAACTCAACTCAACTCAACTCAGTCAACTCAACTCAACTCAACTCAACTCAACTCAACTCAACTCAACTCAACTCAACTCAACTCAACTCACCTCAACTCACCTCAACTCAACTCAACTCAACTCAACTCAACTCAACTCAACTCAACTCAACTCAGTCAACTCAACTCAGTCAACTCAACTCAACTCAACTCAACTCAACTCAACGCAACTCACTCACTCACTCAACTCAACTCAACTCAACTCAACTCAACTCAACTCAACTCAACTCAACTCAACTCAACTCAACTCAACTCAGCTCAACTCAACTCAACTCAGTCAACTCAACTCAGTCAACTCAACTCAACTCAACTCAACTCAACTCAACTCAACTCAACTCAACTCAACTCAACTCAACTCAACTCAACTCAACTCAACTCAACTCAACTCAACTCAACTCAACTCACCTCAACCCAACCCAACCCAACCCAACCCACCCCACCCCACCCCAACCCAACCCAACCCAACCCAACCCAACTCAACTCAACTCAACTCAAATCAACGCAACGCAACGCAACGCAACGCAACGCAACGCAACGCAACTCACTCAACTCAACTCAACTCAACTCAACTCAACTCAACTCAACTCAAATCAACTCAACTCAACTCAACTCAACTCAACTCAACTCAACCCAACGCAACGCAACTCACTCAACTCTACTCAACTCAACTCAACTCAACTCAACTCAACTCAACTCAACTCAGTCAACTCAACTCAGTCAACTCAACTCAACTCAACTCAACTCAACTCAACTCAGTCAACTCAACTCAACTCAACTCAACTCAACTCAACTCACCTCACCTCACCTCAACTCAACTCAACTCAACTCAACTCAACTCAACTCAACTCAACTCAACTCAGTCAACTCAACTCAGTCAACTCAACTCAACTCAACTCAACTCAACTCAACTCAACTCAACTCAACTCAACGCAACTCACTCACTCAACTCAACTCAACTCAACTCAACTCAACTCAACTCAACTCAACTCAGTCAACTCAACTCAGTCAACTCAACTCAACTCAACTCAACTCAACTCAACGCAACTCACTCACTCACTCAACTCAACTCAACTCGACTCGACTCGACTCGACTCGACTCGACTCGACTCGACTCGACTCGACTCGACTCAACTCAACTCAACTCAACTCAACTCACCTCAACCCAACCCAACCCAACCCAACCCACCCCACCCCACCCCAACCCAACCCAACCCAACCCAACCCAACTCAACTCAACTCAACTCAACTCAACGCAACGCAACGCAACGCAACGCAACGCAACGCAACGCAACTCACTCAACTCAACTCAACTCAACTCAACTCAACTCAACTCAAATCAACTCAACTCAACTCAACTCAACTCAACTCAACTCAACCCAACGCAACGCAACTCACTCAACTCTACTCAACTCAACTCAACTCAACTCAGTCAACTCAACTCAGTCAACTCAACTCAACTCAACTCAACTACACTCAGTCAACTCAACTCAACTCAACTCAACTCAACTCAACTCAACTCAACTCAACTCACCTCACCTCACCTCAACTCAACTCAACTCAACTCAACTCAACTCAACTCAACTCAACTCACCTCACCTCAACCCAACCCAACCCAACCCAACCCACCCCACCCCACCCCACCCCAACCCAACCCAACCCAACCCAACCCAACGCAACGCAACGCAACGCAACGCAACGCAACGCAACTCACTCACTCAACTCAACTCAACTCAACTCAACTCAACTCAACTCAAATCAACTCAACTCAACTCAACTCAACTCAACTCAACACAACTCAACTCAACCCAACGCAACGCAACTCACTCAACTCTACTCAACTCAACTCAACTCAACTCAACTCAACTCAACTCAACTCAGTCAACTCAACTCAGTCAACTCAACTCAACTCAACTCAACTCAACTCAACTCAGTCAACTCAACTCAACTCAACTCAACTCAACTCAACTCAACTCACCTCACCTCACCTCAACTCAACTCAACTCAACTCAACTCAACTCAACTTAACTCAACTCAACTCAACTCAACTCAACTCAACTCAACTCAACTCACCTCACCTCAACCCAACCCAACCCAACCCACCCCACCCCACCCCACCCCAACCCAACCCAACCCAACCCAACCCAACCCAACCCAACTCAACTCAACTCAACTCAACTCAACTCAGTCAACTCAACTCAGTCAACTCAACTCAACTCAACTCAACTCAACTCAACGCAACTCACTCACTCACTCAACTCAACTCAACTCAACTCAACTCGACTCGACTCGACTCGACTCGACTCAACTCAACTCACCTCACCTCACCTCACCTCAACTCAACTCAACTCAACTCAACTCAACTCAACTCAACTCAACTCAACTCAACTCAACTCAACTCAACTCAACTCAACTCAACTCAGCTCACTCAACTCAACTCAGTCAACTCAACTCAGTCAACTCAACTCAACTCAACTCAACTCAACTCAACTCAACTCAACTCAACGCAACTCACTCAATCACTCAACTTAACTCAACTCAACTCAACTCAACTCAACTCAACTCAACGCAACGCAACGCAACGCAACGCAACTCACTCACTCAACTCAACTCAACTCAACTCAACTCAACTCAACTCAACTCACCTCACCTCACCTCACCTCAACTCAACTCAACTCAACTCAACTCAACTCAACTCAACTCAACTCAACTCAACTCAACTCAACTCAACTCAACTCAACTCAACTCAACTCAACTCACCTCACCTCACCTCACCTCAACTCAACTCAACTCAACTCAACTCAACTCAACTCAACTCAACTCAACTCAACTCAACTCAACTCAACTCAACTCAACTCAACTCAACTCAACTCAACTCAACTCACCTCACCTCAACCCAACCCAACCCAACCCAACCCACCCCACCCCACCCCACCCCAACCCAACCCAACCCAACCCAACCCAACCCAACGCAACGCAACGCAACGCAACGCAACGCAACTCACTCACTCAACTCAACTCAACTCAACTCAACTCAACTCAACTCAACTCAAATCAACTCAACTCAACTCAACTCAACTCAACTCAACTCAACTCAACTCAACTCAACCCAACGCAACGCAACTCACTCAACTCTACTCAACTCAACTCAACTCAACTCAACTCAACTCAACTCAGTCAACTCAACTCAGTCAACTCAACTCAACTCAACTCAACTCAACTCAACTCAGTCAACTCAACTCAACTCAACTCAACTCAACTCAACTCAACTCAACCCAACGCAACGCAACTCACTCAACTCAACTCAACTCAACTCAACTCAACTCAACTCAACTCAGTCAACTCAACTCAGTCAACTCAACTCAACCCAACTCAACTCAACTCAACTCAGTCAACTTAACTAAGTCAACTCAACTCAACTCAACTCAACTCAACCCAACTCAACTCAACTCAACTCAACTCAACTCAACTCAACTCAACTCAACTCAACTCAAATCAACTCAACTCAACTCAACTCAACTCAACCCAACCCAACCCAACCCAACCCAACCCAACCCAACTCAACTCATCTCAACTCAACTCAACTCAACTCAACTCAACTCAACTCACCTCACCTCAACCCAACCCAACCCAACCCACCCCACCCCACCCCACCCCAACTCAACTCAACTCAACTCAACTCAACTCAACTCAACTCAACTCAACGCAACGCAACGCAACGCAACGCAACGCAACGCAACGCAACGCAGCGCAACGCAACGCAACTCACTCACTCAACTCAACTCAACTCAACTCAACTCAACTCAACTCAAATCAACTCAACTCAACTCAACTAAACTCAACTCAACTCAACCCAACGCAACGCAACTCACTCAACTCTACTCAACTCAACTCAACTCAACTCAACTCAACTCAGTCAACTCAACTCAGTCAACTCAACTCAACTCAACTCAACTCAACTCAACTCAGTCAACTCAACTCAACTCAACTCAACTCAACTCAACTCAACTCACCTCACCTCACCTCAACTCAACTCAACTCAACTCAACTCAACTCAACTCAACTCAACTCAACTCAACTCAACTCAGTCAAATCAACTCCGTCAACTCAACTCAACTCAACTCAACTCAACTCAACTCAACTCAACTCAACGCAACTCACTCACTCACTCAACTCAACTCAACTCAACTCAACTCAACTCAACTCAACTCAGTCAACTCAACTCAGTCAACTCAACTCAACTCAACTCAACTCAACTCAACTCAACGCAACTCACTCACTCACTCAACTCAACTCAACTCGACTCGACTCGACTCGACTCGACTCGACTCGACTCGACTCGACTCAACTCAACTCACCTCACCTCACCTCAACTCAACTCAACTCAACTGAACTCAACTCAACTCAACTCAACTCAACTCAACTCAACTCAACTCAACTCAACGCAACGCAACGCAACGCAACGCAACGCAACTCACTCACTCAACTCAACTCAACTCAACTCAACTCAACTCAACTCAACTCAACTCAACCCAACTCAACTCAACTCAACCCAACGCAACGCAACTCACTCAACTCAACTCAACTCAACTCAACTCAACTCAACTCAACTCAACTCAGTCAACTCAACTCAGTCAACTCAACTCAACTCAACTCAACTCAACTCAACTCAACTCAGTCAACTCAACTAAGTCAACTCAACTCAACTCAACTCAACTCAACTCAACTCAACTCAACTCAACTCAACTCAAATCAACTCAACTCAACTCAACTCAACTCAACTCAACTAAACTCAACTCAACCCAACGCAACGCAACTCACTCAAATCAACTCAACTCAACTCAACTCAACTCAACTCAACTAAACTCAACTCAACCCAACGCAACGCAACTCACTCAACTCAACTCAACTCAACTCGACTCAACTCAACTCAACTCAACTCAACTCAGTCAACTCAACTCAGTCAACTCAACTCAACTCAACTCAACTCAACTCAGTCAACTCAACTCAGTCAACTCAACTCAACTCAACTCAACTCAACTCAACTCAACTCAACTCAAATCAACTCAACTCAACTCAACTCAACTCAACTCAACTCACCTCACCTCAACCCAACCCAACCCAACCCAACCCAACTCACCTCAACTCAACTCAACTCAACTCAACTCAACTCAACTCAACTCAACTCAGTCAACTCAACTCAGTCAACTCAACTCAACTTAACTCAACTCAACTCAACTCAACTCAACGCAACGCAACGCAACTCACTCACTCACTCAACTCAACTCAACTCAACTCAACTCAACTCAAGTTGCCGTAAGTTGTCGTGTAAGTTGCCGTAAGTTGCCGTAAGTTGCCGTAAGTTGCTCTAAGTTGCCGTAAGTTGCCGTAAGTTGCCGTAAGTTCTCGTAAGTTTCCGTAAGTTGCCGTGTAAGTCCCGTAAGTTGCCGTAAGTTGCCGTAAGTTGCCGTGTAAGTTGCCGAAAGCTGCCGTAATTTGCCGTAAGTTGCTCTAAGTTGCCGTAGGTTGCCGTAAGTTGCCGTAAGTTGCCGTAGGTTGCCGTTAGTTGCCGGAAGTTGCCGTAAGTTGCCGTAAGTCGCCGTAAGTTACCGTGTAAGTTGCCGTAAGTTGCCGTAAGTTGCCGTATGTTTCCGTTAGTTCCCGTGTAAGTTGCCGTGTAAGTTGCGGTAAGTTGCCGTAAGTTGCCGTAAGTTGCCGTAAGTTGCCGTAAGTTACCGTGTATGTTGCCGTAAGTTGCCGTAAGTTGCCGTAAGTTTCCGTGTGAGTTGCCGTAAGTTGCCTTATTTTTCCGTAAGTTGCCGTAAGTTGCCGTAAGTTGTCGTAAGTTGCCGTGTATGTTGCCGTAAGTTGCCGCAAGTTGCCGTAAGTTGCCGTAAGTTGCCGTGTAAGTTGCCGTAAGTTGCCGTAAGTTGCCGTAAGTTACCGTAAGTTGCCGTAAGTTGCCGTAAGTTGCCGTGTGAGTTGCCGTGTAAGTTGCCGTAAGTTGCCGTAAGTTGCCGTAAGTTGCCGTGTATGTTGCCGTAAGTTGCCGCAAGTTGCCGTAAGTTGCCGTAAGTTGCCGTGTAAGTTGCCGTAAGTTGCCGTAAGTTGCCGTCAGTTTCCGTAAGTTGCCGCAAGTTACCGTAAGTTGCCGTAATTTGCCGTAAGTTGCCGTAAGTTGCCGTAAGTTACCGTGTATGTTGCCGTAAGTTGCCGTAAGTTGCCGTAAGTTGCCGTAAGTTGCCGTAAGTTGCCGTGTAAGTTGCCGTAAGTTGTAGTAAGTTGTCGTAAATTGCCGTAAGTTGCCGTGTAAGTTGCCGTGTAAGTTGACGTGTAAGTTGCCGTAAGTTGCCGTAAGTTGCCGTAAGTTGCCGTGTAAGTTGCCGTAAGTTGCCATAAGTTGCCTAAGGTTGCCGTAAATTGCCGTTGCCGTGTAAGCTGCCGTGTAAGTTGCCGTGTAAGTTGCCGTAAGTTGCCGTAAGTTGCCGTAATTGCCGTATAAGTTGCCGTAAGGTGCCGTAAGTTGCCGTGTAAGTTGCCGTAAGTTGCCGTAAGTTGCCGTAAGTTGCCGTAAGTTGCCGTAAGTTGCCGTGTATGTTGCCGTAAGTTGCCGTAAGTTTCCGTAAGTTGCCGTAAGTTGCCGTGTAAGTTGCCGTAAGTTGCCGTAAGTTGCCGTAAGTTGCCGTGTAAGTTGCCGTTAGTTGCCGTAAGTTGCCGTAAGTTGCCGTGTAAGTTGCCGTAAGTTGCCGCAAGTTGCCGTAAGTTGCCGTGTAAGATGCCGTAAATTGCCGTAAGTTGCCGAAAGTTGTCGTAAGTTACCGTGTAAGTTGCCGTAAGTTGCCGTAAGTTGCCGTATGTTTCCGTTAGTTCCCGTGTAAGTTGCCGTGTAAGTTGCGGTAAGTTGCCGTAAGTTGCCGTAAGTTGCCGTAAGTTGCCGTGTAAGTTGCCTAAGGTTGCCGTAAGTTACCGTAACTTGCCGTGTAAGCTGCCGTGTAAGTTGCCGTGTAAGTTGCCGTAAGTTACCGTAAGTTTCCGTAATTGCCGTGTATGTTGCCGTAAGTTGCCGTAAGTTGCCGTAAATTTCCGTAAGTTGCCGTAAGTTGCCGTGTAAGATGCCGTAAGTTGCCGTAAGTTGTCGTAAGTTGTCGTACGTGGCCGTAAGTTGCCGTAAGTTGCCGTAAGTTGCCGATAGTTGCCGTAAGTTGCCGTAAGTTGCCGTGTAAGTTGCCGTAAGTTGCCGCAAGTTGCCGTAACTCAACTCAGCTCAACTCAACTCAGTCAACTCAACTCAACTCAACCCAACCCAACCCAACCCAACCCAACCCACCCCACCCCACCCCAACCCAACCCAACCCAACCCAACCCAACTCAACTCAACTCAACTCAACTCAACTCAACGCAACGCAACGCAACGCAACGCAACGCAACGCAACGCAACGCAACTCACTCAACTCAACTCAACTCAACTCAACTCAACTCAACTCAAATCAACTCAACTCAACTCAACTCAACTCAACTATACTCAACTCAACCCAACGCAACGCAACTCACTCAACTCTACTCAACTCAACTCAACTCAACTCAGTCAACTCAACTCAGTCAACTCAACTCAACTCAACTCAACTCAACTCAGTCAACTCAACTCAACTCAACTCAACTCAACTCAACTCAACTCAACTCACCTCACCTCACCTCAACTCAACTCAACTCAACTCAACTCAACTCAACTCAACTCAACTCAACTCAACTCAACTCAACTCAGTCAACTCAACTCAGTCAACTCAACTCAACTCAACTCAACTCAACTCAACTCAACTCAACTCAACTCAACTCAGTCAACTCAACTCAGTCAACTCAACTCAACTCAACTCAACTCAACTCAACTCAACGCAACTCACTCACTCACTCAACTCAACTCGACTCGACTCGACTCGACTCGACTCGACTCGACTCGACTCGACTCGACTCGACTCGACTCAACTCAACTCACCTCACCTCACCTCAACTCAACTCAACTCAACTCAACTCAACTCAACTCAACTCAACTCAACTCAACTCAACTCAGTCAACTCAACTCAGTCAACTCAACTCAGCCAACTCAACTCAACTCAACTCAACTCAACTCAACTCAACTCAACGCAACGCAACGCAACGCAACGCAACTCACTCACTCAACTCAACTCAACTCAACTCAACTCAACTCAACTCAACTCAACTCAACTCAACTCAACCCAACGCAACGGAACTCACTCAACTCAACTCAACTCAACTCAACTCAACTCAACTCAACTCAACTCAACTCAGTCAACTCAACTCAGTCAACTCAACTCAACTCAACTCAGTCAACTCAACTAAGTCAACTCAACTCAACTCAACCCAACTCAACTCAACTCAACTCAACTCAACTCAACTCAACTCAACTCAACTCAACTCAACTCAACTCAACTCAAATCAACTCAACTCAACTCAACTCAACTCAACCCAACCCAACCCAACCCAACCCAACCCAACCCAACTCAACTCATCTCAACTCAACTCAACTCAACTCAACTCAACTCAACTCACCTCACCTCAACCCAACCCAACCCAACCCACCCCAGCCCACCCCACCCCACCCCAACTCAGCTCAACTCAACTCAACTCAACTCAACTCAACTCAACTCAACGCAACGCAACGCAACGCAACGCAACGCAACCCAACGCAACGCAACGCAACGCAACTCACTCACTCAACTCAACTCAACTCAACTCAACTCAACTCAAATCAACTCAACTCAACTCAACTCAACTCAACTCAACTCAACTCAACTAACTCAACTCAGTCAACTCAACTCAGTCAACTCAACTCAACTCAACTCAACTCAACTCAACTCAGTCAACTCAACTCAACTCAACTCAACTCAACTCACCTCACCTCACCTCACCTCAACTCAACTCAACTCAACTCAACTCAACTCAACTCAACTCAACTCAGTCAAATCAACTCAGTCAACTCAACTCAACTCAACTCAACTCAACTCAACTCAACTCAACGCAACTCACTCACTCACTCAACTCAACTCAACTCAACTCAACTCAACTCAACTCAACTCAGTCAACTCAACTCAGTCAACTCAACTCAACTCAACTCAACTCAACTCAACTCAACGCAACTCACTCACTCACTCAACTCAACTCAACTCGACTCGACTCGACTCGACTCGACTCGACTCGACTCGACTCAACTCAACTCACCTCACCTCACCTCAACTCAACTCAACTCAACTGAACTCAACTCAACTCAACTCAACTCAACTCAACTCAACTCAACTCAACTCAGCTCAACTCAACTCAGTCAACTCAACTCAGCCAACTCAACTCAACTCAACTCAACTCAACTCAACGCAACGCAACGCAACGCAACGCAACTCACTCACTCAACTCAACTCAACTCAACTCAACTCAACTCAACTCAACTCAACTCAACTCAACTCAACTCAACTCAACTCAACCCAACTCAACTCAACTCAACTCAACCCAACGCAACGCAACTCACTCAACTCAACTCAACTCAACTCAACTCAACTCAACTCAACCCAACGCAACGCAACTCACTCAACTCAACTCAACTCAACTCAACTCAACTCAACTCAGTCAACTCAACTCAGTCAACTCAACTCAACTCAACTCAACTCAACTCAACTCAGTCAACTCAACTAAGTCAACTCAACTCAACTCAACTCAACCCAACTCAACTCAACTCAACTCAACTCAACTCAACTCAACTCAACTCAACTCAACTCAACTCAACTCAACTGAACTCAACTCAACTCAACTCAACTCAACTCAACTCAACTCAACTCAACTCAGCTCAACTCAACTCAGTCAACTCAACTCAGCCAACTCAACTCAACTCAACTCAACTCAACTCAACTCAACGCAACGCAACGCAACGCAACGCAACTCACTCACTCAACTCAACTCAACTCAACTCAACTCAACTCAACTCAACTCAACTCAACTCAACCCAACTCAACTCAACTCAACTCAACCCAACGCAACGCAACTCACTCAACTCAACTCAACTCAACTCAACTCAACTCAACTCAACTCAGTCAACTCAACTCAGTCAACTCAACTCAACTCAACTCAACTCAACTCAACTCAGTCAACTCAACTAAGTCAACTCAACTCAACTCAACTCAACTCAACTCAACTCAACTCAAATCAACTCAACTCAACTCAACTCAACTCAACTCAACTCAACTCAACTCAACTCAACCCAACGCAACGCAACTCACTCAACTCAACTCAACTCAACTCGACTCAACTCAACTCAACTCAACTCAACTCAACTCAGTCAACTCAACTCAGTCAACTCAACTCAACTCAACTCAACTCAACTCAACTCAGTCAACTCAACTCAGTCAACTCAACTCAACTCAACTCAACTCAACTCAACTCAAATCAACTCAACTCAACTCATCTCAACTCAACTCAACTCACCTCACCTCAACCCAACCCAACCCAACCCAACCCAACCCAACTCACCTCAACTCAACTCAACTCAACTCAACTCAACTCAACTCAACTCAACTCAGTCAACTCAACTCAGTCAACTCAACTCAACTCAACTCAACTCAACTCAACTCAACTCAACGCAACGCAACGCAACTCACTCACTCACTCAACTCAACTCAACTCAACTCAACTCAACTCAACTCAAGTTGCCGTAAGTTGTCGTGTAAGTTGCCGTAAGTTGCCGTAAGTTGCCGTAAGTTGCTCTAAGTTGCCGTAAGTTGCCGTAAGTTGCCGTAAGTTCTCGTAAGTTTCCGTAAGTTGCCGTGTAAGTCCCGTAAGTTGCCGTAAGTTGCCGTAAGTTGCCGTGTAAGTTGCCGTAAGCTGCCGTAATTTGCCGTAAGTTGCTCTAAGTTGCCGTAGGTTGCCGTAAGTTGCCGTAAGTTGCCGTAGGTTGCCGTTAGTTGCCGGAAGTTGCCGTAAGTTGCCGTAAGTCGCCGTAAGTTACCGTGTAAGTTGCCGTAAGTTGCCGTAAGTTGCCGTATGTTTCCGTTAGTTCCCGTGTAAGTTGCCGTGTAAGTTGCGGTAAGTTGCCGTAAGTTGCCGTAAGTTGCCGTAAGTTGCCGTAAGTTACCGTGTATGTTGCCGTAAGTTGCCGTAAGTTGCCGTAAGTTTCCGTGTGAGTTGCCGTAAGTTGCCTTATTTTTCCGTAAGTTGCCGTAAGTTGCCGTAAGTTGTCGTAAGTTGCCGTGTATGTTGCCGTAAGTTGCCGCAAGTTGCCGTAAGTTGCCGTAAGTTGCCGTGTAAGTTGCCGTAAGTTGCCGTAAGTTGCCGTAAGTTACCGTGTATGTTGCCGTAAGTTGCCGTAAGTTGCCGTGTGAGTTGCCGTGTAAGTTGCCGTAAGTTGCCGTAAGTTGCCATAAGTTGCCGTGTATGTTGCCGTAAGTTGCCGCAAGTTGCCGTAAGTTGCCGTAAGTTGCCGTGTAAGTTGCCGTAAGTTGCCGTAAGTTGCCGTCAGTTTCCGTAAGTTGCCGCAAGTTGCCGTAAGTTGCCGTAATTTGCCGTAAGTTGCCGTAAGTTGCCGTAAGTTACCGTGTATGTTGCCGTAAGTTGCCGTAAGTTGCCGTAAGTTGCCGTAAGTTGCCGTAAGTTGCCGTGTAAGTTGCCGATAGTTGTAGTAAGTTGTCGTAAATTGCCGTAAGTTGCCGTGTAAGTTGCCGTGTAAGTTGCCGTGTAAGTTGCCGTAAGTTGCCGTAAGTTGCCGTAAGTTGCCGTGTAAGTTGCCGTAAGTTGCCATAAGTTGCCTAAGGTTGCCGTAAGTTGCCGTTGCCGTGTAAGCTGCCGTGTAAGTTGCCGTGTAAGTTGCCGTAAGTTGCCGTAAGTTGCCGTAAATGCCGTATAAGTTGCCGTAAGGTGCCGTAAGTTGCCGTAAGTTGCCGTGTAAGTTGCCGTAAGTTGCCGTAAGTTGCCGTGTAAGTTGCCGTTAGTTGCCGTAAGTTGCCGTAAGTTGCCGTGTAAGTTGCCGTAAGTTGCCGTAAGTTGCCGTAAGTTGCCGTAAGTTGCCGTGTAAGTTGCCGTTAGTTGCCGTAAGTTGCCGTAAGTTGCCGTGTAAGTTGCCGTAAGTTGCCGCAAGTTGCCGTAAGTTGCCGTGTAAGATGCCGTAAATTGCCGTAAGTTGCCGAAAGTTGTCGTAAGTTACCGTGTAAGTTGCCGTAAGTTGCCGTAAGTTGCCGTATGTTTCCGTTAGTTCCCGTGTAAGTTGCCGTGTAAGTTGCGGTAAGTTGCCGTATGTTGCCGTAAGTTGCCGTAAGTTGCCGTGTAAGTTGCCTAAGGTTGCCGTAAGTTACCGTAACTTGCCGTGTAAGCTGCCGTGTAAGTTGCCGTGTAAGTTGCCGTAAGTTACCGTAAGTTGCCGTAATTGCCGTGTATGTTGCCGTAAGTTGCCGTAAGTTGCCGTAAATTTCCGTAAGTTGCCGTAAGTTGCCGTGTAAGATGCCGTAAGTTGCCGTAAGTTGTCGTAAGTTGTCGTACGTGGCCGTAAGTTGCCGTAAGTTGCCGTAAGTTGCCGATAGTTGCCGTAAGTTGCCGTAAGTTGCCGTGTAAGTTGCCGTAAGTTGCCGCAAGTTGCCGTAACTCATCTCAGCTCAACTCAACTCAACTCAGTCAACTCAACTCAGTCAACTCAACTCAACTCAACCCAACCCAACCCAACCCATCCCAACCCAACCCAACCCACCTCAGCTCAACTCAACTCAACTCAACTCAACTCAACTCAACTCAACTCAACTCACCTCACCTCACCCCAACTCAACTCAACTCAACTCAACTCAACTCAACTCAACTCAACTCAACTCAACTCAACTCAACTCAACTCAACTCAACTCAACTCAACTCACCTCACCTCACCTCAACTCAACTCAACTCAACTCAACTCAACTCAACTCAGTCAACTCAACTCAGTCAACTCAACTCAACTCAACTCAACTCAACTCAACTCAACTCAACTCAACTCAACGCAACTCACTCAATCACTCAACTTAACTCAACTCAACTCAACTCAACTCAACTCAACGCAACGCAACGCAACGCAACGCAACGCAACTCACTCACTCAACTCAACTCAACTCAACTCAACTCAACTCAACTCAACTCAACTCAACTCAACTCTACTCAACTCAACTCAGTCAACTCAACTCAGTCAACTCAACTCAACTCAACTCAACTCAACTCAACTCAACGCAACTCACTCACTCACTCAACTCAACTCAACTCAACTCGACTCGATTCGACCCGACTCGACTCGACTCAACTCAACTCACCTCACCTCACCTCACCTCAACTCAACTCAACTCAACTCAACTCAACTCAGCTCAACTCATCTCAACTCAACTCAACTCAACTCAACTCAACTCAACTCAACTCAACTCAACTCAACTCAACTCAACTCAACTCAACTCAACTCAGCTCACTCAACTCAACTCAGTCAACTCAACTCAGTCAACTCAACTCAACTCAACTCAACTCAACTCAACTCAACTCAACTCAACGCAACGCAACGCAACGCAACGCAACTCACTCACTCAACTCAACTCAACTCAACTCAACTCAACTCAACTCAAATCAACTCAACTCAACTCAACTCAACTCAACTCAACTCAACTCAACTCAACCCAACGCAACGCAAATCACTCAACTCAACTCAACTCAACTCAACTCAACTCAACTCAACTCAGTCAACTCAACTCAACTCAACTCAACTCAACTCAACTCAGTCAACTCAACTCAGTCAACTCAACTCAACTCAACTCAACTCAACTCAAATCAACTCAACTCAACTCAACTCAACCCAACGCAACGCAACTCACTCAACTCAACTCAACTCAACTCAACTCAACTCAACTCAACTCAGTCAACTCAACTCAGTCAACTCAACTCAACTCAACTCAACTCAACTCAGTCAACTCAACTCAGTCAACTCAACTCAACTCAACTCAACTCAACTCAACTCAACTCAACTCAACTCAACTCAACTCACCTCAACCCAACCCAACCCAACCCAACCCAACCCAACCCAACCCAACCCAACTCACCTCAACTCAACTCAACTCAACTCAACTCAACTCAACTCAACTCAGTCAACTCAACTCAGTCAACTCAACTCAACTCAACTCAACTCAACGCAACGCAACGCAACTCACTCACTCATTCAACTCAACTCAACTCAACTCAACTCAAGTTGCCGTAAGTTGCCGTGTAAGTTGCCGTAAGTTGCCGTAAGTTGCCGTAAGTTGCTCTAAGTTGCCGTAAGTTGCCGTAAGTTGCCGTAAGTTCTCGTAAGTTTCCGTAAGTTGCCGTGTAAGTCCCGTAAGTTGCCGTAAGTTGCCGTAAGTTGCCGTGTAAGTTGCCTTAAGCTGCCGTAATTTGCCGTAAGTTGCTCTAAGTTGCCGTAGGTTGCCGTAAGTTGCCGTAAGTTGCCGTAGGTTGCCGTAAGTTGCCGTAAGTTGCCGAAAGTTGCCGTAAGTCGCCGTAAGTTACCGTGTAAGTTGCCGTAAGTTGCCGTAAGTTGCCATATGTTTCCGTTAGTTCCCGTGTAAGTTGCCGTGTAAGTTGCGGTAAGTTGCCGTAAGTTGCCGTAAGTTGCCGTAAGTTACCGTGTATTTTGCCGTAAGTTGCCGTAAGTTGCCCTAAGTTTCCGTGTGAGTTGCCGTAAGTTGCCTTATTTTTCCGTAAGTTGCCGTAAGTTTCCGTAAGTTGTCGTAAGTTGCCGTGTATGTTGCCGTAAGTTGCCGCAAGTTGCCGTAAGTTGCCGTAAGTTGCCGTGTAAGTTGCCGTAAGTTGCCGTAAGTTGCCGTAAGTTACCGTGTATGTTGCCGTAAGTTGCCGTAAGTTGCCGTGTGAGTTGCCGTAAGTTGCCTTAATTTTCCGTAAGTTGCCGTAAGTTGCCGTAAGTTGCCGAAAGTTGCCGTAAGTTGCCGTGTATGTTGCCGTAAGTTGCCGCAAGTTGCCGTAAGTTGCCGTAAGTTGCCGTGTATGTTGCCGTAAGTTGCCGTGTAAGTTGCCGTAAGTTGCCGTAAGTTGCCGTAAGTTGCCGTAAGTTGCCGAAAGTTACCGTGTATGTTGCCGTAAGTTGCCGTAAGTTGCCGTAAGTTGCCGTAAGTTGCCGTAAGTTGCCGTAAGTTGCCGTGTAAATTGCCGTAAGTTGCCGTAAGTTGTCGTAAGTTGTCGTAAGTTGCCGTAAGTTGCCGTGTAAGCTGCCGTTTAAGTTGCCGTGTAAGCTGCCGTAAGTTGCCGTAAGTTGCCGTGTAAGTTGCCGTGTAAGTTGCCGTAAGTTGCCGTAAGTTGCCGTAAGTTGCCGTAAGTTGCCGTGTAAGTTGCCGTAAATTGCCGTAAGTTGCCTAAGGTTGCCGTAAGTTGCCGTAAGTTTCCGTGTAAGCTGCCGTGTAAGTTGCCGTGTAAGTTGCCGTAAGTTGCCGTAAGTTGCCGTAAATGCCGTGTAAGTTGCCGTAAGTTGCCGTAAGTTGCCGTAAGTTGCCGTGTAAGTTGCCGTAAGTTGCCGTAAGTTGCCGTAAGTTGCCGTAAGTTGCCGTAAGTTGCCGTGTATGTTGCCGTAAGTTGCCATAAGTTGCCGTAAGTTGCCGTGTAAGTTGCCGTGAAAGTTGCCGTAAGTTGCCGTAAGTTGCCGTAAGTTGCCGTGTAAGTCGCCGTAAGTTGCCGTAGGTTGACGTGTAAGTTGCCGTAAGTTGCCGTTAGTTGCCGTGTAAGTTGCCGTAAGTTGCCGTAAGTTGCCGTAAGTTGCTCTAAGTTGCCGTAAGTTGCCGTAAGTTGCCGTAAGTTGCCGTGTAAGTTGCCGATAGTTGCCGTAAATTGCCGTAAGTTGCCGTGTAAGTTGCCGTAAGTTGCCGCAAGTTGCCGTAAGTTGCCGTGTAAGTTGCCGTAAGTTGCCGTAAGTTGCCGTAAGTTGCTCTAAGTTGCCGTAAGTTGCCGTAAGTTGCCGTAAGTTCTCGTAAGTTTCCGTAAGTTGCCGTGTAAGATGCCGTAAGTTGCCGTAAGTTGCCGTAAGTTGCCGTAAGTTGCCGTGTAAGTTGCCGTAAGCTGCCGTAAATTGCCGTAACTTGCTTTAAGTTGCCGTAGGTTGCCGTAAGTTGCCGTAAGTTGCCGTAGATTGCCGTAAGTTGCCGTAAGTTGCCGTAAGTTGCCGTAAGTTGCCGTAAGTTGCCGTGTAAGTTGCCGTAAGTTGCCGTAAGTTGCCGTATGTTTCCGTAAGTTCCCGTGTAAGTTGCCGTGTAAGTTGCCGTAAGTTGCCGTAAGTTGCTGTAAATTGCCGTGTATGTTGCCGTAAGTTGCCGCAAGTTGCCGTAAGTTGCCGTAAGTTACCGTGTAAGTTGCCGTAAGTTGCCGTAAGTTGCCGTCAGTTTCCGTAAGTTGCCGCAAGTTGCCGTAAGTTGCCGTAATTTGCCGTAAGTTGCCGTAAGTTGCCGTAAGTTACCGGGTATGTTGCCGTAAATTGCCGTAAGTTGCCGTAAGTTGCCGTAAGTTGCCGTAAGTTGCCGTGTAAGTTGCCGTAAGTTGTAGTAAGTTGTCGTAAATTGCCGTAAGTTGCCGTGTAAGTTGCCGTGTAAGTTGCCGTGTAAGTTGCCGTAAGTTGCCGTAAGTTGCCGTAAGTTGCCGTGTAAGTTGCCGTAAGTTGCCATAAGTTGCCTAAGGTTGCCGTAAGTTGCCGTTGCCGTGTAAGCTGCCGTGTAAGTTGCCGTGTAAGTTGCGGTAAGTTGCCGTAATTGCCGTATAAGTTGCCGTAAGTTGCCGTAAGTTGCCGTAAGTTGCCGTAAGTTGCCGTGTAAGTTGCCGTAAGTTGCCGTAAGTTGCCGTAAGTTGCCGTAAGTTGCCGTAAGTTGCCGTGTATGTTGCCGTAAGTTTCCGTAAGTTGCCGTAAGTTGCCGTGTAAGTTGCCGTAAGTTGCCGTAAGTTGCCGTAAGTTGCCGTGTAAGTTGCCGTTAGTTGCCGTAAGTTGCCGTAAGTTGCCGTGTAAGTTGCCGTAAGTTGCCGCAAGTTGCCGTAAGTTGCCGTGTAAGTTGCCGTAAATTGCCGTAAGTTGCCGTAAGTTGTCGTAAGTTGTCGTAAGTTGCCGTAAGTTGCCGTGTAAGCTGCCGTGTAAGTTGCCGTAAGTTGCCGTAAGTTGCCATGTAAGTTGCCGTGTAAGTTGCCGTAAGTTACCGTAAGTTGCCGTAATTGCCGTGTAAGTTGCCGTAAGTTGCCGTAAGTTGCCGTAAGTTGCCGTGTACACGGCAACTTACGGCAACTTGAGTTGAGTTGAGTTGAGTTGAGTTGAGTTGAGTTGAGTTGAGTTGAGTTGAGTGAGTGAGAGAGTTGATTTGCGTTGCGTTGAGTTGAGTTGAGTTGAGTTGAGTTGACTGAGTTGAGTTGACTGAGTTGAGTTGAGTTGAGTTGAGTTGAGTTGAGTTGAGTTGAGTTGAGTTGAGTTGAGTTGAGTTGAGTGAGTTGCATTGCGTTGGGTTGAGTTGAGTTGAGTTGAGTTGAGTTGAGTTGAGTTGAGTTGAGTTGATTTGAGTTGAGTTGAGTTGAGTTGAGTTGAGTTGAGTTGAGTTGAGTTGAGTTGAGTTGAGTTGAGTTGAGTTGACTGAGTTGAGTTGACTGAGTTGAGTTGAGTTGAGTTGAGTTGAGTTGAGTTGAGTTGAGTTGAGTTGAGTTGAGTTGACTGAGTTGAGTTGACTGAGTTGAGTTGAGTTGAGTTGAGTTGAGTTGAGTTGAGTTGAGTTGAGTTGAGTGAGTGAGTTGCGTTGCGTTGCGTTGCGTTGAGTTGCGTTGCGTTGCGTTGAGTTGAGTTGAGTTGAGTTGAGTTGAGTTGAGTTGAGTTGAGTTGACTGAGTTGAGTTGACTGAGTTGAGTTGACTGAGTTGAGTTGAGTTGAGTTGAGTTGAGTTGAGTTGAGTTGAGTTGAGTTGAGTTGAGTTGAGTTGCGTTGCGTTGCGTTGCGTTGCGTTGCGTTGCGTTGATTTGAGTTGAGTTGAGTTGAGTTGAGTTGAGTTGAGTTGAGTTGAGTTGAGTTGAGGTGAGTTGAGTTGAGTTGAGTTGAGTTGAGTTGCGTTGCGTTGCGTTGCGTTGCGTTGCGTTGAGTTGAGTTGAGTTGAGTTGAGTTGAGTTGAGTTGAGTTGAGTTGAGTTGAGTGAGTGAGTTGCGTTGCGTTGCGTTGCGTTGCGTTGCGTTGAGTTGAGTTGAGTTGAGTTGAGTTGAGTTGCGTAGCATCCTTCGCCAGCTGCGTAGCATCCGTCATTCACTTTCGCCGCAAGCTATTAAGAGGCTTGTTCACGCCCTGATCTGTTCTAGGGTTGACTTTGGGAACTCTGCATACGCCGGTCTTTCTTCTCTCAACCTCTCTAAACTCCAGACAATACTTAATGTACTTACGGCAACTTACACGGCAACTTACGGCAACTTGCGGCAACTTACGGCAACTTACACGGCAACTTACGGCAACTTACGGCAACTATCGGCAACTTACACGGCAACTTACGGCAACTTACCGCAACTTACGGCAAATTACGGCAGCTTACGGCAACTTACACGGCAACTTACGGCAACTTACGGGCAAGTTACGGCAACTTACGGCCACTTACACGGCAACTTACGGAAACTTACGAGAACTTACGGCAACTTACGGCAACTTACGGCAACTTAGAGCAACTTACGGCAACTTACGGCAACTTACGGCAACTTACACGGCAACTTACGGCAACTTGAGTTGAGTTGAGTTGAGTTGAGTTGAGTTGAGTTGAGTTGAGTTGAGTTGAGTTGAGTTGAGTTGACTGAGTTCAACTCAACTCAACTCAACTCAACTCGACTCAACTCAACTCAACTCAACTCAACTCAACTCAACCCAACGCAACGCAACTCACTCACTCAACTCAACTCAACTCAACTCAACTCAACTCAACTCGAACTGGGGATGTCCTGAGGGACAGCGTGGCCCGCCATTTTGCTGAGCGCCTGGATTTGAACCTGACGGCCCTGAGGAGTTACGACCCTCTTGATCACGAAACAGCCGTGGAGGTTGTTATCAAACAGATAACACTCCGACTAGGGAGTAAAGGTACATCCTTGAGCGTTAGGGCGCTGGTGGAAGGCGAGGCCAAGACCATCTGGAGCTAGCGTAAGGCAAGGCGCTGAAGGTGAGTGCAAGGTAACGGGAGGTGAGGATAAGGTAACCTTCCGGAAACCCTACAATCCATCCAAGAAACCCTGCCACATGACCACTCCTCCTACTACTGTCTTCAACCGCTTCTCTGCTCTCTCTGACCTGGATTCTGACTCTGTCGAACCCAATTCTTCTGAAACTCTTCATACTAACACAACTACTACTACTACAACTACTACTACGCCTGTGCCTGTTGCTTCCTTCAAATCTACTCTTGACTGTGTTCTCACTGACTCTCCTTCCCCTGTAAGGAAAACTCCACGCCGACCACCTTCTAATTCTCACCCCACTTCTGACACTCCTGTCTCCTTTCTTCCTAAAACCTCCACTCACTCTAAGCCTAATGACTTTGCATCTGCTTCTACTTCCTCACCTCCTCACCTTACTGAAACCCTACCGAGCACCACAGTGGTACCCCCCGTGACCTCCTCCGCATCCTCTCGCTCTTCTTCTCCATCTGTTCTTCCTCCACGGTACTCACATCAATTGGGCTCTGACAAAGGTTCTTGGAAGGTCAACCTAAGACCAGACACCCGCACCTTGATCCTTTCTGACTCCAACTTCAAGTATCTTACTGAACCGGACATCCCTTCTAACTTTCAACTTTTGTGCTTATCTGGGGCCAACTTCTCCAACGCACTACGCGTAATCCACAGTCTTCCGGACGGAGGACTGGACAACCTGATCATCGCCATGGGCATCAATCATAGGGATGAAAATCTTTCAGACTCGCACTTATCCTGCCATCACCATCTTCTTTGAGGCATGTCGACCCAAGGCACGGGTGGTCACCGCTGTGGGCGTCTCTATCAATCCTCAACTTCCTGACTCTGATAAGTTCAGCCTTACAGAAATCAACAACAGATTACAGACAGGCATATTCAACAAATACATCAAACCACTAACTTCGCATGAGATACACACAGATAGAGGCATGATACACTACACACGTGACACACAGACGAACATACTAAGCAGAATACTACAATACTGCAGCGCTACATCAAAAAACCAACTCAACACAATCTAAACAAAGACAACATTAAAAACACATCCTCTAGATATACAATGAATCTATCAAAACAAGCACTCACCACAGACGAGACCGACCTGTTGGATCTAGGTCTGTCCTTTGTACCAAATATAAATAAGGTTAATTATTTATATATTGAAAAATCTTTGCATAGAATAATTAGACTTATAAAATATAGGGATTACTTTGGCGACGACGACGACCAGGCTCCCCAAGCGATAAGTAGTAATGTAGCGTTTGTGGAAACGCTGCAAATCTTACTTACTTTTATCTATATTGCGCATAACGGTTTTAACTAACTCTATGCTGCACCAGAACGAGGCTGTAGACAATGCGCCAGAATGACACGTGACCTTTTGGGTGACGTGGCGAAAGCGCGGGCGCCGCTGATTGGCCAGAAGCGGCGCGTGATCAGAAACGGCGGTAACAAGCCGTTCCTGATTGGCTGCCAGACGAATCGGACTCAGTCGTCGAGAAATTGCTGAACGAGTGAGACCTGCGGAGATCGAGGCAACCATTTTCTAGTCGAAATTGACGTTAAAACTAATAATTTTAAGGGTATAAATTATCGGAAATGCAACTAAATTAATCGCTAAACGACGGCAAAGATTGGGCCTTGCCTCCGGTGAAAGGAGAACTTTGGAGGAAGCAAACTGACCTAAAAACCAGGGAAGTAATAGATTTTAGTGTAGCACGTGCTGAATTTGTGACTTAGCGATTGCAAGGTTAAAATGGCTATTATGTGTTGAAGTGGATAATATTGTTTAATGTAGACTGACAAATTAACGTGGCCATTGCATTACAGAACTGAATATATATATATATAAAAGATAATTACTATAAATAGCGGCGAAACGAAAAGATTATTGTGGCATGGTAATTCAGTCTGTAGTATTGAAGTTAAGTATCTGAAACGTTGATAATTAATTAGAGGTTACAGAATGCTATTGTAATAGTTAAGGAACAGAAATCTAGTCGATAGACGACTTGCATGTAAGAATTGAACTGTGAGTAGGGTTGATGTAAATCGCGTAGTGGCAGTTCATGATGTTGTCAGCGCTAGAAATGTCTAAGTGAACTGACCTAACAAATAGAAAAGACTGTATTTGCGTAGGTTACTGCTAGCTAAATGTTAGTTAAGTATTTGTTACCTGAATAAATAAGGTGTTAAATATATAATCAACGAAGGCGATTGTTTGAGTGCATTGAAACTAGGGCGAAGAAGAGTAGGCCATGTCCCGTGAAAACTCTTTAAGCGGAGACACCCCAGGGGAAACAGACAGTTCCGAGGAAGGGGGTTCGGGTAGAGAAAACGAAGCATTTGTTGAGCGACCTGGAAATAAGGCCCAGTACAACCCACTAAGTTCCCAGGAAACCGATGACCTTTCACCCAAATCTGCCGAAAGGGGCATGAACCCAGACGAGCACCGACGCGAGGGTGCTGTTGCCAGTCGACCAACAGCCACGGAGATATGTAGTTCCGGCCCTGGTATCCGTGAATTTACAGAGCGCAGACGTCCCTCCCTGTCACCCAGACCTGAAGTTCCCGAATACATGTTCCTAACGCCCCGGCAGTACGCCGCAGCGCTAGCAGGGGGAGTTGGAAGTGAGCAAGTAAGTGAGGCCACAATTGCACGAGCTCCTGCCCCTCTAGCGGCTAGGGCGGGCGTCACAGTAATGCTAGAAGCTTCATTCAACCTAGTGTGTGGGAGCCTAGGTATAAAGATTTAGGAGATGATACTAAGGAGCTTATATCCAAACTTCAAGAAACTACGGAGACTATTCTAAACGAATATCCATTAAAAGACAATAATTATCTAATTAAAACTGAACCTAACATAACAGGGCAACAACGACAAGCCATAAGAAAATTACGGGCCAATGATAACATAGTGATAAAATCAGCTGATAAGGGAGGAATGGTTTGTGTACTAGATAAGGCGGCGTATCTAACGGAGGCCTATAGACAATTAGATAACACTAAGTATTACAAACGCATTGAAGAGCCAATGCAAAAACATAATATACCTGCGATTAATTGCATCCTAGAAGATCTTTACATTCAGGGTTATATCACTAAAAGGCAGTACGGATAT